>CM066031.1:1627279177-1627830483 GCA_033557465.1 Ichthyophis bannanicus | reverse complement strand
ATGGGAGGAGGTGCGGCTGCAATTGCAGAGGCAGGGGGCCCCACAAAAGGGAGGTTAGAAAGCCTCAAAAAGAGGTACTCGGATAGTAAAAAGAGGGGTGCGCCAGCACAATGGTTGGCTGAAAGACAACATGCGCATGGCACAGGTGGTGGGGGCCCTTTTATCCCATCACTCACACCATTGGAACAAGAGCTGGCAACACGTTTTGGGGACCACATCGTATCTCCGTGGACTGCCAGAGCCCTTAAGACACGGCACATCCTGACGCAGGTATGTATAGGTAAATATGCCCAGGTTCACAATGGGTCCCCTTCAGTACACATCATTCAGCTGCAACAGACACTCCCATACCTGTGACCCAATCCACACCATTTACATGTTAAGAATGTGGGTGGTCACATGTGTGTGTGTTATGGCCCTGCCCAAAACTGTGTTGTTGCCATGCCCTGTCACAATATTACATATGGGGTCCACTCGAAAACAGCAACCTCCCATCTGTTTCCAAAACTACACACAATCAATTCCCTATCCAACCTGCACATTCTGTTGATTGCAAAAGCACCATATGATTTTGTGGCACACTATCCAGGTAACGTGTGTGGTGACATACTATTTGCACAGTGCTACATGTGCCTTCTCAGTGGGCCAAAGGTGCTGGCGACATGGGATCCACGGCAACAATGGGTTCACATAGCCAAAACATATCCAACAATGAGCATATAGTATGTCTAGAGACAATAATTTCAAAATGCATAACTTTAAACATAAAAAGGCAAATGTATGGTCCAAACAAGTGTAAAGGGTGATGTCTTCTCTCCACATGTGTGGACATAGTTGTAGCAGATTAGGGGAAGGGATGTGATGGGGGGACCAACAATGTGGGCATGGCACCTCCACATATGACACATGGAAAATATGCAACATGTGCATGGCCACACGGAAACAACATTGGTGCCCCAGAAAAACAGCTGAATGACGTAGACAAACAGGTATGGGAGGGTTTGTCAATGGGTCGGGTAAGCAGCACACACGCACATACCCACCACGATCATCTCTGTGGGTGTCTGTGGCCACAACATATATAGATATGATTATGTTGAAACGCATATGTGTTTTCCTTGTTTATGTTCAATATGCAGGTGACTACAGTAAAATGGGAGAGGAGGGGAGGGGAGGAGGAGGAGGAGGAAGGAAGGGAGGAGGAGGTGGAGGAAGAGGGTGACCTTGACATCACAGTGCCAATGAGTGTGTTGGAGGATGAACCTGCTGTCCCAGGGGGCAGCACCAGTGCCGAGGATGCGCCCATAGAGCCACCAGTCCCCACTATCTCACCACTAGGGGCAGCACCACGGCAGAACATCCAAGGACTCAGGCCGCACGTATACCCCGAGAGCCCTGACCCTCAGGTGTGATGATGGCGGAGTTAAGGTCCCATGTGCGTATCTGCACGTCGCGATGCTGAAGGTGGGTGACATACGACAGTCATAATTCCAAAATAAACACCAATAGTCACTAGTTGGTGTTTGTGTGGTGAATGTTTGCAACATAACCACCACATATATCACATGTATGCTTCATGTTGGTGGGATATTGTTTCGTGAAAGAATGGTGTGGGGTATAATATATGGTGTTACTATGACGCAAAACAGAATCACCGAAGGTCAGTTGACACCAACAGATTGCAGGCCCTAAAAGGAATGTTGTATAAAGGCCACCATGTTGTTGTCATGAGAAAGATCAACACTTGCCCTTGCAACAGTTATGCCTCATTGCAGACACCCAGATGTCTGGTTAAACCACAGCATGACCATCTAAATGATAGTCTAAAGAAACAAACATACCATATATATAGCAATGCAACCCTCCTCTGTGATGTAACAGCACAAAGAACGCATTCCCCACAGTCTGCATCTGCAGGTGTCAAATTACCTAGCATATGGAGAGAGGTGCGAAAATATGTTCAGGTCAACCATAGATACGTATCTACAGAGGGGTCTCAAACGTACAGTATGAACCTGATGGCTTGTTTGGAGAGAACATTCCTCAATTTCCTCTGTACAGAAAGACATAACATAGACTGTAATCCAGACAGAAAAGGAAAACACCATGTCCCCTTACTGTAAGGCCAACAATCCCTCAACAGATTGCATAGGCTGTGAGCATGTGTGTCCCAGTTAAATTGTGGGCCTATGTCCCCATACCGTGTGATGGTCCCCAGTATCATACGTGTCATACCTGCAATATGTGTTGTATGCAACCATACAGTAATGAGTATGACGCATGTCTATTTCTCAACAAATGGTTAAACAAGGACCAAATCCGTGAACAATTACTGTGCTGCAAAATAAACCTAAACACATATGACTAACTACAACATAAGCTTGCCATGTTGAGACCATATCATACACCACGTATCCACACAACATTACCAGAATTGGCACATCACCCCACCCCTCCTTTCCGAATGCAAACATTAGAGCATTACACAAAGACCTCACATAACATACTGGTGTATGATAGCAATTGTCAAGCCCAATGAGAAATAACATAAACTGAAGACCTCATCTCCTTTACAAAATAACCAGATACATCATCATAGAGCAAGCAACCAAAGAAAACATTACCTAGTCGAAATGTGTTATTGGAGACACAAAAGGCAACTAGGGAATGTGACACAACACTGTATAGGTACTGGCCAGTGGGTAGATAGAGATATCTGACCAATCTGTACTGTCATACATACATTATCCCTTACAGCAAGGTAAAAAATAAACATACTGAAGCTCAGCCTGTAAGGATCCATATGCTATGTCAAATGAGAAAGGGGAAAACATATGTTGTCTAGTTGTTATGACTGTTTTCCATGTCCTAATTGCTGCATCCACGTTCACAATGCCTGTGCAAGAGTTCTGCTCACTCACCATAGTCTGATGTTTATGTGTCCAGACAGCTCTATTGTACTGTTTTATCCACTCTACATTGTCACATTTGCTTTAACATAACCATTTATTCCGTGTAGTAGGTCTCTGACATCCCACACTATCAATGACGTATTCAGCATGCCAATGTCTATCCTCAACTACACTCACATAAGCAGCTATGTTCATAAGGTATCACCCACTCCCACAAAACACGTAAATGCTTCACGGATTAACGTCTGTCAGCACCATCACATTCTAGTCATTCCCCAACATCAGCTCACGTACATTTTGTACACCACCAAGCATACATATCAGTGTAGTCCTTGCACCAGGCAATTCCAAGGACCAGCACATGCGGATAATGTGTACATCCCCACATCCAGCCCTTATACTGACAATGTAACCCATCAGACCATACATTGTCATGTCATAAAACAATCATTAGGGCAGGCCAAACCTGATTTGCCGTCACACAGTCTTACACAAATATATGGCATCCCATGAGGCTACATCCAGTACAAACATCTCATGGAGAATAGCAAATTCCATAAACACATAACACACAGTTCCTGTCATAACATGCCCCAACAGCTCATGTGCATCTCTATGCCACATATAGCAAAACCCTGGACCCATACATGACCTGTGCAGACATTCCCAAACACACCTCGGTACAACAATGCTTCTGGCCATCTGAGGTGTTTATGGCTGCTGCATGCTGCACCTGACCTAAATAATGGATATGAGATGACTGTCCTTGCCCAATTCTGTTGCCACGTCAGTAGTATGTGGGTGTGTATGCAGAAGCTATTGTATGACTGTTGTGTTGTCCTCCCACATCTTCTTCCTGTATAGTGTTCTCTGTGTTTCTATTAGTTGTAGTAGTACACTGCGATATATGTGTTATACCCCTAACCATGTTCCCATATGACTCAGCACTATCACATTAGCATTAGTGTGGTATGTGTATGACATGTTGCTTTATGAAGGTGTTTTCGTGGAGAGGTAGTTCATTGACCACCCTGTGTCCCATTCACAGCCAATCGACGTGTTCTGGAGCGGATTCGCTGTGCTGTGGAGCGGAACACCAGGGATGTTTGTGCTGCGCTCCGGACATTACATGAGGGGGTCGTAGCCATGCCACTAACTCGCATGTGTGAGGCCCTTGAGGGCATACGTGATGTTCTGATCCGAGCTGCACCTGCACCACCAATGTATCCGGAGGAGGATATAGCCTTGCCAGGGAGAGGGCCCAACGTGGCAGGCGTGGCCGACCACGCCGTCAGTAACCTATGATAATATAGAAATGTACAGCACGAAACCAAAGGTTTCTCTCTGTTGCACTGTTCATTTTTAGCAACTATGTACATAGTATTTTCTGTTATTGCGGCTTGGTTTGGGTTATATGTGAAAGTAGACATATGTGATTAGTATGTTGTGTGTGTTATGTAATTGGCTTGGGGGGATCTTTGATATGTCTTACACACATGTTTGTAACAATAGTTTTATATGAGAGACTTGCTGTGATAATAAACAGCTGTCCAAAAATAGATACATTGTCTCTTTCCAAAGAGTGTCCATTTGGTCCCATGTGTATCTCTGCGAGGGGGGTGGGAGGACCATAGGATCTGCAACCATGTCCACTGCATAAGCTACTTTGCCACACACATATACTATTTCCATGATCCACACATATGTGATGTTTCACTAGCACAATGTGTCACCACAGCCTCTGCGCTGCAGCGGCACAGTGTGCACAGACATCCATGTACGACATGGGTGTGGAACCGTGATACTGTGGAGCCGCAGACCAGTCAGGTTCTGAGCATATCCCTAATGTATATGCTGGCGATATATATCTCACCATTACAATTATCATGACCACCTTACTGGTTTGTGTCCCTCCAAGACTGGATTTTGAGAGCGCTGCCTTACACCTCTGTCATGTACGATTTATTTTGGGCTGGGTGCAGATGTCACAGACATCGGATGGTTATTTGGAATGCGTAACATTGCTCCCTGTTTCTCACCAGCAGTAACGGGTGGTGGCAATGGCAATATGTTGGTGGTGGGGAGAGGTGAGGAGGAATATGACACACTCTAGGTAACATGTTTGATGTCGGGGACATCTGCGCCTTGCCCACTCACATTCCAAAATGGCAGAGGTGTAATCCAGGTCTCTCAAAAGAGAGCCCTGGAGGGCCGACAATTCAGTCACGCTGACAGGATATCTCCAATTCATATATATCTCTGCCACACTCATTAGGAATATTTCCAACACCTGACTGCCCTGCGGCTCTACAGAACCACGGTCCACCACCCTTGATGTGGACACAGGGGTACTGTGTTATAAATGGCCTGTTTATGTTCCATACACATCACCATCTGCAACCCGTCATACACGACACATTGGTGCCATATGTGTGACCTGTGCCCTCACCTATATCAGTGGTCACATGCACCCCAACCCACCATAGGGATGCATGTTACAGAGGCAGACATTTGTGAGCCGCATATTTTGCCGGCTCATATATGTGAGAACATGTGGGTCATGTATATGCATCCCTGTGGCAAGTACGTCTGTGGGGCAGCCACTACATGGTAACATGTAATGCAGCACCCTGATATCACACACCTACACACATGTGTTTCCCGACACACTGCATGTGGTGCCAATTGAGGTATCACACGCATGTTTACCCGTCAGGAATGTATGTGGCTGCACACATATGACATGCTGGCATCTATAGTCATATGCTACGTGAGACACGTGACCATTACAGGGTTCAGAAAAAATACTTTAATATGTACAAACAAAAATACAACTATATACATATCTAGGGTAGGGGGAAAATGCCATCACCCACCCAACAAAAACAAACCCTCCCCACCCCCGCACACACACACCCGCAATAAACACACTCCCACACACTAACCCCGAACCCCCACATGACCCCCCCCTCCCTCAGCCTGCCCCGTGATGGCGGACAGGGCAGCACAGGGCACATGTGTGGACGTCACAGGCACCATCAATGATGCCTGTGACGCCCTTCAGGGGGTGGCTGCCGACATGGCAGATGCTCACTGTCAGCAACCACCCTTTCCATGGCTCCCGCCATCCATTCCTGCAGGTGCACCAACCGGTGCACCCGCTGCTCCAGTGCATCCAGAGCCTCACACAGATGTACAACACATCTGCCACCACACACACACATTGTTCCTGGTGTTTGTGTGGTGGCATCTGCATGCACTGTGTGTGGGGCCCTGGATGTTGGAGCCACCTGCCCTTGATGGCGGGAGCCAACAGTGCCCTGTGCTGCACTGTCCTCTATGTCACTCTCCCAGACACCCTGTGGCCACTCTTCCCCCCCTGACTCCTCCCCAACACCCCCCACCACCTCCCCCCCACCCACATCACCTGCGCCCTCACCCCCCCTTGTGACCCTGGCACCCACACCTTCCGTCCCAGCATCCCCCATGACCCCCTCCGCTGTGTCGTCTGCAGGACCCTCTGCCTCCTCCCCACTGGTGTCCAGGACTACCACCTCCACGGCAGCGCGGGAGGTGGGCCTTCGGAGGGCATAGGCAGAGGTACGGGGGTCTTCGTCACTGTCATCATGATCTGTGGAAGATGACAGTCATCAGCACACGTAGATGTGTGTGTGACACATCACATGTACCCATGCAGGTACCATGCACACTGATGGGCCACTGTGACCTCTGATGGTGGGCAGCCATGTCATCAATACGCACCATCACCATGTGATGATTCAGCATTCCTCACGCGCTCAAGGTATGCGCCATGGTGCAGGCGCAGCTCCCTCCCTTTCTTTCTCAGATCCTCGACCTGTGTGTGTGAGAAAATATGGGTGGGAGCATGAGTGAGCACTTACGTCTGGTGGGTGGGCAACAGAAACATAGAACAGTGTGTCCTGGGTCTGGACACTTCAGCTACACTGATGTGTGTTTCATGTATAGCATAGTTCAACACCTGTCACAGGGGATCATCATGGGCACATGGAATGTGTTATCACATGTGGACAACACCATTACCAACTGAGCCTACTCACCAATGTTGGTCATCGTCACATATGTCAGTCTCTGGAGCCATGCCATGGTGCTTGCGTGATGCTACTTGCTGTCCAATATTTGCATCTCTTGTTGTGTATGTTTTGCACACCAGGAGCGGGTGAAGGGATACATTGGAGCAGTTGTTGAATGCGACAGAACCCAAGGGGGACAGGGATGTTTGTTAATTTGTGCATCCTGCTGTGTCTGGCGACCACCTGTTACAGGCAATGAACTATGCTATCAGCAGCTAACAACATGGCTAAGTCACACATGTGGGAAACAGTGGGATGAGGAGGGCAGGAAAGGGTTACAAAACGGATCATGTGCTGTGGAGGGTCTGTACCTCCACCCATGTTGGCTGGCCATCCTGTGTGAGAGTCAGGTTGGGGTGTAGTATGTATGGGGTATGTTTGGTAGAGCAGCCTACACAAACATACAACAACTGCAGGTGCCCTTATCTGAGCTTACCGTGCCCATGTAGGCTGGCCTATATCTTGTAGAAATGGCACTATGACCTATGACCTGTATGATGACAGCAGGTGTATTTTGATAAACCATGGACAGACACCAAGCAAACACACTACGCAATTGCCACCTGTGCTCATGTGGCTGCTTGTGTCTGTGGTGTCCAACCACAAGAGGTGACTGTAGCTTTCCTACAACATCGGTTCTGTTCACCTGCTACAAGGTAATGGATTTGTAGGAGGTGTGAGGATGGGTAACCTAACTATGCATAAAGTGAGGGGACTATGGCTCTGTTACGGCCTTTGGGAATATCTTTGCCTAGGTCATGGGGATGTTGTACCTATACACACATCAACATGTGCACATAGCTTTTCATCGTGATACATCACAGACATGTGTGATGAGATAGTGACCTCACAGACTATGTGAGAGGTGCAACTTACCTGTCATAAACTACCACAACATGTGACTGCTATACCCACCAATGCAATGTGGCGTACGGCCCCATGGGGGTTGCGTGTTGTGCCACACATCATCAGCTGCATATCCCATTGCAGTGGGATCATAGACAAGTGACCTTACACAGGTCATAGGACTCCTGGAGATAGGGAGAATGTATTGAACTGGTTAGGCACACACAACCATATCACCAGGGTGCGTGATAGACCACTGTGATGGCCTCACTTAACTCCTGGGGAAAGGGATGCTCTATTAAACTCTTTATTCACACACAACCATATCAACAGGGTACGTGATTGCCAAGTGTGGTGGCTTCACTTAACTCCTGGGGAACGGGAGGATCTATTTAACTCTTTATTCACACACAACCATATCACCAGGGTACGTGATAGCCGACTGTGATGGCCTCACATAACTCCTGGGGAAAGGGAGGATCTCTTACACTCTTTATGCACACACAACCATATCTCCAGGATGAGTGAAAGGCCACTGGGATGGCCTTTGAGGGCTCCTGGAAATAGGGTAGATGTAATGAACTGTTTGAGCACACATAACCATAGCTCCAGGATACATGAAAGGCCACTGGGATGGCCTTTCAGGACTCCTGGAACTAGGGGAGATGTTTTAAACTGTTTCAGCACACAGAACCATATCTCCAGGATATATGAAAGGCCACTGGGATGGCCTTTCAGGACTCCTGGAACTAGGGGAGATGTTTTAAACTGTTTCAGCACACAGAACCATATCTCCAGGATACATGAAAGGCCACTGGGATGGCCTTTCAGGACTCCTGGAAATAGGGAAGATGTAATGAACTGTTTCAGCACACTAAACCATAGCTCCAGGATACATGAAAGGCCACTGGGATGGCCTTTCAGGACTCCTGGAAATAGGGAAGATGTAATGAACTGTTTCAGCACACTAAACCATAGCTCCAGGATACATGAAAGGCCACTGGGATGGCCTTTCAGGACTCCTGGAACTAGGGGAGATGTTTTAAACTGTTTCAGCACACAGAACCATATCTCCAGGATACATGACAGGCCACTGGGATGGCCTTTCAGGACTCCTGGAAATAGGGAAGATGTAATGAACTGTTTCAGCACACTAAACCATAGCTCCAGGATACATGAAAGGCCACTGGGATGGCCTTTCAGGACTCCTGGAACTAGGGGAGATGTTTTAAACTGTTTCAGCACACAGAACCATATCTCCAGGATACATGAAAGGCCACTGGGATGGCCTTTCAGGACTCCTGGAAATAGGGAAGATGTAATGAACTGTTTCAGCACACTAAACCATAGCTCCAGGATACATGAAAGGCCACTGGGATGGCCTTTCAGGACTCCTGGAACTAGGGGAGATGTTTTAAACTGTTTCAGCACACAGAACCATATCTCCAGGATACATGAAAGGCCACTGGGATGGCCTTTCAGGACTCCTGGAAATAGGGAAGATGTAATGAACTGTTTCAGCACACTAAACCATAGCTCCAGGATACATGAAAGGCCACTGGGATGGCCTTTCAGGACTCCTGGAACTAGGGGAGATGTTTTAAACTGTTTCAGCACACAGAACCATATCTCCAGGATACATGAAAGGCCACTGGGATGGCCTTTCAGGACTCCTGGAACTAGGGGAGATGTTTTGAAACTGTTTCAGCACACAGAACCATAGCTCCAGGATACATGAAAGGCCACTGGGATGGCCTTTCAGGACTCCTGGAACTAGGGGAGATGTTTTAAACTGTTTCAGCACACAGAACCATATCTCCAGGATACATGAAAGGCCACTGGGATGGCCTTTCAGGACTCCTGGAAATAGGGAAGATGTAATGAACTGTTTCAGCACACTAAACCATAGCTCCAGGATACATGAAAGGCCACTGGGATGGCCTTTCAGGACTCCTGGAACTAGGGGAGATGTTTTAAACTGTTTCAGCACACAGAACCATATCTCCAGGATACATGAAAGGCCACTGGGATGGCCTTTCAGGACTCCTGGAAATAGGGAAGATGTAATGAACTGTTTCAGCACACTAAACCATAGCTCCAGGATACATGAAAGGCCACTGGGATGGCCTTTCAGGACTCCTGGAACTAGGGGAGATGTTTTAAACTGTTTCAGCACACAGAACCATATATCCAGGATACATGAAAGGCCACTGGGATGGCCTTTCAGGACTCCTGGAACTAGGGGAGATGTTTTAAACTGTTTCAGCACACAGAACCATAGCTCCAGGATACATGAAAGGCCACTGGGATGGCCTTTCAGGACTCCTGGAACTAGGGGAGATGTTTTAAACTGTTTCAGCACACAGAACCATATCTCCAGGATACATGAAAGGCCACTGGGATGGCCTTTCAGGACTCCTGGAAATAGGGAAGATGTAATGAACTGTTTCAGCACACTAAACCATAGCTCCAGGATACATGAAAGGCCACTGGGATGGCCTTTCAGGACTCCTGGAACTAGGGGAGATGTTTTAAACTGTTTCAGCACACAGAACCATATCTCCAGGATACATGAAAGGCCACTGGGATGGCCTTTCAGGACTCCTGGAAATAGGGAAGATGTAATGAACTGTTTCAGCACACTAAACCATAGCTCCAGGATACATGAAAGGCCACTGGGATGGACTTACAGCACACCTGGAGATAGGGATGATGTTTTGTACTGTTTCAGCACATTTAACCATATCGCCAGGATACATGACAGGCCACTGTGATGATCTTACAGCACCCCTGGGGATAGGGATATTGTTTTGTACTTTGACAGCACACAGACCAATATCACCATGATGACAGGTGAGCCAGTGTGATGGCCTCTCTAGTCCCCTGGTGATAGGGTGTATGTATTACAGTGCTTGAGCACACACAACCGTATCTCCAGGGTGACTGATAGACCACTGTGGTGAGCTCTCAGGACCACTGGGGATAGGGGGGCATATTGCACAACATTGGCAAAAACAACCAGATCACCTGGGTGATTGACATACCATTAATGCTTTGCTTCACATACCCTTTCTGTGGACGGAAAGGTTATTTTCTGCAGCTACACATTTCACCATATTCATATGATGTGATTTGGATATAATTAAGCTGATCTATTGGTTTGCTTTCTTACAGTATGTGTTGGCACGTCCACAGCAGCAAATGCCAGGTAATAGGGCTAGCATCATGACCTGTGTGACCATATCCATCACCACCTGGGTACAGGTCAAACCTGTCACATATTATACAAAGACAATATGGGATGTATGTTCAGCTGCAGCACATTACTGACACACAATACCTGACCCCAACAGCATGAGGATCTGCAATGCACACAGCCTCTAGATATATATGTCTATTTCTAATGACCTGTCCCCATCCACTTACCTCCCTTGGGAAGTCAGCTTCTCTATTGAAGCGTCTCTGTAGCCGTTCCCAGGCCCTGCGGACCTTTCTGCTGTCCCTGTACCTGTTTTGCCCGGGGAACAGCTTCTCCTGCCTTGTGGCAATCAGGCGAGACAGGGTGCGGAGCTCCCGAGGAGTGAATGCAGGCTTTCTTGTTCTGGACGCCATTTTGAGATATTATCACCTGATTGCACGCAGCGTCATTGACGCGCATGCGCCCCGCAAATGCCACACATTTCCAATGTTTTACGTGCAACTGTGCCCCGCAAGTGGCGCAGTTTAGCGACGTATGACGTCCAACTGCGCCCCAAAGATTGGCGCACTTTGGCGACGTAACACGTCTCATTGCGCTCTGCATCTGCTGCATGTTTTATAAATATTTTGTCCCACAGCGTCCCGCAACTGGCGCAATTTATACACATATGACGTTCAACTGCGCCCCGCACATTGTTTTGCGGAACAAGTTGCGCACATGCGCACAACAACTGCAATATACAGTGCTGTGTGTCTCTTATATAAAACACATAACTATTTCATGACCTCATGGTGTTGACACATTTGGGACTTGAACTTATCATCACTTGCACACTGGTTCTTAGGCATTTGTTTGATGTGATGTGCTACGCCTTTCACATTGCACTGACTGCCACTACAACTGCTACTTCAACAAGGTGTTTTGAGGGACCATCAGATTGGCCTATCAGGCACCCTGGTGATATGGGGATATGTGTCGCAATAGATGATATTCACTACTCCATCTCAATGTCAACACATAAATTATGTATGTGATGGCATGGGGGGGGGTTTGCATCTGCACATGCTACATCCACATTAGGTTGCATAGCACACATACTGAGCTTATTGAGATTGCCATGCGATGGACATGGATGTAGATGTGAGGTGTATGTGCTGACATACAGAGTGAGTGGCTGGGGTGTGCGACACATTCACTGTCATACCTACCTATGTTACAGACGTCGTGTTTGCCTTCACACCATCAGCCTAATCTATATAACTTGCTGGCACATTACTATCTACTATCAACAGTGGTTTGTGTGGCCTTTGCGTTTTGGATTTGTTTTTTGAACAAACACACTGTGACATTGCAATAACCTAGTGTGGCACATCAGGTACCCTATGAGTCACTTCAGAGAGGACAATATGAGGTGCAGTGTCCACAACAGCACCTTCTAATGTTCAAATAACAGAACCTTGTAAGGTACTTTTGAGGGACCTTCATGCTACAGCATTGAGGGTGTTGTTGGTGGCACCACCAAATGACATTACAAAGGGAAGAGGCCTCAGAGAGCCATATTAGATTAGACCACTGTAGAATCAGAGGCATTACCTATGTCTGTACACGTTGTGACGTCACAGGGGGCGAAATCTCCATAGCTCTGTGTATGAGTGACACTCCTCCTTGGACCCCTAGGCCAGTCTGCTGATCAGTATAGCCCTAATTAATATGCATGAGATCTATAGGCATCAGAGCTACCCTGGCAACCTCACAGATTTGTGGCCCTACAGGTCAGTATTTTTAGACCCCTGTCTTACACCTCTGTCATTTAGGTGTGTGACTGTACAAAGTGCAGATGTCAGTGACATGAAAAGCATATATACTCACTGTGACATACTTCCTCAATTCTCATGCCCACCATGCAGTTCTATAATCTATAAGATGTTGGTGGTGGTGAGAGGCTGAGAAGCATGTTACACAGTTTATGTGAACATTTTGATGTCTTGCACATCAGCACCTTGCCCACTTACAAACGTTAATGACAGAGATGTTTGTCAGGGTTGTTGATGGCCAGCCCTGGAGGGCCACACTCCACTCCGTTTGGCAAGACATCTGTAATGCATATATATCTCCTGCATCTTCATTTGTACTAACATAAACACATGTCATGGCTAGACTTTCACGGAGGACTGCTTCAGAACCACTGCCATAGCTGCTAACACACCCCTGGCTGGCTACAGTTTGAGTATGGGCCAACACATGACCTGTTTGCTTTCTTTACCAAGATAGACTTCAATCACACATACCCATGATGCACTGCACATGTAAATGAGCAGTCTACAAATATAAGCACTATGGTTTATGCAGCCACTGCAACACCTACGTATGAACATGATTAATGAGCATGTAGGTTAATGACACTGAGTTAGTCTTGGACATCACATTGTGCGGCTCCTGTGCTCACCCTGAATGTGAGAGGGGAGACCCAGAACCATGACCACAGCACCTGGCTCAGCTAAGATAGCCTATGGTGTGAGTCCACATCAGTCACAGTGTCTGATGAGTAGCACTTGTTGATGCACATGCACATACACTTCTGTGCATCTGTTATTTCCCTGTGATGTGTAGCCCTTTAAGCAATTTGCTGCAACCACATCAGTCATATCCTGTGTGGTGGCCATTGTCATCGCCACATTAGTTATGGGAGGGGGAGAAGTGTGTTAGACAGACGGATTATGTGACAACACCCAAACGTAACATTCAGACTCATCACTGCAATGGTGCTGCTGGTGGGAAGTGATAACCTCTGTCCGGCAGAGGTAAATACAACTTACAGCATGGGGCATGCATTTATGTGAACATCAATAAGGTGACAGCAGACAGATGGTCATGCCTGGACATGCTCAGCAGCCCACCACCACTATCTGACATTGTCCAGCAGCAAACACAGATAAGCTGCAGCTGCTACACCCTTCAAAGTGTGGCACCCTTACACATACTAGGTGCAAGCAGTCTGATAGCTAATCCATACTGCATACTACTGGTGACAATGTGTGCAACCCAAACTGGGACGTCTGCACACTCACCGAGCAGTTACGTTCGTGATTGGGCTCCAAAAGGCAACCCATAGATATCACTTGCAAAAGATGTTGTTGCCACTACAGCTGACCTAGCCATGCTATGGTAACTACTCAGTCAGGGTGAGACTGACCTTCCAGGAGGACATGCTTGGGCTACCTTGTCCATGCTACTGATGACCACACACTGCAATTTCACTTACATTGCCCTACGTTCTGTCCTCATGCATCCTGCCGAGACCAGTCTGTCGGGGTATGACCACAATACCTAGCACCTCATTATGCACAATGGCAAGCTACCACTGCACACAGTACAAACATTGTGCGCTGAGTAAGGTGTTGCATACATCACACACTGGATGTACAGCCACACAATCCCACAGCTATGCCATCACTGTGCTACTATAGACAGTTTTTCCAGTCTATGCCAAATCAGCAGTCGTGGACACAGTGCATGCATGGCTAGGCTATGAAATAGTGCTACTGTCACACCCCATGGTGGGGAACATCGTCAAACAACAGACCTGAGACACACTCCACATACATCAGACATATTGGTGTGATACCACTCAATAACCATATTGTGGTGTACGTAGACATTGATATCTGCCACTGATCAGATCAACATGTTGCTATATGTGTGGTGTATTTCAAGGTTTATGGTGACAGTGCTACAGTGCACACATACTAGTTTTATGAGATGGCCGCAACGCACACTATCATGACTGTCCAATTGGCTTTGGGTCCTGAAGCCTGTGTGTCTGGTCATTTCGCCTCCTGTTGATCGGTAATCTCTGGCACAGGTCCCCAACTCCAGTCCTGTTGTAACAGACACTGCTACATTTTCACAAATGTGCCTCAGATATATGCATGAGATATATCTGCATACCATGGACCGGCACATGCAGATGAACAGAGACATCTTTATTTACAACATCATAACATGTGAATAAATTGTGTCCCTACAGGACTGCATTTGAGGATATCTGATCTATGTGATGCACATTTCTCTCTTATATGTCCACCTTGAGAGACAATATACATGTACTGTCCCTGTTTGCACTTTTCCCACTACAGGTGGTTTGTTTTTTGAGAAAAATTAGGGGATGTGACAATTGCGGGGATTGGTTCGGCAGACCTGACACACGTGATTTGAACTTGTGACCTTCATCTCCTGCAGGCAGTGCCTGTGTGCTTTGCACCACCTTCTTGACACAGAGACAATGCATTTCCAGGTACATCCATGTCTGTTTGTCAGACTAACCCTGTCTGTTGCAATACACAGCACCCACCTAAAAACAGATAGGCCATGGTGTGATGTGGACAGGTGTCACCAGTTCCCCTGCCGTCAACATGTTCACATGGCCTTATATTGGAGTCTGCATTGCCCTTTAATGATGTGGGGCACTCCAGGACTGCTTTTGTTTGAGTCTGCTGTAGGTGATGCACATGTTTATGTGGTGGGTACTGTTGATGATAACATAAACATATGCCAAAATATCTTGGGTTCTCAGCAGAAAAGTATCAGTCTTTAATGCCTGGTGTTTTCAGGGTACACTTATGTGCACTAGTTGCAAGGAGCCACAGACAGGATTTGAACCTGTGACCTTCTGTTGTTGCACACACTGTCTGTGTACACTGCACCACTGTTTCTAAACATATATTCTGCATTCCGAGGGACGTCCATGACTTTACATCTGACAGTGCCTGTCTGTTGTTGTGTACGGTGCCAGGCTACACACGCCTACGGCACTGTCTGCTGTGGCTTGCAGTCCTTATCTGGCAAACCCATATAACCTGATTGCGTTGTGGCACTCCAGGACGGAATTTGAGGGACTCGCCTGTACATAATGGCCATTGCTCTGGTTTGTGTGCGGTGTGGGGTAAAATGTAGGTGTTGAGCCCATGCTTATGTTCTCTGCAGTATAGCAGTGTGTGAACTCTCACTGTTCAGTGGTGGTTAAAAATATGGGTACTGGGTTGCCAGGAACCTCAGCTGTGATTTGAACCTGTGAACCTCTCGTCATACAGTCACTGGCAGTGTCCGCTGCACCACACTGTGCCCACAGAGACTGTGCAGTATCTGGAGATAGGAAACCTGGCTGCACAAGCCTGACACCCTGCTCTGCATAGCTTTACTGTGGGCACGTTTTCTTTGTATGGGGACAGAGGTGCAGGACACACACAAATATGCCCTCCAAATAGGTGCAGTCACAGAAATAAACCGAACAGTGCATCAGTGATATCACTGGATGACCTGATATGCACTCCCAGGACAGTTCCATTACATTGCAGTGCTTTTGAATGTGTCCACGGACCATGGACCCTTCCAATATTCATTTAAATTCTTTGGAGCTTTCCTGGGTGTGTTTATTATTGTTGCCCATTAATAGCAGTGTTGCCCAGCAGACTTAAGATTTTCGCATACTTGGTTGTGGTTATTTTCATGTTATATTTGCGAGTTTGTTCTGTGCACATGTTTCACACTGCTCACGTGTTTTGGGTTTCCACGATGTTGCTGTACATTGCTGACGGAAATGGTTTCTCTTCCCTTTAAATCACCTCTAACGCGTGTGTTTCACTGGCGGTATTTTTTCTTCTAAATTCGGGCACGCTCCTGTGCGGGGAGTCTCTCCCCTCCCACATTCCACCCATTGACCCCATCTCTCCGCCCCTCGGGGGCCTTCCTCCGCCCTCATTTCGCCTTTCCACGCCTCTATCGCACATGTGCGCCCCGCAAACGTGCGCATTTTCGGCGCACGCGTGCGGGACCCGTTAATGTGCCGCGCACGCGTACGGGGTGCTTAAGAGCACTTAAATGCATCATTTTAGGGCGCTCAGGTGCGCCCCGCAAAAGTGCCCTGTTTAGTAAACATGCCCCTAAGACACATTAACTAAAAAGGTAATATTATGATGTCAAGGAATATTTCAATATAAAATTACAAGAAAATAATAATTACAAGAAAGCAGCAGGAGCGAACAAATTTACTAAAATCATCGAGGATTGTCAAAATTGATATTGTAATCATCAATAATAATAAATATAAAACAATAAATTGAAAAGTAATAAAATCCTGAAATATCTTAGCTTTGTAGATTTGTAATAAATAACAAACCTTGTTATTAAAATATATAAATAAGTATACATAAAATAAAATAAATAAAGAATAAAAAATAATAATAAATAATAAATAGATAAAAAATAACTAAAAAATAAAATTAAAAATAAATGAAATAAAAAAATCCTATAAAACTGCATTGTAGGTGTGATGTCCAACTTTCTAAATTGTGTATCTGCCACCTAAACCTCGCGAGGGGGAGACTTTTTCTTAAAAGAGAAGAGAAAGATGTAAATTTTGAGCCGAACATCTATATTCTCCTGCGCTGCCATTAAAGAGAGGAGAAAGAAAGCAATAATTTAACTCACTTGTATTGTCTTCAATTTAGTTGTAAAAACGCCGGCGCATGCGCCTTCCTTAGCCTCCCGAGCGGGAAACCGCCGTCTCTAAGTAAAAGGAAAAATTTCACTATTTATGAAAAGTAAGAGATGTGGACTACACCGGGTGCGCATCTCTGTACTATTTACTAAAGCATGTACAAGTATAAAGGAAGCTCCATTTAAAAGCCGTTCTGAAAACCTTCATCTTAAAATTATCTCACTAATGTACTGCACCATGGAGATTGAAAGTGAAAGAAAATCCCAGACGGTAAAACGGAAGAGTATCTACAATCAAGAAATCTTTCTCTTTCTGGGTGATGTACCCTATCTCAAAAGCAGTATTAACGATATTGTCAATACTCCTTTTGAGGTTTGAGGTGGGATCATCATCTAATCTTTGGTAGAACATCTTATCGTTAAGTTGTCTATTCATCTCCTGTATATAGTCGTATTTGTCCCAAATTACCACAGCTCCCCCTTTATCGGCAGGCTTAATAATAATCTGACTATTCTCTTGTAGTGATTTGATAGCTGCCCGTTCGCCTTGTGTAATGTTCTGATATGAAGATGGAGTGTCTTTAATCACATCATTAACTTGTTTAAGAACTATTCTCTCAAAAGTTTCTAACACGGGATCGGTGTTGTGGGGTGGGATCCAAGTTGATTTCTTTCTAATCACTGAAACATCACATGGACTATTTGGTTGGTTAAAAAAGAATTGATGTATTTTCAATTTTCTAAAAAACCTATAAAGATCAATTTGTATCTCAAAATTATTTGTCTTGTTTTTGGGTACGAATGATAGCCCTTTGCTGAGAATAGACACTTCATCTCGTGTAGGGGTATACTGTGAAATATTAACTACGTTGTTTAAATCTTCTTTATAAGGTAAATCAATATTTATCGTCTCTCTTCGGATGGATCTGTCCTCCATTGTCCCCTCCCCCTCCCTCGGCCTCGGCCTCGACCCCTGTGGTATTGTTCGTGATCTCTCCAAAAGGGTCCTTGGCCAGTTTCTTGCCCTTGATCTCTGTCTAATTTTTTCTTTTCGTAACGGGTTCTTGAATTCTCTCGACCTCCTCCTTTCCAGAGTTGGTCCATTTTGAAAAAATGTTCCTGGTCTGATTGTTCTCTCTTCTTTTGGGGCCTACTAGGTTCTTTAGTGGAAAAGAGAGAAGCTGAGGTGTCAAATTCCCCTGATTCGCTCCTGCTGCGTTTCTTCTTATGTTCTAGAGGACTCTCTCTTGAATCCTCATTGGCTATACTATCCTTGCGGTCAAAAATAGAGGTCCTTTTCTTAAACCAAAGGCGATCAAACTGATTTAAATCAAGCATCTATTTTTTTACCTCAGAACTTCAATCAGAGTGAAATACAAGTTTATTGGTAATTTACTCTTCCGTTTTACCGTCTGGGATTTTCTTTCACTTTCAATCTCCATGGTGCAGTACATTAGTGAGATAATTTTAAGATGAAGGTTTTCAGAACGGCTTTTAAATGGAGCTTCCTTTATACTTGTACATGCTTTAGTAAATAGTACAGAGATGCGCACCCGGTGTAGTCCACATCTCTTACTTTTCATAAATAGTGAAATTTTTCCTTTTACTTAGAGACGGCGGTTTCCCGCTCGGGAGGCTAAGGAAGGCGCATGCGCCGGCGTTTTTACAACTAAATTGAAGACAATACAAGTGAGTTAAATTATTGCTTTCTTTCTCCTCTCTTTAATGGCAGCGCAGGAGAATATAGATGTTCGGCTCAAAATTTACATCTTTCTCTTCTCTTTTAAGAAAAAGTCTCCCCCTCGCGAGGTTTAGGTGGCAGATACACATCAGATTATGTCAGTTCTTAATAATGAAGGTGAAAACGGTGCCTTTACTAATTCAGACACAATAAGATATAGATGCTTGATTTAAATCAGTTTGAGGTTAGTTTCTTTTCAAAAAGTTCCTCCACTTGCAAGCACCAGTTACCAGACAATGTCAGTCCTAACCTAAGAAGTCTAAATGATGCCTTCTATAATTTTTACATAACTCCATAAAATGATTGACAAAGCATCAAACATCAGTCATTAATGTATTTTTAAAGTTTATCCGTTTTTCATAATAGGTGTCATGAGAGAGATTTTTTAACCTTATGATGGTACTTAATTTAAGATAAGTTTGTCCTACAATTTAGAAAGTTGGACATCACACCTATAATCCAGTTTTATAGGATTTTTTTATTTCATTTATTTCTAATTTTATTTTTTAGATATTTTTTATCTATTTATTATTTATTATTATTTTTTATTCTTTATTTATTTTTTATTTATTTTATTTTATGTATACTTATTTATATATTTTAATAACAAGGTTTGTTATTTATTACAAATCTACAAAGCTAAGATATTTCAGGATTTTATTACTTTTCAATTTATTGTTTTATATTTATTATTATTGATGATTACAATATCAATTTTGACAATCCTCGATGATTTTAGGTATTTATCTATTTATTATTATTTATGGTTTTTAATTTTTAATTATCATTTTTATTTTTATTTTTATTTTATAACCCTCTCATGGGTTTTATGTTTTATTGGTTTATGGCTTGATTTTTGATGACTGTTGATCTACAATCATTTTAGGTATTTATTTCCGTATTGTTTTAGTGACACTAATCACTCCCCTTGAGTCACTATAATTAGTAAATTTGTTCGCTCCTGCTGCTTTCTTGTAATTATTATTTTCTTGTAATTTTATATTGAAATATTCCTTGACATCATAATATTACCTTTTTAGTTAATGTGTCTTAGTTTATTTATTTATATGTTATTATTGGTGATAATATTATTATTATTATTACTATTTTATTTTTAATTATTTTTTATATACACTATATTAGAATTGGTAATAACATTACTATATCTATTATAAATAGAGGTTCAGAATTTAGACCTTAAGTATGTTTTTTGCTTGTCACGCCTATATGATGGTCAAATGCATCTAGTTTTAATTTGATATTTTTATTATTTATTTATGTTATTATTGGTCAACTAGCGTTCCAACACTATTCGTATTATATATTATTTATTATATATTTATTATATAATTTTAATTATTTTTAAGACACAATTTTACTTATGTCTTTTATGTGTCTGTTTGATGAATCCGTTTGTTCCTTCATTTTTAATATGTTATTTATGTTTTTATGTTTATAGTAAATTTTACCTTTACAACCCCTGACGAAGGTTACGAAACACGGCCTGTGTCGGGTTGCCTAGGTTTGTGAGCTAATAAATTTGTCTTCCACATATCTCACGTCTTGGACTGTGTTTTTGCTCAGTACTCAAGGGCATTTGGGCTACTTTTGTCTTTATTGGAACCTCTCTGCTAATGTGCCCTAACTTCATTTTTTGGTAGTATCCTTCAAGGATACTTTGTTCCGAACCATGTGCTCTTGAGCGACTGTCGGCTCTCCCCTATTATCTAGTATAAAAGCTGATCCACCACTCAACACTGAATAGTTACTATCCAAATCCCTGACCCCACACATGACACTAAATGGACAACCTCTCACCCCTTCAAAACCCTTCCCAACCTCTGACCACTCTCTGGTCTTACTAGTCGTCTCTGGTGTCTAATGAGTGATTCCCATTCACTCCTGCCCCATCTGAGTCTCAGGTTAAAACTGGTGACTCTGACCTCTAGTGGTAGTCTTACGATACTGAGTGATAGAAAACAAGAAATATTAAGTTAGCAGATGGAGGGTAAGAGAGAAACAGGATGGTGACTGGAGGAGTGTTGGGACTTGGAGGGAGGAGAGAAGAAACTTTAGGAGTAGGAGAATGGAAGAAGAGACAGAACATTGCCTCAGAAAAAAACAAGTTATCAATGTCCCTGTTGTCACGGGTCGTCAAGGTAAGAGACTCCGTGTGTCCACTAGGCGACTGCCTAGGGTATTGTGGATACTTAACTGCCTCCTCTTCTATACACAGAGTCAGTAAGTCAGAGTGGTAAAGTAAAAGTGGGGTTTTATTCCCGTTCCCTGGCGGATATCATTACTTTGCAAACATACAGAACGATGAATCAAACTAAACAAAAACAGCTGGAATAATCTTTCTTTCTTCCTTGTTCCTTTCACAAGACTTCAGCATAAAGATGTTATTTCATCTGACAAACATATCGTGCAATCCATCGGTTCCGGCTCAGGGTAAATGTTACTGCTTTCCCATTGTGTTAAACCTGGACTGCGTCTGCTACTCCCTGGGTCACATTCAGTACATGTGCTGGAGCTGGGTTCACTTACTGGGGGAAGATAAATTCTCTCTTCTCCCAGGCACTTATCTAAATCAGGATTGTAGAACCCTTTTGTAGAGAAAGTCTCTTTGTGATAAGCCTCCCCTGGCTCCCTTGCTTGGAAGTCTGCACACCTTCCTGTATTAAAACTTTGCTCAGTGCAGGGCTTATTAAAACTCTCAGCTTCTCTCTTCTCTCCCAAATACAAGGCTTTAAACCTGTTACCTTATAAACGGGTCTGGTGTCAGCTGTGGAGTTTCTCTCCCCTGGCAAAGCTTCTCTGGCTTGAAGAAAGTTTCTCCGTGATTTGGGTAAACTTTCTGAGGCAGTGCACCACTTCCTGCTTGTGTGAAAAACCTCTCCGGGACTATCTCTCCAGAGATCAGTTTCTCTACTGCTCCAGTTCCCTTTCCTGGAGCCTCTCTTGGGAGCTCTGGGTCCTCCCAGACCTCCAAAGCGTCCCCTGGAGTTAGAACGTCTCCTGGGATTCTGTGTCTCTCTCTGCCTCTGAGCCTTGCTTGTCTGATGCTGGAACTCCACCTGCATCTGACTGCCACTCTCCTCCTCAGAGTCAGTTTGGCTTTCTCTCTGGCTTCCTCTCAAACACCAACTTCCCTTGGTGCCTTCCTGGGTGCCTCTGGTGCTTCTGGTACCAACGCTACTTCCTCTGCTACTTCCTGGTTCTAACCAGGGCTTTTTGTACCTCCCCCCTCTGCACATTATGTCAGCTTCTGGGGACAGGTGTTTTTGATGAGATCCCTCAATTCTATCTGCGTCACTGCTAAGGAAAGGAAACCTCATTTTAAACCTCTTCTGCTCTATTTGTGCTGATGGCACCGGGTGCTCAACCCTTCTTAAACATGCTGAATCCTGCTGCCTAGCCAAGTTTGAGGTGAGTTCTTCCTTTTTGCTAGTTTCCACAGATTTTCTATAGCTTACTGTATCACACTGTTTAATGTACATTACCAAGTTTAAGTTTCAATGTAAACCACTTTGATTGAAATGATAAAGCAGTATATAAAACCTGTTAAATAAATAAAAGTAAACATAAATATTGGGAAAGTGTATAGAGAATCAGTATTATGGATGGGGGTGGCTGGCAAAGGAATATCTGGATAAGAAAAGATATTGGAAGACAGAATTTTAAAATTAGGAAAATGGGTGGGGGAGAAGAACCATTCGGCATGAGGAAGAGCATCAGACTTGGGAGAAGGAAACGAGGCATATTGATAAGGGAAGAGGGTGATGTAAAGTGAATGTACCATGATTTTATTCCCTTTTTCTGCTGGGTTATGCAGATAAGCCTGAAGAGATATCGATTATCCATACAGATCTGGGGCAAGTTACCTTGGGCCAGAGGTTCGAATCCTGCTAGAGGACCAGCAACCTTGGGCCAGAAAGACTGGGTTTCTAGTCCCACAGGTGCTCCTTGTGGCCTTGGGCAAGCCACTTAACCCTTTGTTGCCTCGGGTACAAAAATATCGCGAGGCCGCGGGCAGGGTCCCGGCGGCTGACTTTAGCCGGGCGCGCAGCCCAGCGCGGGGACCCTTGCGCACGGCCTGGGTGTGGGCGCACGAGTGCGGGGTTTATATTGATTGGCTCCCATCGGTCACAGCCGTGCGGGAGCCAATCAATGGAGTCGTTGCTGGGGTGGTGGGGTTGCGTTCCCGGCCGGCAGCCTCCACGTGTTCAGTTGGAGTGGAGGCTGCTTCGGGGTGCCGGCGTCCTTGTTGCGGCATACAACAGCGGCGGCGATACCGACATTTTTCTGGGCGACTGCCCATGTCATCCTTCGCGCGGCGGCAGTAGAGCGCTTTTAGTGCCATCCGGGGTCCCGGTGATTGGGGCAGCGCAGAGGAGCCGCAGGCAAGTCTGAGGGGTTATTGGCCCGCTGTTGGGTTTGCTGTGTCTGGGGTCTGGGTGGTTGGGAAGCGCGGGTAGTCTGGGGGGCTCTTATTTGGGTCCCCTATACTTAAAAAAAAAAAAAAAAAAAGAAAAGGAACTCACACATATTCTGCAGACTCCGTTTTTGCAGAGGGCCTGTTCCTCAGGGTTGTTGGGCCTGGTGTGATGCCTGCGCCACGTGGTCGGGCCAAACAGGCCCCCTGAGGGCGCTGGGGTGCGGGAACAGAGGGGTTCTAGGTCGGGTGGGGGGCCCGGGGTGGGCAGGGGGTTTCCCAGCCCAAGGGGGGGGATGGAGGTCAGCGGGATCGTGGGGCCTCTAGGGGGGGGGGGGGAAAAGGGCCACGAGGGGTTCGGTGGTCGGGGGGATGGGGGTGTGCGGGGTGACCCTTCCCCTGGTGGGACCCGGGGGTCGGGGGTAGGATGTCAGGGGGTGGTTGGGGCTTTGGGAGCTGAGAATGTGTGGGGGTGTGGGGGGCACCCCCGGAGGTTCGGGTGCGGTGGGGGGGGGTGCAGGGGCCCGGGGGAGGATTGCGGCCGGATGGGACCCAGTGGGGTTCTGGGTATGGCGTGCCTGCAGGTTGGCTTCCTGGTCCCGGTGGCTATGGTCCGCAGGGCGTGCCTTCACAGTGGGACCACTGGTTGGGTGGGGGGCAGGGTACGTCTCGGGCTGAGTGGGGCAGCCTGTGGCCTCAAGCTTGGTCTGCGGCAGTTCCTCCCCCTGTTTTTCCTTTTATGTCTCTGCAGGGGCAGGTCATGGCGCAGCCAGCATGGACAGCGGGCGCTGCTGGTCGCGAGAGCTGGCTGAATCCAGGGCCGGGTGCGGCAACGCAATACGGAGCAGTGGAGGAGTCTTCGGGCGGGCGGCCCTTGGATTTCCCGCGGGCCGGCGGCGAGGACAGTACAGTTGCGGATGGTACGGCCACAGTTTCTGCGGCTGCTGGTGGTGAGCCTGGTGAGTTGATGGGGGTGTGGGCGAGGGGGGGTGCGGCTGCAGGGGGGGAAGGCGGGAGGTGGTTCGTGGAAGAAGCGCAGGCGGTCTTGTCGGAGGTGTCATAGCTCCGAGTCGTCCTCGTCTTCTTCCTCTTTGAGTGTTTCTTCGGCAGGGTCTGGGGGGGAGCCGGGGCGGCAGCAAGGGGTTATTGGGGGTGGGGGGGCTCCGGTACGGGTGGTGGAGCCGCATTGGTGGTTGTTTTTCCGGAATTGTGGGAGGGGGTGCCGCGGAAGCTGCGGCGCAAGATTCGGAGGTGGCGCTATATTGATATCTTCCGTTTGCTGGAGGGGAGGAAGCGGTCCAGTGAGAGTCAGCAGAAGAGGAAGGAGGACGAGAAGGCCGGTAAAGTTAGGAAGGTGGCGCGTAATGTAGTAAATTGGACGCGATCCTTTCTGCGGTTGGCCAGCATCTGGGGTCACCATGCTCCGGAGTAATATGGTATGTTATTGGCATCCGCCGATTCCATCCTGGAGGCGTCTCAGATGCATGATGGGTGGTGTTGGCTGAATTATGACGAAATGTTCAGGGACAAGATGGAGGAGAATAGGTTGTTGTCCTGGGGCACACAGGACATTAACCTTTGGCTGACTCAAATGTCGGCTAGATCTGGTTCCGGTGGGGGGAGCAGTGGAAAAAGTAGTGTCGGGGGGGCAGGGGGGGCTGTGCGTTCCTTTCGCGGGGGGGGGGGGGGGGCGGGCGCTGCCGCTGTGCAGCAAAAGGCTGGCGCGGCAGGGGGCAGTGACGTGTGCTAGTGGTTCAACCGGTCCTCCTGCCCATTTCCCGACTGTAAATTTCAGCACACCTGTTCCTTGTGTGGAGGTCTGCATCCAGCCACCAAGTGCCTTAAGAAGGGTGCCGCCGGCGTTACCGGTCCTGTGCCCAAGGGGCAGTGAAGTTTATGGGCGCGCGCCGTCACCTATTCAGGTGGAGGCCTCATTGGGGTGGCTCGGTCGCTATCCTAGGAGGCGTGAGGCGATGATTCTATCGTTTGGTTTTCGTTTCGGTTTTGTTGTTCCGGTGCGGAGTGGGGTGTCGGCGCCGAGGGCAAGGAACTCTCCGTCGGTGCGACGTTGGGCTGCGGTTGTTCAGGATAAGTTGTTAGGGGAATTGCGCTTGGGGAGAGTGGCCGGTCCATTCAAGGAACCCCCCTTTCCTCACATGGTGATCTCTCCTTTAGGAATAGTCCCCAAGAAGGAACCGGGTAAATTCCGGTTGATTCATAATTTGTCCTGTCCGATCGGGGCTTCCGTTAATGATCACATACCCCGTGAGTATTGTTTGGTTCGGTACGCGTCCTTTGATAGGGCGGCACGGATGGTGCGGGCGGCCGGTCGGTATGCCCTGTTGGCGAAGGTTGACATCGAATCGGCGTTGCGATTGTTACCCGTACATCCGTCTGCATTTCATTTGTTAGGTTTTTGCTTTCATGGGGGGTATTATTTTGACAAGTGCATGACGATGGGCTGTTCGGTTTCTTGCGCTTATTTCGAGATGTTTAGTACCTTCCTACAGTGGGTGCTGGTGCAGCGGTTCGGCACGCCGAATGTGGTGCATTACCTGGACGACTTTTTGTTTGTGGGTGCCGCTCAGTCGGCGGAATGTCACGGGCTGCTATCTGAGTTTGAGCGGCTGGCGCAGGAGTTCGGTGTACCATTGGCGGAGGGTAAGATGGAAGGTCCGACGACGTGGCTGATTTTTTTTTTGGGTGTTGAGTTGGATTCTGTGGAAATGGTGGTGCGTTTGCCGCCGGACAAGATTGCACGATTGCGGATTTTGGTGGCCAACGTTCTGGCATCCCCCAAGAATTCCTTGAGAGAGCTGCAAGCGCTGTTGGGGTCCTTGAATTTCGCCTGTAGTGTGATTCCGATGGGGAGGGTGTTTTCGTGGCGGTTGGCATGTGCCACAGCGGGGGTGCGGAAGCCTCATCACCGAATTCGAGTCACGGGGGTGATGCGGGCGGATTTGAGGGTGTGGAGTCGTTTCTTGGAGGAATTCAATGGGACTTCGGTCTTGATGGAGTCCGAGGTGTCTAGCGATGCCTTGCAGTTGTATACGGATGCGGCAGGGGGAGTGGGGTTGGGGGTCTATTTCGGTGGGGCCTGGTGCGCAGATAGGTGGCCGGAGTTGTGGCGCATTGCGGAGTTGACTAAGAACATCACCTTTTTGGAACTCTTTTCGATTCGTGTGGTTTTGGAACTGTGGCCTGATCGGCTTCGTAATCGTCGGGTTCTTTGGTGGTGTGATAATGAGGCGGTGGTCAGTGTGGTGAATCGATTCTCCCCTAGGTGCTTGTGGGTGGCATGCCTGATGAGGGAAGTAGTATTGGCTTGTTTACGGCTGAATGTGTTGGTGAGGGCTCGGCATATACCGGGGTGTACTAACGAGATCGCTGATGCTCTTTCTCGTTTTCAGTGGGAGTGGTTCCGGGCTCTGGCCCCAGAAGCGGACAAGGACGGCTCGGTGGTCCCAGAGAGATTGTGGAGCATTGGCCACGCGAAATGCTAAATCTGCTGAAGAGTTCGGTGTCAGCGGGGACCTGGTCTGCGTATCAACGGGGCTGTGACTGGGTGGTCGCATTTCTGGTGGCTCAGGGGTGGCAGAGTTGGGGGGTTCCAGCGGGCTTGATTGGTCAATATATCGTGGAAGCCAAGGGCGCCGGGTTCTCTCGGTCGGCGGTGCGCGCGCCTTTAGCAGGGTTTAACTTTTTCGCGAGCGCGGTGGGTTGGGGCTCGCCTGCTGGGGGGGTGTTACCGCGGTGGTTGCTGCAGGGTTGGGAGCGCGTCCACCCTGCATCGCGGGATCCTAGGTTGCCCATTACGCCTGACCTGTTGGCGAGGGTCTGCAGGGCCTTATCGCGCGTTGCAGCATCTGCGTACGAAGCCACTTTGTTTCGGGCGGTGTTTTGCCTTGCCTTTTTTTGGGGCTTTTCGTATCGGTGAGTTGGTCGCGGGCTCCGGGCGGGCGGGGGGTGCTGGCGGGCTGCAGGCGCATCATGTTCGGGTGGAAGGGAGGCGGTTGCGGATCCTTTTGGCGAGGTCCAAGACGGATCCGTTGGGAAAAGGTTTGTGGATACTGTTGGGTGCAATCCGGGACCCGGTGATTTGCCCGGTTGGGGCGAAGAGCCAGTATATGTTGGTGCATCCGGGTTCACAGGGTAGTTTTTTCGTGCACGCGTTTTCAGGTGACGGCGGTACTGCGTTAACCCGTTTTCAGGTGACGGCGGTACTGCGCCTAGCGTTGCGTGCGGTGGGGGAGGACCATACACGGTTTGCGCCACACTCCTTTCGGATCGGGGCAGCCACTAGTGCGGCGGCGGCTGGGTTGCCTGAGCAGGTGATTCAGGGCATTGGTAGGTGGCGTTCTCAGGCGTTCAAGGGTTATGTGCGGCTATAAGGGCTCGGGTTGGGGGCGGAGACTTTAACTGTTTGTTTCTTTTGCAGATGGGGGTGTCGAGCCTGGTGGCTGTTGGGTTGCCGGCCAATCTTTTGTCCATTGGGCGGGACGGCGTGCGGCTGTTCGGCCTATCGGAGCTAACCTGGGTCTGGACTCGTCGGTGGTGGCTGGGACATGGCTGGGCGTGCAAGGACTTCATTGGTCACAACTGCTTCCTTTGCTACAGCGCCATGGGAGGACGTCGCGGCGGCCGGCAGCCCTGATTGTGCATCTGGGGGGCAATGACCTGGTGTCCTGGTCTTGCAGGCAGGTGATCCGGGCAGCGCAGGATGATTTGGGGGTGGTGCTTCGGATGTTTCCGGGTGTTATTTCGTTCTGGTCGGACATTATTCCAAGGCCGGCTTGTTGGGACCAGTGTCGGTGGTCTAGGGGCCTGACAAAGGTTAATCAACAGATTGGTCGATGGGTCTGTGAGAGGGGGGGTATCGGATCTTGCATGACTGGGTGGATGTCGGGTGTTCGGGGCTTTATCGGGTTGACGGGGTTCATTTGTCTCCAGTCGGTATGGACCTCCTCCTTAATGACTGGCAAGAGGCCTTGGAATACATGTCGGTCCGTGATGTGCGCTGGTCGCAGCTTGGGGTGGGGGGGGGGGCGGCACATGAACAGGGTTCTGTGCCGGTGGCGGGATCCCAGAGGTTTCCGGGGTCCGGAGCAGCAGGCTACACTTGGGCGGGGGCGGGGTGCCCCTGACCCGGTCAAACCCCGGCCGACTTTTGCTATGGCATGGCGAAGTCGTGGAGAGGGGCATGTCAACTTGCCGGGAGGCAAGTTATGGCATTAGCGGTGGCGGGCACTTTGCTAAGGCATGGCTGGTGCAGCCGGGTTCTGCTAATGGGGGGTTAGGAAGTTTAATGTTGGTTTGTTGTAATTGTTGATGGTTAATAAAGCTGCGACCAGTTGTGTTCCATGAATTTGGTCTTATGTCTTATTTATGATAAGGGGTGGGGTGCGGGGGGTGGGGGAAAGGGTGGGGCCTGAAGCACCGGGTCCGCCTGCCTCGGCTATAGATTGTGAGCCCTTCAGGGACAAGGGGAAAAAAAAATATATATATATATATACACACATATACATACAGTACCTGAATGTGCACCACTTTGACTAGTAGAAAAGTGGTATATAAGCCTAGTTAAATAAATGACTGTTGGGACTTGTGGAAGAAGCATACTTAAACTGTCTCTACTCTGCTCTTAACTGTTTTGTCATCTGCATAAATTCATCATATGTATTGTGCTAAAAGACAGAAATAGCTTTTTAAACTTTATTTTTTATTACATTTTCACAGGAACCTAACACATAACATTTTATAACAATAGTCGGGATGTATCCTTAATATATTCATCCCATTAGATATAAAACAAACTAAATGCTCACTGTGATTTTTTCATATATGAATCTGAAGGAAAAAAAGATAAGCCACAGCAAGCAAGAGTACAGGAAGAGCGGAGGCAAGGACCACAGCCCACACAGGGATAATTCGCAAAAACCTTTATTGGAGACCCAACTAAAAGGTTTCGGCCAGAAGTCTCCCTCAGGGGTCTAAACTTTAGACATAAACAACATATTAAAAATCAAAATAAAAAATACATTAAAAATATTATTACTACATAAAAATATAAAATACATTACCAAAAAGGCCAATAAGAGACATATAAAAAGGTGGAACAGACCACTCTTCTCAGTCTATATAAGATAAACAGATAAATAAATAAAACATAAACAAAATAGCAATACAGTACAGTATACAGTATACATAAAATACATTATTAATATCTAAAAGAGATACAAACAAAGGATAATAAAAAGATTAAAATAGATACGAACACAAAATACATTACCAGAAAGGAACAATAAGAAGTATAAAAGGGGTGGAAAGAACCACACTTCCCAATCTATAAAAAATAAAAATATATGTATAAGCAAATTGGCCGTGCATAACACTAGACGCTGTAAATAAACAAAACAACAAAAAGCAAAAAACTATATGTATTGACATATCAGTATACAAACCCTAATAGCTGAGAAATAAATGGCTATGTCCATAACACACAATAATAGAAAAAGGAAAGAAAGAAGGAAAACATAATTTGAGTAAAAATTTATGAACTATAGAAGACGAGAAAAATAGAATGTGAAAACGGGTGTCTAAAAGAAACAACAGCATCGTGAGCTGGAGGTGGGACAAAACTTCAGGTGGTACTAACTTAGCCACAAAAAATAGGGATAAGAAATAGAATTAGTAATCAGACATTTGGAAAAAAATGATCTACACAATAGGTAAAATGCATAATCGATAAAATTTCAGATGGTAAAGATAAATGCGGAACAGACTATAAATCGTGTGTGTGTGCGTGTGTGCATCCTGCGCATGTGCAACTCGCTGCGCATGTGCATGTCGCCACGCACAGAAGCCCATGCGCAGAGTCGCGCATGCGCGCGGCGCACAATCCCCGCGCTCACACAACTGCACATGCGCAACGTACCCAACGTAAAAAAACCCTATAAATATGCCTGCACACCTGGTCCACGTTGAGGGTTGTTTGAGGAGTTCGAGGTAGAGAGAGAGATAGAGAGAGAGTTAGAGAGAGAGGCTGTGGTGGGAGTAGTGCAGAGGAGAGAGGTAGAGAGAGAGTTAGAGAGAGAGGCTGTGGTGGGAGTAGTGGAGGTAGTGTGTTTTGTATTTTGTGTTTTGTATTTTGTATTGTGGTGTATAGTGTGTCCTGTATTTTGTGGTTTGTAGTGTGGTCTGTGTTGTGTGGTCTGTGTTGTGGTGTGGGTAGGTGAGGAGGGGTGCGGTGAGAGGAGAGGGAGATGGAGAGGGAGGGTGAGGGTGAGGGGGTAGAGGAGGTGGGCCCACCTGTTGCTGTTGAGACACCCAGGGCAGGGACTGCATGGCCTATGGAGGCAGAGGCAGGCCCATCTGGTGGGCCACAGGCTGCACAGTGCAGCCACACGGCCAAGAGGAAGAGGATACCGGTGCCTGCCCCACAGAGGAGGAGGGCTGTAAGGTTCACCGAGAGGGAGAACCACATCCTCCTGTCAGGGGTCATAGAGAACTATAACTTACTATTTGGGCGGCTCAGTAGCCACACAACTGTGACCACCAGGATGGCAGTGTGGGAGGAGGTGCATGGTGCAGTGGCCGAGGCAGGGCCCCCCCCCCCCCGAGACGTTGAAAGCCTGAAAAAGAGGTTTTCAGATATCAAAAGAGGGGTGAGGCAGCACATGGCCACCGAGAGACAACATGCTCTGGGCACAGGTGGCAGTGGCCCCTTCACACCATCCCTCTCGCCCCTGGAACAGGAGCTGGCTGCAAGATTGGGGCCTATCTACCTCCATGGTCTGCCTGAGGCCCTCGACACGGCACATCCGCAGGCAGGTATGTATGCTAACTTTCAGCTCCCAGACCATGCCTGAAATTCCCATTGTGTAGACATCAGCCATCTGCAAAGACCCTCCCATACCTGTCACCCAAGCCCCACCATGTACCTATCCTGGTGGCACATGTGTGTGATATACCCCTGCACACCGTGTTTTGTTACCATGTCCCGGGGCCACATTCAAAATGTGTCCCTCATCCCATCCCTTTCCCCATCTGTCCCAAAAAGGTCCACGCACACCAGCCACTACCCTACCCCCACACCTGTGATTGCCATCCCCTGTATGATTGTGAGGGCCATTGATCAGGGCATGTTTGTGTGACATACTATCTGCACAGTGCTGCATGTGCTTGGCAGTGGGCCAGAGGTGATGGATAGTCGTAGTCCGCTGCATAGTGGGTCACTGCCAAGCACATGTAGCACTGAGAAGATAGTATGTCTGAATAAAATATGCCCTGATCAAAAGCACGCACAGTCATACAGGGGATGGCAAAAACAGGTGTAAGGGTGGGGTATTAGCAGGCGTGTGTGGACATGTTTGGGGCAGATGGGGAAAGGGATGGGATGGGGGCCACATGTGGAATGGGACCAGGAACAGGAACATGGCAACCAAAGAAGGTGTGCAGGGGTACAGCACACACATGTGCCCCCGGGATAGGTACATGGTGGGGACAGACAGGTATGGGAGGGTGTAGTGGGTCCTGTATGCAGCACACATGCAGGGCCCCCCCCATCATGTCTGTGGTGTCTGTAGCACACACGTATACATAGGTGGAGTGTTTAAACATATGTGTGCTGTCTCTGATTGTTCACAATGCAGGTGACTACAGTACCATGGGGGCCCAGGAGGAGGAGGAGGTGGACCTGCCCATCCCTCAGAATGTGGAGGAGCCCGAGGCTGCTGTGTCTGGGGGCAGCACAAGTGGGGGAGAACAAACGACGGAGCCACCCATCGCCACCGGCCCAACAGTGGCGGCTGCAGCCATCCCAGCAATGGGGGTCAGGCAGGAACCAGCCACAGATCCAAACGACATGGGTGTTATGATGGCCGAGCTGAGGGCACACAGCGCATCAGCATGGCGCGATGCCGAAAGTGGGTGACAACAGACTGTCACAACCACAACGCACAACCCACTAGTCTCTGGTTGGTGTGTGTGTGGTGGATGTGGCAACATTCCTTCCACAGCTGTTACATGTATGGTTCACGTAGACGGGATGTAGTGGAGCAAACCAAAGGGTATGGCGTATGACAGATGATTTTAATGTCACACCCAGCAGAACAGCCTAGGGCCAGTTACCACCTACAGATGCAGACAGAAGAGGAATGTTGTTTAAGGTCCAGCACGTTGTCAGACAAACATAGAAACATGATGACAGAAAAAGACCACATGGCCTATCTAGTCTGTCCTTCCATAACAACAACTACAACAGTCCACTTTTTACCTTTAGAGATCCTCTGTGTTGGTCCCATGCTTTTTTGAATTCAGTTACTGTCCTCATCTCTACCACCTCCACTGGGAGACTATTCCACGGATCCACTACTCTTTCTGTAAAGAAATATTTCCGCATATCACTCCTGAATCTATCTCCCTTCACCCTCATCCCATGTCCCCTCGTAGCAGAACTTGCTTTCAATTGAAAGAGGCTCTCTCCCTGAACATTTATGCCACGGAGGTATTTAAACATCTCAATCATATCACCTCTATCCCGCCTTTCCTCTAAGGTATACATATTAAGATCCTTAAGTCTGTCCTCATATGCTTTATAATGAAGCCCATTAATCATTTTAGTAGCAACACTCTGCACCGACTCCATCCTGTTCACATCCTTTTGAAGGTGCGGTCTCCAGAATTGCACACCATACTCCAAATGAGGTCGCACCAAAGACTTATACAGAGGCATTATCACCTTCTTTTTTCTGCTAGCCATTCCTCTCCGTATGCACCCAAGCATCCTTCTAGCTTTTGCCGTCGCCTTTTCTACCTGTTTAGCTACTTTAAGATCATCAGACACAACCACGCCTAAGTCCCGCTCTTCTTTAGTGGACAAAAGTACTTTAACTCCTATACTGTATTGCTCCCTTGGATTGCTGCAGCCCAAATGCATGACCTTACATTTTTTAACATTAAATCCCAGCTGCCAAATTCTAGACCATTCTTCAAGCTTAGCTAGATCCCTCCTCATGTTATCTACACCTTCCTGGGTGTCTACCCTATTGCAGATTTTGGTATCATCTGCAAAGAGGCAAACCTTACCCGACAGCCCTTCCGCTATATCACTAACAAAGATGTTAAAAAGAATCGGACCAAGGACAGATCCCTGGGGCACACCACTGGAAACATCCTTCTCCTCAGAGTGAGCTCCATTTACTTGTACTCTTTGTCGCCTCCCACCCAACCAATTTCTAACCCAAGCAGTAACTTTAGGGTCCATCCCTAGGGTGCTCAGTTTGTTTATAAGTCGCCTGTGAGGAACAGTGTCAAAGGCTTTACTGAAATCTAAATACACCACATCTAGAGCTCTCCCTCGGTCCAACTCCCTGGTCACCCAGTCAAAGAAATCAATCAGATTTGTCTGACAAGACCTGCCTCTGGTGAATCCATGCTGCCTCGGATCCTGTAATCCGCTGGACTCCAGAAACCTCACTATTTTCTCTTTCAGCAGCGTTTCCAATAATTTACTCACCACCGAAGTTAAACTAACCGGCCTGTAGTTTTCAACCACATCCTTACTTCTGCTTTTCTGTAAAGGCACCACATGAGCCACCACGTGAGCCACATGAGCCTCATGAGCCACATGAGCCTCATGAGCCACATGAGCCACCACATGAGACAAAAAATAGAAACAAGCATTGCCCTTGCTACAGTCTGCTTCATCGCAGACGCCCAGCCGTCTCGCAGACAACAGGATGCCCCCTGTCCCATAGTCACTGGACAATCAGATCAGACATAAACAAACCTAAGCATCTTCTGTCATGTAACATCACAAAGCCTCCATTCCCTCCAGTCTGCATCTCCAGGTGAAAAGCAATCATAGGATATGAAATGAGCAGTCAAAATGTGTTAATACACCCATATACAAGGATCTACAGAGGTGACAGGATCATAGATCATGTAAAGATGGTTTGGGGGAAAAACAGGTCCCTCAAGGCTTGCCTGTACGTCAACAACTAAGATCGACTGCTTGGCATACAGACAAGCCCATCAACATGTCCCCTTCCTGTAGCTCTGACAATGAGTCCCCCAATTGCATAGGTTGGGACTCACCCACACGATCACACAGGTCAGCTAACGACCTCTGCTGTGTTTTGAAAGACTCGCCAACTCCCAGCTGCCACCCCTGCTGCCAACCGGAATCAGGGAAACACCCCCCCCCCCCAGCTCTGGGTATCACCGCCCTTCCCCAGGGGGTACCACCTGCTGTGGATTCCTCAACATAACCCTGTCCGTGCGTTCCTGGGGTCTGTCCACCTCTGCTGCTCCCCCTGCTCTGTCCAAACCCTCCATATGTTTACCAAGGTGTACACGCACTGGTACCTAACCCCTCCTCTGTTTTACACAAGGTGTATGTGAACCCCTCTGCCGTCAGACACGTGAAGCAGCAGTGCACTTGCGCACGTAAGGGTTGATATCCTTGTGCTACCACTCCATCCCTCTGAGTCAATAGCGCATCTCCTGTAACCTGTCCAAGCTGCGTTTATCCCTCAAACTGTGCCCCCACTTGGGCTGGCTTTCCTCGACCTTCCTCTGATCACCACTGCTGCTCTCCAGCTGTGGTTGTTGTCCCTGGTTCATGCTCCACCTCCCGTGCACGATGGACATGTGTTTGCTATCTGTGCCCAAGCCTGTTGCTACATCTGCAGTACGTGGGTGTGTCAGCGCAGCCTGTGGATCTTTGTGTTTGCCTTCCACATCAAAGTACTGGACCGTGTCCTGTGCGTGTCTATGACTTATACTACTGTGAGAATGATGTCTCTTACCCCTATCCATGTGTCTACTAGAGTCTGCCCTATCACATTAATGATCTTGTGGGATATGCGTGACATGTTTGTGTCTGACGGTTGATTACTGGAGAGGTATCTCACAAACCACCCTGTGTCCCACCCACAGGCAATCGTCAGGTGCTAGAAAGGATCCACAATGCGGTGGTGGAGAACACCAGGGAGCTGAGGCAGGTCTGGGGGGAGCTGCACCAATTCCGGGAGTAGGTCAGAGCCATGCCCTTCACCAGGATGTGTGAGGCCCTGGAGGGCATGCTGGCTGTCATGCGGCAGGCAGTACCAGCACCACCACCACCACCACCACAGGCACCGGAAGAAGGTGTAGCACCACAGGGGGGGGGGGGTTGCCACGTGACAGGCGTGGGCGGCCACGCCATCGCTAATTGCTGTGACAATAAAAAAAATGTCATACACTACATGCAACGTGTGTTTCCAATGTGTGTCCCTGTGGTCCCCTATGTAGTGTGCAAATGCATGTTGTGTCCCTGACCATATGACCTGCACCCATGCCCCTCCCTGGTGGGGTTTTTGCACTGCCAGGTATTACTGCACAGATGCCAGCACATGCCATGTGTGACCTGCATAGTGTGTGTTCACTGCCCCTGGGCTGCAGCGGGGCAGTTTACACAGACACCCATGTTGCGACAGGGAGAATGTTCTGAGGTCACATGTTAAGTGTTCTGATCCATCACCGTTTCCTCACCCTCATACCCCCAACATTTGACGCATATGTGTGACCATTGCCCCTGCCAGCAACACTGCTTACGTGCCTGCCCCCCCCTCCCCCCGGCATGCCTGTGGCACAGGCAGACATGGGTGGCATGCGTATGTCGGCTGCTGATTTCTCCAAACACATTTGGTTACACTACGCCCATCCCTGTGACATGGATGTTCCCGGGACGCCCGTTACATTGCAACATCTCATGCACCTACCCTGGTCTCACACCCCTACACACATGTTTAGCCCCCATGACTGCATGTGGAGCCAGTCCACGTATGATACCCATGTCTTCCTTTACTGCACATCCAAGTTCACACACATATCCCATGCTTGCATCCATAGTGAGTCGGTAAGGGAAACACGTGACCATTGTGTCTATCAACAAAAACATTTTAATTTTTTTAACAAAACAAGTGTCAACATGCCACACATCCCCCTCTGCATGTCCGTTGGTGGAACACAGGACAGCACAGGGCACATGTATGGACGTCACAGGTGCCATCACTGACTCCTGTGACGCCCTTCAGCGGATGGCCGATGACAGGGCAACTGCTCCACCTCATTGGCCACCCGCTGAACGGCTGTCGTCAGCCACTGGCAGGCGTGCAACAGGAGATGGACGTCATGCTGCACGCCATCCAGTGCCACAGACACATCATGCATGCACATGCCACCACACACACACATAGTGGCCGTGGTTTGTGTGCTGGCATGTGCATGCGATATGTCTGTGGCCCTGGATGGCTCATCGGCATGCCGCCGCCCATCCCCTGCCGACACATGCAGTGGCTGACGGGAGCCCACAGTGCCCTGTGCTGGGCTGTGTTCCCCAACGCCCTCCACCCACCCTGCTCCCCTCTCCACCCCCCATTCCACCACCCTCCCGCCCTCACAAACAACCCCCACCCCCACATGACCCATATTCCCCCCCAACCCTTCCACCACCCTCCCCCACATCCCCCATTGCCACATCATCATCCTCCTCCTCCTCCTTGGGGGAGAAATGCAGCTCCTCCTCCTCCGGGGAGAAATGCAGCTCCTCCTCCTCCTCCTCCACCGCCTCGACCACAACCACCTCCCTTGCACGGTGGGTGGTGGGGCGCCTCAGACAGTACGCGGAGGTGTGTGGCTCCTCACCGTTGTCATCACCCTCTGTGGAAGATGACAGACATTAGGACACTATCATGTGTGTCACATAACACATGTACATATGCAGGCAACACACAGGCTGGTGGGCCAATGTGACATTTGTACCTGGGCAGCATGCCTGGCAAAACTCACCATCACGGTATGACACCGCCCCTCTCTCATAACGGGCCAGGAATGCAGCATGGTGCTGGCGCAGCTCACGCCCCTTCTTCCTCAGATCCTCCACCTGTGGATATGTAAACAATGGGTGGGGTCATCACTGACCGGTTATCTCAGGTGGGTGGACAACATAAACAAACCCCTGTGTGGGCAGCATCTTGCTGCTCCTGCTCCACTGCACCATTTCACCAGGGTGACTGACAGCCCACTCTGATGGGCTGTCAGGACTCCTGGGGATATGGAGCATGGATTCAAAAGTATAGGCACACTGCACCATTTCACCAGGGTGACTGACAGCCCACTCTGATGGGCTGTCAGGACTCCTGGGGATAGGGAGCATGGATTCAACAGTCTAGGCACACCACCATTTCACCAGGGTGACTGACAGCCCACTCTGATGGGCTGTCAGGACTCCTGGGGATAGGGAGCATGGATTCAAAAGCATAGTCACACTGCACCATTTCACCAGGGTGACTGACAGCCCACTCTGATGGGCTGTCAGGACCCCTGGGGATAGGGAGCATGGATTCAAACGCATAGGCACACTGCACCATATCAACAGGGTGACTGACAGCCCACTCTGATGGGCTGTCAGGACTCCTGGGGATAGGGAGCATGGATTCAAAAGCATAGGCACACCACCATATCAACAGGGTGACTGACAGCCCACTCTGATGGGCTGTCAGGACTCCTGGGGACAGGGAGCATGGATTCAAAAGCATAGGCTGTCAGACGGCTGCCTGGGTGAGAATCTTCACAGTCTTGGCAAGTGCATATATCTATATGATTTGCAAGGGATTGTGGGCAATGCAGTTCATTCACACCAGACACAGCTGCTCACAATAATTAGTTGTGCTTTTGGGTAAAGCCAATAAGATATTTATTTATGGGGTTATTTCTCCCAACACAGATATACTTGGTAGCACATAAATCAGGTTACTTGCTTTCAGTGTTAAACTTGGAAAAACAAAATCAGAAAACAACATTTGAACTTGTCAGGCAATCAAAGCAAAAGAAATAAGACCTGTTTGATAACAAACTGGTCTTTTCTGTAGGCTTAGCTAATATTTTCTTAGCATGTATCAAACAACAAACCAAAAGCCACAAAGAAAGGAAAAAACTGTTCTTTTCAGGTAAACTTCTTATATCTTCCCACATAGATTCAGAAGTGATTCTCTTAGAGCTCACAAGCAATTAGGTAAGGCTCAATTGCTAGCAGTTATCCAGCTGAAACCCCTTAGCTGGCTTGCTTTCTACTGCGTGGCTAAAAATCCTACACAGGAGCTTTTCTGAGTAGATTAAAGTACAGGTTTGTATTTCTTTGTGATGGTTGCTGTACTTTATAACAGAAAATCACCAAAGGAGTTTAGACAGAGAGCAGTCCATGTAAACAGATTCTTCATCTGCTATCACCCCCTCTTCTTCAACAAGCATGGGTTCAATATCATGGATTGGCACAGATGAATCTCCTAATGGAGCACTTTCAGGAGAATACTTGTTTCCCTGCTATCTTTCAAGGTTATAGCTAGGGCACAGATCAGTGTTCATACCTGAGCTTCCATTGCTGTTAGAGTTCCTCTCTATATAGCCTGGCCAGTATGTAGTCCAGTTCTTATGTCCAGCCTTCCAATCCAGATCCCTGGACACTGGATCTCTGTTCACATACCTTCTGGCACGGGTCCCTTCCACGTGCAGCCGTCTCCCTCACAGGTACCGTCTGGAGATTCCTAGCTCTGCAGCACCATTCCTCTGGCTTTCCCCAGTCCAATGGTGTATGCTGGCCCTTGGAATGCCTCCCAGTATACGTACTGCTCTGGACTCTTCTAGACCTCTCAAAGGCTTTTCTCCTCTTTCTTCCAAAGGGTTTCTTTCCCTCTCTGTCTGTCCTGTTTGGCTTCTGCTTCTGATGATCCTCCTGATGATTAAGATGATCAAGCTCAAGCTGATTCTCTGTAGAATAAACTCTACCTTTATTCTGCTTGGATGAGTGCTCCTCCCTAACACAGCGCAGCTGTGCTGAATCAGGCCCTGCCCTTTGAGATGAGTGCTTAGGGATTACCTCATAGCCCTCCTGATTGAACACACGTTTCCCCACTTCAGCTCCTCTAATGGCTGTTGGAAACCTGGTGCATTCTGGGACTGGTAGTCTTTTATGGGAAAATTCTGTGTTCTTATTTCTACCAGAACTGACAGGTTGCTTGTTCAGAGTTACTTCACCTTTTCTATAGCTCCTTCCTGAGCTATGATAAGCTTCCTTATCACAAGGCACACAGCACCATTTCACCAGGGTGACTGACAGCCCACTCTGATGTGCTGTCAGGACTCCTGGGGATAGGGAGCATGTATTTAACAGTCTAGGCACACTGCACCATATCAACAGGGGGACTGACAACCCACTCTGATGGGCTGTCAGGACTCCTGGGGATAGGGAGCATGGATTCAAAAGCATAGGCACACTGCACCATTTCACCAGGGTGACTGACAGCCCACTTTGATGGGCTGTCAGGACTCCTGGGGATAGGGAGCATGTATTTAACAGTCTAGGCACACTGCACCATATCAACAGGGGGACTGACAACCCACTCTGATGGGCTGTCAGGACTCCTGGGGATAGGGAGCATGGATTCAACAGTCTAGGCACACTGCACCATATTACCAGGGTGACTGACAGCCTACTCTGATGGGCTGTCAGGACCCCTGGGGATAGGAAGCATGGATTCAAACGCATAGGCGCACTGCACCATATCAACAGGGTGACTGACAGCCCACTCTGATGGGCTGTCAGGACTCCTGGGGATAGGGAGCATGGATTCAAAAGCATAGGCACACTGCACCATTTCACCAGGGTGACTGACAGCCCTCTCTGATGGGCCATCAGGACTCCTGGGGATAGGGAGAATGGATTGAACTGCATTGGCACACAACCCCATATCACCAGGGTGACTAACATACCATTTGGTGCACGTTTCACGACCCCTGATGGCGCGCCATATGTGTTACCCTGCAAATGCAGATCCCACCATCAGCACATGATGTTTCTGGGAGCTCCTTAGGCAGATCTATGGGCTAGCTGTGTTACAGTGTGCTGTAGCACATCAACAGCAGCAGCTGCCATGACTCCAGGATGGCATCGGGACCTCTGTGACCACATCCGTCACCACCTGGGTACAGGGCAAACCATTCAGATGTGATACATAAACAATATGGCATGTGGTTTTACCTGCTACACATTACTGATATAGACTACCTACACACAGCAGCATGTACAGCTGCATTCAACCCTGTCTGTGTATATGGTTATAATGACCTGTGCCCATACACTTACCTCCCGTGGGTTTTCTGCCACACGATTGAATCGTGTCACACGTTCCCAGGCCCTGCATACTTTCCCCATGTCCTGTCGCCTGGAGTCCCCAGGGAACAACCTGTCCTGTTTTGGACCAATCAGAGCAGCCAGGTGGCGCAGCTCACGGTGGGTAAAAGCTGGCTTCCTCGTTCTGGTCGCCATTTTCATGTATGCTCATATGACCCAAAGCATGCAACGCAACTCTCGCACATGCGCAAAACAACTCGGCCACATACGTGCCGCAAATAGCGCATCATGCTCATGCGCGCCGCATGGCTGCGCGACCGCAAATCGCGCACATGCGCGAAGTAAATGGCTCATTACAGGTATGGGAAATCTCATAGAATGTGCAGACTCAGAAAAGCCAAAAATCAGAGTTTGAGGTAGAATCTCTGCAGACACACATAGTAACGATGTGTCTCTCATGTACAAAACAACAATTACATTATTATGGATTATTCTTGTTTACACAGTGTGGTCTTGAACCTATAGACATGTCTCCACTGGTTCCTAGTGCATTGTATGATGCAGTGTGCTATGTCTTTCACATAGCAGGGGCTGCCAAGACACTTACAACAAGGGGTCCTGACAGCCCATCAGCGTCGGCTATCAGTCACCCTGGTGATATGGGGTTGTGTGTGCCAATGGAGTATGTTCAGTACTCCATCTTGATGTGAGCCCAGCAATGATGTGGAGGTTGGCATAAGGGGGTAGGGGGGGCTTCATATCTGAACAAAGGACATGTACAATAGGTTGCGTGGTGCACATTATGAGGCGATGGAGGTCGGCATGCCACCTTAATGCACATTAACCTTTAGTATGTGTGCTGACACACAGCCCTATTGGCAGAGGTGTAGCACAATGGTTGATACATGGACTGCTGAACCAGGGGTCATGAGTTCAATCCTCCAGTGGGGTTAATGATTACCTGTCTCAGGCATCGCACATTATTATACAGCAGTGCCGAATGAGGCATAGTGCTTTTTAATGTACATCAGTGCTGCGTGAGGCATATGTCTTCTTACGTTACAACAGTGTTACCTGAGGCAGTCTCCTTTCTACATTACAGCAGTGCTGCCAGGAGAAACACCCTCACAGTGCTATAAACGTCATGTGCAGTGCAGCCTGGTTAGTAATGGTCAACCCTACCCTGATAACCACAGCACACAGTCTGCAGGATTCCCTCTGTAGCCAGTCAGGCATCTGTTCTCAGCTATAGAGCTGTGGCCCACAGGTTACTTTGCTTCCCGTGGAGCCAGCGGTTGTGTGTTTGAATCCACAGTGGGGTTATTTATGAGTGCAGCTGATGGCAGGTTTTTTAATTTAAATTAGTAGTGGCAGCTAAAACACCCTCACAGTGCTGTAATCTTCAGGTGCCCCATAAGGCACCTTATAGGGTTCTTACAGTTACAGCACTGTGAGGGTGTTTCTGCTGTCAGTACTACTTGAAATTACACACAAACTGCCCCCCATGTACCTTGTAAAATAGTTATCTCCATGTTACAATGACCTGTTCAATGTATGTATTCATTGATGCAGAATAGCGCAGTATATGGGGGAATGTAAATAAATAAGGTAAATTAAATAAATAACTCCACTGTGGATTTGAAACACCAACCTATCGCTTCCCAGGCATTGCAGTCACCAGTGGGCTACAGCTCTATAGCTGTAAAGAGATGTCTGGCTGTCTACAAAATAACTTCTGCAGACTGTGTGCTGCGGTTACCAGGGTAGGGTTAGTCCACTCGCACCCATGATGCACTGCACATGCAAAGCAGCAGTCTACAGATGATCCGGAGATGGGCTGTGCACCCCCACATCACCTAGGCCTGGTAGTGGGTACTGACCTTGTGTGTTACTGGTACAGAGTGGCTACAGATCGTCACAGTGTGTAGGTCCTGTGCTCACCCTGAGGGTGCGGTGGGGCGCACAGCACCATGTCCACAGCACCTGTTTTAGCTGAGATGGGCTATGCTTCAGGTCACCATTTGTGCCGATGTTTAATAGGTTGACCCATAAGATACACCTGTGTCCATCTGTATATCCCAGTCACATCTGGGCCTTATGGACTACGATGCCCACGGAATAGTGCATATCCTGTGTGGGTGCCATGGCCACATTATATATGTGCGGGGGAGAACAGGAGCTGTTTGGACACATAGGCGGAGTGTGTCAGACCACCAAACCTGCCCTCTGGAACGCAGGATCCCCCAAAAACAGATCCACATTCTATATCCCTGCAATGGGACCATCAACCTCAGGCCGGCTGGGGTCCAGACAACCTACAGGGCACTCTATGCAGTTCTGTACGCATCCAAACTTCAAGAGCAGACAGACAGTAGGGCCTGAACTGCCCAGCCACCATCTGACATTTTCCAGCAGCGAGCACAGTGAGTCCCCAGCTGCTGCACCCTGCAAGGTGTTCCAGCCATACACACACACACTAACTGCAGACAGTCCGCTAGCTAGTCCATAGTGCATGCTACCGGAGGAAATGTGTGCACCCATAACTGGGATGTGAGCACACCCACCAGGCAGATAACTCAGTGATTGGGCCCCAGAAATGAAGAACCAATATACATCACTTGAGAGAAATACTATATGGCACTATGGTGGAACCTAGCCATGCTGTTGTCACTGCTCAGTCAGGGTGAGAGTGACCTCCCAGCAGAACATGCTGTGGACAGCATGTCTGTGCAGGTGGTGGCCGGGCACTACAATGTCCCAGCCATTGCCCTATGCCCTGTGCAGATGCATCCTGCTCAGGCCGCCCTTTCTGGTCTATACCCACAGTACCTTGCTCCTCATTATGCACATTGGAAGGCCAATACTGGCAAGAGTGCTAGTATTGTGGGCTGAGGAGGGTGTTGGCAGCCACTACACACTGGATAGACAGACACACACTCCCCACACCTATGCCAGCATTGGGCAACTGTAGAGGTATTTGGCAGCCCTGGCCACCGCACCAGTACTGGGCACAGTGCAGGCATGGCTATGGTAGCCAATACTGTAGGAGTCATTCCTCAGGGTGGTGGACTCTGTCAGACACACGACCTGTAGCACATTCCACAGACATCAGGGAGGGTTGGTATGATACAGCTCAATGAGCTGATTGTGCTTAACTTAGGAATTGCTATCTTCCAATAAGCATAGCAACCTTTTGATATCTGTGTACCGTATCCCCGGGTTTAGGGTGGCATAGCTAAGGTATGCACGTGCTAGTATTGGGAGATGCACACAGGGCCCAACATCCTGCCTCTGCATTAGGCTTTGGATAATGGAGCCTGCGGGTGCAGGTTTTTCTGCCCCTGTTGGCCGCTGCTCTAGGGCAGAGTTTCCCAACTCCAGTCCTGGTGGGCCAGACACCGTTCGGGTTTTCATGCTGTCCCTGATGAATATGCATAAGATACATCTGCATACCATGGGGGCGGTACCTGGAATTGCAGCACAGGCATCTTTATTGGAGACAGCATACAACCTGAGTGATTTGTGACCCTCCAGGAATGCATTTGAGGGACTCTGCTGTAGGTAATGCACATGTTTATGTGGTGTGTGCTGTTTAAGGTAAAATATGAGCGTTTCACCCACGCGTATGTTCTCAGCAGTAAAGGTTCAGTCTTTACTACCACGTTTTCTTAGTGGGAAAAATATGGGGACTAGGTTGGCAGGAGCCACAGCTAGGACTTGAACCTGTGACTTTCTGCTCTTGAACACACTGTCTGTGTGCACTGCGCCACTGTGTTGCCACAGATATGCTGCATTCCCTGGGGTGTCCATGACTGTACATCCAACAGGGCCTGTTTGTTGCAGGGCACGGCACCCACCTGGACAGGGCTAGGTCATCGTGTGCTGTGGGCACCAGCCGCTGCCACCTCCACCACCAGTACCGCTCCATCCTTAGATTGGAGACAGCATATACCCTGATGGATTTGTGGCCCTCCAGGACTGCATTTGGGGGATTCTGCCGTAGGTAATGCACATTCCTATGGTGTTTGTGCTGTGTAGGGTAAAATATAGGTGTTTGAGCCATCCTTATGTTCCCAGCAATAAAGGTTCAGTCTTTACTACCATGTTTTCTTCATGGGTAAAATAAGGGGACTGGGTTGGCAGGAGCCACAGCTGGGACTTGAACCTGTGACCTTCTGCTTTTGAACACACTGCCTGTGTGCACTGCACCACCGTGTTGCCACAGCTATGGTATATTCCCTGGGGAGTCCATGACTGTACATCCACCAGAGCCTGTCTGTTGCAGTGGACGGTGCCAGCCTCACAGGGCTAGGCCACTGTCTGCTGTGGCCAGCAGCCACTGCCCCCTCCACAACCTTTACCCTTCCGCCAACATGCTGATATGTCCTTATATTGGAAACAGCATATGACCTGATTGATTTGTGGCCCTCCAGGACTGCATTTGGGGGACTCGGCTGTAGGTAATGCACATTTTTATGGTGTGTGTGCTGTGTAGGGTAAAATATAGGTGTTTGACCCATGCTTATGTTCTCAGCAATAAAGGTTTCAGTCTTTACCACCATGTTTTCTTCATGGGTAAAATAAGGGGACTGGGTTGGCAGGAGCCCCAGCTGGGATTTGAACCTGTGACCTTCTGGTCCTAAAGGCACTGGCTGTGTCCGCTGCACCACTGTCTTAGCACAAAAACAGTGCATTCCCTGGGGAGTCCATGGCTGTTTGTCAGACAGGGCCTGTCTGTTGGCGTGCACTGCACCCACGTGAAGGGGGCTAGGCCACCGTCTGTGGTGGGCAGCAGCCACTGCCCCCTCCACCAACGGTACCCCTCCGCCACCATGCTGACATGGCCTTATATTGGAGACAGCATCACAGCTGAATTATATGTGGCCCTCCAGGACTGCATTTAGGGGACTGTGGTCTAGGTAATGTGCATGTTTCTGGTGTCTGTGCTCTGTAGGGTAAAATAGAGGTGTTTGGACCATGCTTATGTTCTCTGCGGTAAAGGTTGGTCTTTACTATCACGGTTTAGTGGTGGGTAAAATATGGGGATTGGGTTTGCAGGAGAACCAGCTGGGACTTGAACTGGTGACCTTTGGCTCCTGAATACACTGTCTGTGTTCACTGCACCACACTGTAGCCACAGAGACAGTGCAGTCCCTGGAGATAGGAAACCTGGCCAAAGGAGTCAGAAACCCTGCTCTGCACAATTTCACTGTGGGCTCATTCACCTTGTATGGAGACGGAGCGTAGACCCTTCCAAAAAACATTTCTTTTTTTTGGAGCTTTCTTGGGAGTGTTTTTTACTGTTGCCCATTGATATCACTATTGGCCAGCTTGGTTATGTTTTTTTCCCTTTTTTTTGAGGTCATTTTCACTGTTTATTTGCCCTTTTGTACCATGCACATGTATCACACTTATCACTTTTTGTAGGTTTCCCTGGTTTTGCTGTACATTGCTGACAGAAATGGTTTCTCTTCCCTTTAAATCGGCTCTACCGCGAGGTTTTCACTCGCGGTATTTTTTAACTCGGATTTCAGCCTCGCTCATGTGTGGGGAGCCTCTCCCCTCCCACTCTCCACCCATTGACCCCGTCTCTCCGCCCCTGGGGAGCCTTCCTCCGCCCTCCGGGAGCCTTTCCCCGCCTTCATCGCACATTGCCGCACCGCGCACATGAGCGCCGCGCACATGTGCGTGCACATTTGGGCCCCGAAACGCATCATTAGCGTGCACTAAGGTACCTTAGCGCACGCTAATGCGCGCCGCGCAAATGAGCGCAGTTTAGTAAACATACCCCTATGCTGCTGTTTGTTTTATACACCTGTTTTTATATTCTGTTTTCTATAGTTCATTTTATTTTTTATTCTAATATGCTTTTAATTATGTCCTTCTCAGTAAGCCCCTTTCATCTGAGTCAACTCACACAGCTAATCATTTTTATAGCTCTTCACACATTTGGCTTCTTTTTTTTTTTTTTCCTTCAGCAGTGTTTTGTGTCCTCGCATCCAATACTTTATGCCCTGTATATACACTTTTCTTTTCTATGGTGCAGATTGGTTTTTCTGCATGTCATTGGTCCTAATGCACCTTAGTTTCATGTTTTATTTACGATTTATAGTCTGTTCCACATTTATCTTTACCATCTGAGATTTTATCGATTATGCATTTTACCTATTGTGTAGATCATTTTTTCCAAATGTCTGATTACTAATTCTATTTCTTATCCCTATTTTTTGTGGCTATATTAGTACCACCTGAAGTTTTGTTCCACCTCCAGCTCACGATGCTGCTGTTTCTTTTAGACACCCGTTTTCACATTCTATTTTTCTCGTCTTCTATAGTTCATAATTTTTACTCAAATTATGTTTTCCTTCTTTCTTTCCTTTTTCTATTATTGTGTGTTATGGACATAGCCATTTATTTCTCAGCTATTAGGGTTTGTATACTGATATGTCAATACATATAGTTTTTTGCTTTTTGTTGTTTTGTTTATTTACAGCGTCTAGTGTTATGCACGGCCAAATTGCTTATACGTATATTTTTATTTTTATAGATTGGGAAGTGTGGTTCTTTCCACCCATTTTATACTTCTTATTGTTCCTTTCTGGTAATGTATTTTGTGTTCGTATCTATTTTTATCTTTTTATTATCCTTTGTTTGTATTTCTTTTAGATATTAAATGGAAATTACACTAACCTGGTAATTGTAGTTCCTGGAGGGTCCAGTTTAGTCCTCCAACATCGGGTAGTGCCCCTCCTCCTGCAGCCGGGAGACTGGACCAATCAAATCTTCTGTAGTATATATACAGCCGGAGCTCCCAGAAGTCCCCAATGTACTAGTAACAAAGCATACTTAACGAAGCAACACATTAGATTAATATACAAAATGACCTAATTAAAGAACAATTTGTTCCCCCCCAAGGAATATCCAACCCCCTCCCCAAACGAGGAAGTCAGAACACTACATTGCGCCGGCACCGACGCCTCAGGAATCAAAACACCGCTCCCCACCAGAAGTTCAGGAGCTGCCTGAACCCCCGAGACAGGGAAGAGCCTCTGCAAAAAACGCGGCTGCCACAGAGGGACCGAACGGCAAGAGGAACCGTCTTAATATCAACCGTTCGGAAAGGCGCGCCGCACCACATTAGCAGATAGTCGGGAGGGAAGGAGGACTAAACTGGACCCTCCAGGAACTACAATTACCAGGTTAGTGTAACCAAAACAGGAATCCCGAGCCGCTGACACATCTAAGCGATAGTGTCTACTGAAAACATGCAGAGACGACCAAGTGGCTGCCCTACAGATATCTGCCGGTGGAACCAGGCTATACTCCGCCCAAGAGGTCGCCTGAGCCCTAGTGGAATGAGCCCTCAGACCCTCCGGAATAGACCGCTGTTGCAACAGATACGCGGACGCGATCGCCTCTTTGAGCCATCTAGCAATGGAGGCTTTAGCTGCCGCTTCCCCTTTACGCGCACCCCCGAAGAGCACGAAAAGCCGGTCAGATTTCCGAAAAGACTCGGTAACCTTTAAATAACGATGGAGCGTACGACCCACATCGAGCCGGAGAAGACCTTTGTCTGTTGACCCGACAGATTGCGAAGAAAGCACTGGAAGAAACACTGCTTGATTCATGTGAAAGGGAGACACCACCTTTGGCAGAAAGGAAGGAACCGGACGGAGAACGATCCGATCTGCAGAAAAAGACAAGAAAGGCTCTCGACAGGACAATGCATGCAGATCTGAAATGCGCCGTGCCGAACAGATGGCTACAAGAAAAACCGCCTTCAGCGTGAGATCTTTCAGAGACGCCCTGCGCAGGGGCTCAAAAGGTTCACGAACCAGGGCCCTCAGAACTAAATTCAAGTCCCAAGGAGGAACGAAAACTCTGCGGGAGGGCCGCAAATGAAAAACAGCCGTAAGGAATCGGCGTACATCCGGATGAGCCCCGAGCAGACGACCCAAAACCTTGCCGCGGTAACACGAGATAGCCGCCAGCTGGACTTTTAGGGAACTAGCCGCAAGGCCCTTATCGAAACCATCCTGAAGAAAACTTAAAACGACGGGCACGGAAACCGTCGCCGCCCGGACTCCCCGCCGGGAGCACCAGTCTTCAAAAATCCTCCAAATCCGAACGTAAGTAAGAGAAGTGGACGTTTTCCTCGCCCGCAGAAGGGTAGAAATCACCGCGGGGGAGTAGCCCTTCCTTTTCAGCCGAGCCCTCTCAATGGCCAAACCGTAAGCGAGAATCGATCCACTTGGGGCATCCGCAAGGGACCCTGAAGAAGAAGATCCGGTAGAGCGGGCAGGAGCCAAGGAACGCCGTCGCGCAACCGGACCAGATCGGCATACCAGGGCCTCCGGGGCCAATCCGGGGCCACCAGTAACACGCGACCCCGGTGGCTCTCGATACGTTGTACGACCCGACCGATCAGAGCCCACGGAGAAAAGACATAAAGAAGACCGGACGTGGGCCACGGCTGAATGAGAGCGTCGAGCCCCTCGGACATGCGCTCCCTTCGCCTGCTGAAGAAGCGCCCTGTCTAGGCTGATTGAAAGGTCGCCATGAGATCCATGATGGGTGGACCCCACCGCCGGATGATTTGTGCATAAACCTGTGGGTTTAGCTCCCATTCTCCGGGGTCCACCCGCACTCTGCTGAGAAAATCGGCCTGGACATTGTCTACGCCCGCAATGTGAGCCGCCGAGATCGCTGGAAGGCGAGTTTGCACCCAGTTGAACAAGGCCGCCGCTTCTGCCTCCAGGGCCACGCTGCCGGTACCCCCTTGGCGATTGATGTAAGCTACAGTGGACGCATTGTCCGACAGGACTCTCACCGGCCGTCCGAGAACCAGGGTCTCCAGGTCCACCAGGGCTAGCCGGACTGCCCGCAATTCGAGACGGTTGATCGACCAAGAGGCCCCCAGGGGAGACCATTCCCCCTGAGCAAAGCGGAACTCGCAGTGAGCCCCCCAGCCGGTTAAGCTCGCATCCGTCGTGAACGGAACCCACAGAGGAGGCTCCAAGGGAATCCCTCGCGACAGGTTCTCGGCGGAGAGCCACCACCGGAGGGATCGGCGAACCGTCTTTGGGCAAGGCAATCTCTTGTTCAACGAGTCGAACTGGTTGGACCAACGTCACAGAAGAGCACTCTGCAGCGGACGCATGTGGAAGCGCACCCAAGGCACCACCTCCAAGGTCGCCGCCATCGTGCCAAGGAGCCGCAGGTACCACCACGCCGACGGAGCTGGCATCCCCCGGAAGAGATGGACCAGAGCCCGCAACGCCAGCACGCATCGCTCCGGAAGGCACACCAAGCCCCTTGCTGTGTCGAAGTGGACTCCCAGATACTCGAGATCCTGTGTCGGAGACAGACAACTCTTGCATTCGTTCACCACCCCTCCGAGGGACCGAAGGAGATCCACCACCCTGCTCGTGACTTGCACACACTCCCGACTGGACTTCGCTCGAATCAACCAGTCGTCGAGATATGGATGGACCAGGATGCCCTCCTTGCGCAACGCCGTCGCGACTACAACCATTACCTTTGTGAAGGTGCGGGGAGCCGTGGCGAGTCCGAACAGCATGGCCCGGAATTGAAAATGGCCCCACGGGAGCGCAAAGCGGAGAAACCATTGATGGGAGGGCCGGATGGGAATGTGTAAATAGGCCTCTGTAAGATCGAGGGATGTCAAAAATTCCCCTTGACGCACCGCTACGATGACTGACCGCAGGGTCTCCATGCGAAAGTGCGGTACTCTGAGAGCGCGATTCACGCCTTTGAGATCCAAGATCGGACGAAGGGAACCGCCCTTTTTGGGAACCACAAAATAGATGGAGTAGCGACCTGCGCCTCTTTCCAAAGGCGGGACCGGAACCACGGCCCCCAGAGAGAGAAGCCGATCCAGGGTCACGCGGATGTCCCGCGCCTTTTGAGCTCCCTTGCTGGGAGACAGAACAAACGAACCCGGAAGTGGGTGCGCAAACTCTAGGGCATAACCTTCTTCTATAATCTGCAGCACCCACCGATCTGACGTAATTTGGGCCCAAGAAGGAAGAAAGTCGCGCAAACGACCCCCGATGACCGGGTCTTCCTCTAGAGCCCGCCTCGTTTCATTGTGGCTTGCGATTAAAGGAAGAGGCGGCTCCGGAGAAGTCCCTTCCCGCTCCTCTGAAACCACGAAACCCTTGATGACTGGTTCCAAAACGGCCGCGCTGCGAAGTCCACAGCCGGGAAGAACGAAATCTGCGCGCATCCCGAAACTGGCCGCGCGCTGAGGTGGACGACCTATTAAGCTTAGGCTTATCCTCTGGAAGCCGACCACCCTTCGACTCACCGAGATCCTTCACCAACTTATCCAGAGCCTCACCAAATAACAACCTGCCCTTAAAGGGTAGTTTACTGAGGCGAGACTTGGAAGAACCGTCGGCCGCCCAATTGCGCAACCAGATGGACCGTCGTGCCGCTACCATGGAGGCCATGCTATTAGCTAGGGAGCGTATTAAATCATAACACAGATCCGCCAAGTAGGCCGATCCCGACTCCACGCGGGTAACGTCCAACAGCCCCTGTTGGTCCATACCGGACCCCGAGCGCAGGTGCTGCGACCATCGCAAACAAGCTCGAGCTACCCACGCCCCACATATAGAAGCTTGTAACGATAAGGCGTTGGTCTCGAAGGCTTGCTTCAACAAATTATCAACCTTTTTGTCCTGAACATCCCTCAGGGCCGTGGCCCCTTCAACCGGGATGGTGGTTTTCTTAGTCACTGCCGAAACGGCAGCATCCACCCGTGGAGACTTAAACAAGTCCCTGTCCTTGTCGGCAAGGGGGTAAAGACGATTTATGGTCCGAATCCCTTTCAAAGCGGATTCCGGTTGCTCCCATTCCGCATGGATCATCTGCTCAACTACTCGGTGCACAGGAAAAACTACCTGGGCATCCCTGACCGCCTGAATAAGAGGATCCTCGAGACCCTCCTCCTCCAGCGGCCGCACCGCAGAGAGGTTAAGTGCTTGGAGAGACTCCGTGACCAAAGGTACCAGCTCGTCCCTTCGAAACACCCGAATAATGCGAGCCTGATCTTCCGGTTCTGGAAGCTCTCCGTCTTCTAATTCCTCCGCCTCAATATCCGGATCCCCCTCAGCCTCGGAATCCGGGAGGCAAAGGGCATCCTGATCCTGGTCCCCCAACCTGGGCCGCTTGACAGCGGGTTGGGAAGACCGCTGAACCCCCCCTGCGGAGGCTGGGGGGAGAGAGGCGGGCCAAGCCTCCGGCAAATGACCAGACCGGCTTAAGCGGAAGGCCTGATGCATGAGAAGAACAAAATCCGGGAAAAGTCTATAGGCGATGCCACCATAGCCGCCTGCTGGAGCTCAGGGACCGACGTATTAGACGCCGGGCCCAGACCAGAAGGAAGGATGCTCGGTGAAGGGACACTGTCCCCCGAAAGAGAAGGGTCCCCAGGCACATGCTGTTCCTTAATTTCAATAGGCAGCTCCAGTTCTGAAGAAACTGCAGCACAGCTCTTACAGATTCCAGAGTCAGTCATTGTACCTCTGCGGGAGCCACAAATTACACACTGAGGTTTGGCAGCCATACCAAGGCCACCTGCCCTCAGGGAAAAATAAGGCAACAGGAACAGGGAAGCCCACACCAAGGGGACTAACCTTATTCAATTCAGCACAGTATTAAATTTAAAACCCTTTTTTTTTTTTTTTTTTTACAGTAAACAAAATACTCTCCAGAATCCTAGGGGTGCCCTGAGCAAAATCGCCAGCAAAAGAAACCCCAAAAACACCAGGGGAACCCGTGCGCAAGTGTTAAAAAGTGCCCTTAAAAAGCACACTTTAGAAATCCAAAATGGCCGCCGCACTTTTTCACCCGCGGTAAAAAACGGCGCGAAAATACAAAGGTACCCAAATAATATGGAAAAGAAAGAAAACGACCCTCTAATAAAGGGCAAGCGAAAAAAGGCAGGAAAAAGTGCAATTTGGAAGCCAGGGGAGCCGACAGAGCCTCTGCCCAAGCAAAGAACAGAGAGCTGAAAGCTTAAAACAAGGAAAATTCCTACCAGCTCTGGGAACAGCAAGGAACTCAGCCCACTTCTCCAAGTGACAGGCAATGTTGCAGCCGGTATGGCTCTTCCCCGAACAGCCTTGGGGAGAGCTCAACCCAGGCTTCAGAGATTCCCAGGCAGGAAGGCAGGAGCCCAAGGCAGGTCTGGCTTTCCCCAGAAAGTCCCCTGTGTCTTTTTTTTTTTTTTTAAAGATACAGCTACCTAGCAAAGGAAATAGAACATAAAGGACCAGAATAAAACCCTAAAAGAACTAACTAACTAGTGTTGCTCCTTCAAGTGTCACTTAGCGTGCCCAGCAGGGGCACAGAAGTCCTCCAGCTGCAGGGAGACTGGACACACTGGGGACTTCTGGGAGCTCCGGCTGTATATATACTACAGAAGATTTGATTGGTCCAGTCTCCCGGCTGCAGGAGGAGGGGCACTACCCGATGTTGGAGGACTAAACTGGATTACCAAACAGGAATAATGTATTTTATGTATACTGTATAGTATTGCTATTTTGTTTGTTTTATTTATTTATCTGTTTATCTTATATAGACTGAGAAAAGTGGTCTGTTCCACCTTTTTATGTGTCTCTCATTTGCCTTTTTGGTAATGTATTTTATATTTTTATGTAGTAATAATAATTTTATGTATTTTTTATTTTGATTTTTAATATGTTTATGTCTAAATTTTAGACCCCTGAGGAAGGCTTCTTGCTGAAACTTTAGTTGGGTCTCCAATAAAGGTTTTTGCGAATTATCCCTGTGGGGGCTGTGGTCCTTGCCCTCCACTCTTCCTGTACTGTTCTCCTGCGGAAGGCACCCTTCTCTTCCTTGTTGGTTTTCTTCTTTGAAGAACAGCAAGCAAGAGAACAACTCTTTCACATTAGCTCTGAGGAGCTCAAACATTCTCGCATAGAAGTTTGAAATGGCTCCCACACCTGTACATACAGTATCAGCTCATCTTTTCTCTAATGGAGCAACAAACCTTTCACATCCACAATTGGATTTACTTTCTTAAACTAATCTCATTTCATCAGGACACCTGGATACTTCCACTTGGCAGCAACGACTAGTCTGACTGCCACATTAAAGGAAAATTATTCAGATCTGTATTGTTAATCAATATCTCTTCAGGCTTATCCGCATAACCCAACAGCAAAAGGGAATAAAGTCATGGTACATGTTTTTTGGTCACTTCACAGGTTATCGCTATGATTTCTTTCCAAAAGTCCTGAACTCTTGGATAGTTCCACCAAAAATGCATCTAGGGAAATGAAACATATTATAGTTAGGAACCTTCAGCTGGTTCAAGAGGATGACGTTGGTTTCTGAGAGCCAGGTATTGGTAAAGAATAAAATGTCTGGATCATTGTCGAGTATAAAGTCAACAATTACTGGGATCTTGTTCTTTATGGATCTTGCGTTTATCAGGATGCATTTTAGGAAGGTTTCTGGAGTGCCATCTTTAGCCTGAGGTTTGTTGTAGTTTACTGTGGGAGTAATGTGGATTAGTCTATTTTTGTTATGATGCATTCTATAATTGGGTTTGTGGTATAATGGACGTGCGTAATTGGCAGAACTGTATTGAAATATAGGGATTTATTGTGTTTGCATTTGAGTTAGTGTGAGGAGTTGGACTTGTGAAAAGAGGCAATACAGTAGTATTAAACCATAAAAGAGACTTGTAATATTAAGGTAATATACTGACGGTTTTGTAAGGAAGCAAGAATGGGTGGAAGGTATAATAAGTTGTAAGATTACAATTGTGAGGAGAATTTTCAATATTATAGTATTTGGATGCTTTATTTTATTTATTTAAATCTTTTTTATACCGCGCTCTTTAGAATCAGTGTGGTTTACAAGTAACATTAATTTGTGCAATGCAGGCTGCAAAACATACACTGAACTTTACATAGAACAGGTATTTCAACTTGGGTTTCAACAGGGATAACTATATACAAATATAAGGGGAGGGGTGGCCTGCACAGAGTGGCACCTACTCCTGCCATCTTACTCCGGCCATCTTACTGGGCAGACTAGATGGACCATACTGGTCTTTATCTGCCGTCATTTACTATGTTACTATGTAAATTCCTGTGTCCACATCCCTTCCAATAGCCATCAGAAATAGAGGCATAAAATCCATGTAAATACTCTGGTGTACTGTACAATACAAGATTTTATACTGAGTATCCAAATGAGCAGTTCAGGTAGACATCATTCGCATATTGTCCCATATCTCAACCCTGCCTAGCCTATTAATTATCGCCCAATCTCCAACTTACCTTATCTGTCCAAAATTTTGTAAAACATGTTCTTATACAATTAAACAATTTTTTTTAGAAAAGAACAAACACTTTACAGCACAGAGACAACTCTTGCAGCCCTCCATAGTAAAAACCATAGGCACCTTGACACTGGATAAACAGCACTCTTAATCTCTATCCTTGAGCAAGAGGAAGGCAAAGGCAAAATCGGGGAAGGTACCTGAGAGCACCCCATGACATCAATCTCAGAGCCAATGGACCTCTTTGTTCAGGAGCTTGCTGTGACAGTGAGCTGATGTAGCTCTGGTGGCATCCACGCCAAGGTCGGTGGACCTGGCGTCTTCCTCAGAGGTGGAATTGTCACTCTCATAAGAGGAGCGTCTTCCCTCCCCCACCCCCCCAGGATTGGCAGTGCAGCTGCAGATGGAAGCCGCTGGTGTCATGTCGGAGGGCAGCTCGGCTTCCAGTATTCGCAGGGGCACCTCTGCAGTGGGTGCTGAGGCATCTGAATTGCTTCCCTTGAGGTTGGCGACTTCTGGGGATATGCTGAGAGAGGTGGGGGCATCTGCTTAGGCTGTTGGTGCTTCTCAGACCCCAAATGTGCAATCTCCTGATCTTTCTTTGCAGGTGTTATCCTCTGCTTCGGTAAGACTAGGTAAAATTACTTTGGAGACTTTATGGGATGCTATTACTCAATTAACCTCTGCTGTTTCTGCTCAAAATCAGTTATTTCAGTCTCAGTTTCAGGACTGTATTACTAAGTCTGCCAACCAACAAATAGAAATTGAAGATTTGAAGAATAAGGTTACAGAGAATGGAGTTCAAATTGAAGCTATGTGAGATTTGAATGCTTCTTTGGTGAAAGACTTTTCAATTACAAGATTTAAGTTGGAGTCTCTCGAGAATATTGCAAGGGCCTCCAATTTGAGGTTTATAAACTTTCCTAAATCTTCTACGTGTTCTCCTAAAGAGATGTTTCGTCGGTATTTGATTGAAATATTGCAAGTTCTAAAAGAAGCTATCCCCCCTGTTTCTCGTGTGAATTATTTACCTCAGGGGAGGAAAAGAGCTATTCCAAGGGATCCATCAATGAGCACATTAGATGCCTCTGTTCTTTTGGAAGATTCACAGTCAGAGTCTGTAGTTTCTGCGACTCTTTTGGTTACGTGTGCACTCTCCGTGGATAGAGACTGGATATTAAAGTTGTTCTTTAAGAAGAGACAGTGTGTGTTTCTTGGTTGTGGTGTCAGGGTTTTCCCTGACATTGTTAGAGAGACTCAGAAGCGGCATAGAGAGTTTCTTTTATTAAAACCAGGAGTAGTACAACTGGGGGCATTATTCTTTTTAAAATTTCCATGTAAATGTTTGGTAAATTATAACTCTATTAGTTATGTATTTTTTTTCTACCTTTGGAATTGTTTTCCTTCATTAATACTAGGCAAGTACCGTCTGAGTGGGTCTAGGGATGCTTAGATATTGATATGCTGCTGTGATCAGGAAGCTTTGTTTCTTCATTAATTTTGTGTGATTGTTTCCTATTCCAATATGTATTTCTTCTCCCCTTCTTAATTGTGGGCTTATGGGAATTAGACCATTTTACATTTCCTACTTTTTTTCCTTGTGTAATCCATGAGGTTACTCTGTTTTTCGGTTCTAAGGTTCCTTTCTCATGCAGGTTGATGATTGCAATGTATTGCAAAAGTCTAATATAAAATAAAATAAAATAAAAAGATCTCTATCTGCAGCCTTTGATTTGGTTCAGCACTGAGTTTTGCTCACTCATTTATCAAATACTGACATCAGAGGGGTTGTACTGCGATGGTTAACCTTTTATCTTGAAAATCATACATTCCAATTAAATTCAGAAATATTTCTGATTAAATCCGGTGTCCCTCAGAGTTCCCTTCTTTTACCCACATTATTCAATCTGTCCCTCGGTCCTCTAGCTACCCTGTTACAAGACTATGGCATCACTGGGTTCCTGGGGCGGCTCAAGGCAATCTGCTGCCTGAGGCGAAAGATGAGATGGTGCCCGCTTTCTCAAAACTCCAGTCAGGGACTGAACCAAATCAATAAGCCGATTAGATTATATGGAGGAAATGTAAAATGTGTGCAAGAAACACAACACACTTTATAAAACTAAATTATAACGAATTTTTATTATGTTATAAACTGCGTTCCTGTTCGGTAATCCAGTTTAGTCCTCCACAATCGGGTAGTGCCCCTCCTCCTGCAGCCGGGAGACTGGACCAATCAAATCTTCTGTAGTATATATACAGCCGGAGCTCCCAGAAGTCCCCAGTGTGTCCAGTCTCCCTGCAGCTGGAGGACTTCTGTGCCCCTGCTGGGCACGCTAAGTGACACTTGAAGGAGCAACACTAGTTAGTTAGTTAGTCTTTTGGGGTTTATTTCTGGTCCTTTATGTTCTATTTCCTTTGCTAAGGTAGCTGTATCTTTAAAAAAAAAAAAAAAAAAAAAGAGACAGGGGACTTTCTGGGGGAAGCCAGCCCTGCCTTGGGCTCCTGCCTTCCTGCCTGGGAATCTCTGAAGCCTGGGTTGAGCTCTCCCCAAGGCTGTTCGGGGAAGAGCCATACCGGCTGCAACATTGCCTGTCACTTGGAGAAGTGGGCTGAGTTCCTTGCTGTTCCCAGAGCTGGTAGGAATTTTCCTTGTTTTAATCTTTCAGCTCTCTGTTCTTTGCTTGGGCAGAGGCTCTGTCGGCTCCCCTGGCTTCCAAATTGCACTTTTTCCTGCTTTTTTTCACTTGCCCTGTATTAGAGGGTCGTTTTCTTTCTTTTCCATATTATTTGGGTACCTTTGTATTTTCGCGCCGTTTTTTTACCGCGGGTGAAAAAGTGCGGCGGCCATTTTGGATTTCTAAAGTGTGCTTTTTAAGGGCACTTTTTAACACTTGCACACGGGTTCCCCTGGTGTTTTTGGGGTTTCTTTTGCTGCGATTTTGCTCAGGGCACCCCTAGGATTCTGGGGAGTATTTTGTTTACTGTAAAAAAAAAAAAAAAAAAAAAGGTTTTAAATTTAATACTGTGCTGAATTGAATAAGGTTAGTCCCCTTGGTGTGGGCTTCCCTGTTCCTGTTGCCTTATTTTTCCCTGAGAGCAGGTGGCCTTGGCATGGCTGCCAAACCTCAGTGTGTAATTTGTGGCTCCCGCAGAGGTACAATGACTGACTCTGGAATCTGTAAGAGCTGTGCTGCAGTTTCTTCAGAACTGGAGCTGCCTATTGAAATTAAGGAACAGCATGTGCCCGGGGACCCTTCTCTTTCGGGGGACAGTGTCCCTTCACCGAGCATCCTTCCTTCTGATCTGGGCCCGGCGTCTAATACGTCGGTCTCTGAGCTCCAGCAGGCGGCTATGGTAGCATCGCCTATAGACTTTTCCCCGGATTTTGTTCTTCTCATGCATCAGGCCTTCCGCTTAAGCTGGTCTGGTCATTTGCCGGAGGCTTGGCCCGCCTCTCTCCCCCCAGCATCCGCGGGGGGGGTTCAGCGGTCTTCCCAACCCGCTGTCAAGCAGCCCAGGTTGGGGGACCAGGATCAGGACGCCCTTTGCCTCCCGGATTCCGAGGCTGAGGGGGATCCGGATATTGAGGCGGAGGAGTTAGAAGACGGAGAGCTTCCAGAACTGGAAGATCAGGCTCGCATCATTCGGGTGTTTCGAAGGGACGAGCTGGTACCTTTGGTCACGGAGTCTCTCCAAGCACTTAACCTCTCTGCGGTGCGGCCGCTGGAGGAGGAGGGTCTCGAGGATCCTCTCATTCAGGCGGTCAGGGATGCCCAGGTAGTTTTTCCTGTGCACCGAGTAGTTGAGCAGATGATCCATGCGGAATGGGAGCAACCGGAATCCGCTTTGAAAGGGATTCGGACCATGAATCGTCTTTACCCCCTGGCAGACAAGGACAGGGACTTGTTTAAGTCTCCACGGGTGGATGCTACCGTTTCGGCAGTGACTAAGAAAACCACCATCCCGGTTGAAGGGGCCGCGGCCCTGAGGGATGTTCAGGACAAAAAGGTTGATAATTTGTTGAAGCAAGCCTTCGAGACCAACGCCTTATCGTTACAAGCTTCTATATGTGGGGCGTGGGTAGCTCGAGCTTGTTTGCGATGGTCACAGCACCTGCGCTCGGGGTCTGGTATGGACCAACAGGGGCTGTTGGACGTTACCCGCGTGGAGTCGGGATCGGCCTACTTGGGGGATCTGTGTTATGATTTAATACGCTCCCTAGCTAATAGCATGGCCTCCATGGTAGCGGCACGACGGTCCATCTGGTTGCGCAATTGGGCGGCCGACGGTTCTTCCAAGTCTCGCCTCAGTAAACTACCCTTTAAGGGCAGGTTGTTATTTGGTGAGGCTCTGGATAAGTTGGTGAAGGATCTCGGTGAGTCTAAGGGTGGTCGGCTTCCAGAGGATAAGCCTAAACTTAATAGGTCGTCCACCTCAGCGCGCGGCCAGTTTCGGGATGCGCGCAGATTTCGTTCTCCCGGCTGTGGACTTCGCAGCGCGGTCATTTTGGAACCCGTCATCAAGGGTTTCGTGGTTTCAGAGGAGCGGGAAGGGGCTTCTCCAGAGCCGCCTCTTCCTCGGCCTCTTCCTTTAATCGCAAGCCACAATGAAACGAGGCGGGCTCTAGAGGAAGACCCGGTCATCGGGGGTCGTTTGCGCGACTTTCTTCCTTCTTGGGCCCAAATTATGTCAGATCGGTGGGTGCTGCAGATTATAGAAGAAGGTTATGCCCTAGAGTTTGCGCACCCAACTTCCGGATTCGTTTGTTCTGTCTCCCAGCAAGGGAGCTCAAAAGGCGCGGGACATCCGCGTGACCCTGGATCGGCTTCTCTCTCTGGGGGCCGTGGTTCCGGTCCCGCCCTTGGAAAGAGGCGCAGGTCGCTACTCCATCTATTTTGTGGTTCCCAAAAAGGGCGGTTCCCTTCGTCCGATCTTGGATCTCAAAGGCATGAATCGCGCTCTCAGAGTACCGCACTTTCGCATGGAGACCCTGCGGTCAGTCATCGTAGCGGTGCGTCAAGGGGAATTTTTGACATCCCTCGATCTTACAGAGGCCTATTTACACATTCCCATCCGGCCCTCCCATCAACGGTTTCTCCGCTTTGCGCTCCCGTGGGGCCATTTTCAATTCCAGGCCATGCCGTTCGGACTCGCCACGGCTCCCCGCACCTTCACAAAGGTAATGGTTGTAGTCACGGCGGCGTTGCACAAGGAGGGCATCCTGGTCCATCCTTATCTCGACGACTGGTTGATTCGAGCGAAGTCCAGTCGGGAGTGTGTGCAAGTCACGAGCAGGGTGGTGGATCTCCTTCGGTCCCTCGGATGGGTGGTGAACGAATGCAAGAGTTGTCTGTCTCCGTCACAGGATCTCGAGTATCTGGGAGTCCGCTTCGACACAGCAAGGGGCTTGGTGTGCCTTCCGGAGCGACGCGTGCTGGCGTTGCGGGCTCTGGTCCGTCTCTTCCGGGGGATGCCAGCTCCGTCGGCGTGGTGGTACCTGCGGCTCCTCGGCACGATGGCGGCGACCTTGGAGGTGGTGCCTTGGGCGCGCTTCCACATGCGTCCGCTGCAGAGTGCTCTTCTGCGACGTTGGTCCAACCAGTTCGACTCGCTGAACAAGAGATTGCCTTGCCCAAAGACGGTTCGCCGATCCCTCCGGTGGTGGCTCTCCGCCGAGAACCTGTCGCGAGGGATTCCCTTGGAGCCTCCTCTGTGGGTTCCGTTCACGACGGATGCGAGCTTAACCGGCTGGGGGGCTCACTGCGAGTCCCGCTTTGCTCAGGGGGAATGGTCTCCCCTGGAGGCCTCTTGGTCGATCAACCGCCTCGAATTGCGGGCAGTCCGGCTAGCCCTGGTGGACCTGGAGACCCTGGTTCTCGGACGGCCGGTGAGAGTCCTGTCGGACAATGCGTCCACTGTAGCTTACATCAATCGCCAAGGGGGTACCGGCAGTGTGGCCCTGGAGGCAGAAGCGGCGGCCTTGTTCAACTGGGTGCAAACTCGCCTTCCAGCAATCTCGGCGGCTCACATTGCGGGCGTAGACAATGTCCAGGCCGATTTTCTCAGCAGAGTGCGGGTGGACCCCGGAGAATGGGAGCTAAACCCACAGGTTTACGCACAAATCGTCCGGCGGTGGGGTCCACCCATCATGGATCTCATGGCGACCTTTCAATCAGCCAAGACAGGGCGCTTCTTCAGCAGGCGAAGGGAGCGCATGTCCGAGGGGCTCGACGCTCTCATTCAGCCGTGGCCAACGTCCGGTCTTCTTTATGTCTTTCCTCCGTGGGCTCTGATCGGCCGGGTCGTACAACGTATCGAGAGCCACCGGGGTCGCGTGTTACTGGTGGCCCCGGATTGGCCCCGGAGGCCCTGGTATGCCGATCTGGTCTGGTTGAGCGACGGCGTTCCTTGGCTCCTGCCCGCTCTACCGGATCTTCTTCTTCAGGGTCCCTTGCGGATGCCCCAAGTGGATCGATTCTCGCTTACGGTTTGGACATTGAGAGGGCTCGGCTGAAAAGGAAGGGCTACTCCCCCGCGGTGATTTCTACCCTTCTGCGGGCGAGGAAAACGTCCACTTCTCTTACTTACTTTCGGATTTGGAGGATTTTTGAAGACTGGTGCTCCCGGCGGGGAGTCCGGGCGGCGACGGTTTCCGTGCCCGTCGTTTTAAGTTTTCTTCAGGATGGTTTCGATAAGGGCCTTGCGGCTAGTTCCCTAAAAGTCCAGTTGGCGGCTATCTCGTGTTATCGCGGCAAGGTTTTGGGTTGTCTGCTCGGGGCTCATCCGGATGTACGCCGATTCCTTACGGCTGTTTTTCATTTGCGGCCCTCCCGCAGAGTTTTCGTTCCTCCTTGGGACTTGAATTTAGTTCTGAGGGCCCTGGTTCGTGAACCTTTTGAGCCCCTGCGCAGGGCGTCTCTGAAAGATCTCACGCTGAAGGCGGTTTTTCTTGTAGCCATCTGTTCGGCACGGCGCATTTCGGATCTGCAGGCATTGTCCTGTCGAGAGCCTTTCTTGTCTTTTTCCGCGGATCGGATCGTTCTCCGTCCGGTTCCTTCCTTTCTGCCAAAGGTGGTGTCTCCCTTTCACTTGAATCAGGCAGTGTTTCTTCCAGTGCTTTCTTCGCAATCTGTCGGGTCAACGGACAAAGGTCTTCTCCGGCTCGATGTGGGTCGTACGCTCCATCGTTATTTAAAGGTTACCGAGTCTTTTCGGAAATCTGACCGGCTTTTCGTGCTCTTCGGGGGTGCGCGTAAAGGGGAAGCGGCGGCTAAAGCCTCCATTGCTAGATGGCTCAAAGAGGCGATCGCGTCCGCGTATCTGTTGCAACAGCGGTCTATTCCGGAGGGTCTGAGGGCTCATTCCACTAGGGCTCAGGCGACCTCTTGGGCGGAGCATAGCCTTGTTCCGCCGGCGGATATCTGTAGGGCGGCCACTTGGTCGTCTCTGCATGCTTTCAGTAGACACTATCGCTTAGATGTGTCAGCGGCTCGGGATTCCTGTTTTGGTTCGGCGGTTCTGCGCGCCGGATGGCAAGGTCCCGCCCGGTCTTAACTGCTCTGTTACATCCCGATTGTGGAGGACTAAACTGGATTACCGAACAGGAAATGGAAATTACACTAACCTGGTAATTGTAGTTCCTGGAGGGTCCAGTTTAGTCCTCCTTCCCTCCCGACTATCTGCTAATGTGGTGCGGCGCGCCTTTCCGAACGGTTGATATTAAGACGGTTCCTCTTGCCGTTCGGTCCCTCTGTGGCAGCCGCGTTTTTTGCAGAGGCTCTTCCCTGTCTCGGGGGTTCAGGCAGCTCCTGAACTTCTGGTGGGGAGCGGTGTTTTGATTCCTGAGGTGTCGGTGCCGGCGCAATGCAGTGTTCTGACTTCCTCGTTTGGGGAGGGGGTTGGATATTCCTTGGGGGGGAACAAATTGTTCTTTAATTAGGTCATTTTGTACATTAATCTAATGTGTTGCTTCGTTAAGTATGCTTTGTTACTAGTACACTGGGGACTTCTGGGAGCTCCGGCTGTATATATACTACAGAAGATTTGATTGGTCCAGTCTCCCGGCTGCAGGAGGAGGGGCACTAGCCGATTGTGGAGGACTAAACTGGACCCTCCAGGAACTACAATTACCAGGTTAGTGTAATTTCCATTTATGGTTCTTGCTTTTTTGTTTTGAAAATATAGTTTGCATCCACAGAACCCCCTTCAAAGGTGGGTGCAGAGCAGAACCAGGATCTTCACCCACAGAACTCAATATCTTAAAAAAAAAAAAATCTGATTTTGATCATCTCACTAACAACAAACATTCTCCAGTACCAGGCATATTGTGAACTAATACAAAATCCTTCAACAAATCTACCATACCATATCAGCACCAACTTCCAAAACTCACATAAGGAGCCCATCCAAAAAAAGTATCGCTGTAAATGCTACAGTAGGCCCTGGAACATCCAAACACCTATTTGAAAAGCTGAACATTTCAGATTACTACAGTACAGATCCCTACATACAAACTATATGTTAACAGAACACCTGGTCTTGGTCACACACTCATAACACAGACCTTCACCGAGTACAGAATAAGTGACAACAATTTAAAAATAAAAATATAGTATGCAGATAAAAATTAAACTGCAACCTCAAGAAGCCAGATTCTGCATACAGTGCAATACCAGAGAAATAAAAAGAGATGCATTTCCATGTACTGTATAAAGAAAGTACCAAGTCAGATAATTACATTGAAAATAAAATTCTCTTTGGACTTTGTTGTCTGACCATTTTATTCCCTGATGATGTAGGTCCCAATCTGAGGTTTCTGCTTTCCTCCATCTCCCAGTGATGCAGGGTCATGTGCGGAGACTCATTGCGTCATCATGTGCATACATTTAGTATACTTTATTTTTAAATGCATATGCCACCTATCTAAAATCATAGGTGGCTTCCAAACATACACATGGAATTTACTAAAACAGATGTTATAATAAAAGAGACTTTTGGCAAAACTAAAAAGTCATGGGATAGGAGGCAGTGTACTATTGTGGTTCAGGAACTGGTTAAAAGATAGAAAGCAGAGGGTAGGGCTAAATGGCCAATTTTCCCAATGGAAAAAGGTGAATAGTGGAGGATCTGTGCTGGGTCAGCTACTTTTTGACATATTCATAAATGACCTGGAAAAGGGAATAACGAGTAAGGTTATCAAATTTGCAGACGACACAAAACTATTTAAAGTTGTTAAAACCCAAGAGGATTGTGAAAAATTGCAAGAGGATCTTGATAAATTGGAAGACTGGGCATCAAAATGGCAGATGAAATTTAATGTGGACAAGTGCAAAGTTATGCACCTAGGGAAGAACAACCCAAACTATGGTTACACGGTGCAAGGTTCCACATTAGGAACCACCACCCAGGAAAAAGATTTAGGCGTCATTGTGGATAACATGTTAAAACCCTCGTCCCAGTGTGCAGCGGCAGCCAAGAGAGCAAACAGAATGCTAGGTATTATAAGGAAAGGAATGGAAAATAAAACAAAAGATATTATAATGCCTCTATATCGTTCCATGGTGAGACCGCACCTTGAATATTGTGTGCAATTCTGGTCGCCATATCTTAAAAAGGATATAGTATTATTAGAAAAGAGAAGAGCCACCAAAATGGTAAAGGGGATGGAAGGATACTCTTATGAAGAAAGGCTAAAAAGGTTAGGGCTCTTTAACCTGGAAAAGAGACGGCTGAGGGGAGATATCTCTAACTAAGGTTCCCGATCACACCAATAGACCCACAACGCCTGGCAAACCACTTTGCCAATAAGCTTAAACTAAGCACCCGTCTAAGTATTATCCTGACTCCTCCTACATCAAATACCATCAGTGAGTGGGGCTCATTCCATATAATCTCCAACAAACAACTCCTGGAGATTATATCAAACCTCAATACTACCACTTCATTACTTGATCCCTGCCCGGTGTCTTGGGTTAAAGCAGCAAAATCCGAACTAGCTCCATACATATTGAAAGTTGTAAACCAATCTCTACTGCAAGGCTTCATGATGGACGACCTCAAATATTCGGCGATTCGCCCTCTACTAAAAAATAAAAGCCTTAACAGTACTGACCCTTCCTCATATCGCCCCATTGCCAGCATACCTTTTTTAGCCCAAATCATTGAAAAGATAGCTCAGATACAACTACAAGATCATATTGATACCAACTTCCCTTTAGATGACCACCAGTATGGCTTCCGCCCATATCATGGAGTAGAAACCTTACTCATATGCCTTTTTGATTCACTAATCCGAGGTATGGATAATATGAAGCAGGCCTTCTTGCTCATATTTCTTGACATTTCCTCAGCCTTCGACAGTGTAGACCATAATACTCTCCTGTCCAGACTATCTCAATTAGGTTTAAAAGATACCACTCTTAACTGGTTTAAGTCCTACATTTCTAATTGTTTCCAATTTGTTCATATAGATCATTCCCCCTCACTACCATTCCCTCAAGAACGTGGCATTCCACAAGGATCTTCACTTTCCACATTACTTTTTAACCTTTATATCCAGCCTATTTGCACAATCTTTCGATGCCACAATCTAAGCTATTTTATCTACGCAGACAACATCATGCTGTTTGCCCCTTGTGACATAGCTAACCTTAATCTCAATAGAATCGCCTCCTGCCTCTCTGAAGCTGAACAGTGGCTCCGCTCAATCCATATGGATATCAACTTCAAAAAGACTGAAGCACTCTTCGTAACCAGAAATACCAACTTCACCCCTCCAGCTTCCATCAACCTGATGAACATTACTCTCCCAGTCAAATCTGAAATTAAATACCTTGGAGTTACACTAGACAAAACGCTAAGCATGACACACCACATAAAACAGACAGCCAAAACTATATTTTTTAAGCTCAGAACCATACAGCAACTCAGACCCCTCATTGACATCAATGATTTTAGAACAGTTGTCCAGGCTCTCATTATGCCACATTTAGACTTCTGTAATGTCATACTCCAAGGGACCTCTAAAAAGAATCTACACATCCTTCAAAGAGCTCAGAACCTCACTGCTCGAATCATTGCGAAAGCCAAAATATTCGATCACATCTCTCCCATCCTATACGCTCTCCACTGGCTTCCTATCTCTAGCAGGATTCAATATTTTATTTATTTATTTATTTATTTATTTATTTATTTATTTGCAACGTTTTTATATACCGTCATTTCCCAAGATCAGTGGCGGTTTACATTGAACATAAGTCAAAATACAGAGAACAATGTGAAAATACAGAGAAACGATAAGTAACTATCAACAAATACATGTAACTCTAAGCAACTTTGTACAGTTATGAAAGTTCAGAACTATTTACAGCTTTGACATAATTTACATATATACAGGTTTTAGATATCAGCTTAGGTAGGAATGTGGGTGGTAGTAAATTGAATAGAATACTAGATACAGACTATATTATGGAGGATGGGAAGTCGTATCCATACCACAATCGATATTGGAATAATGTTGTGTGAAGAGGTGAGTTTTTAGTTCTCTACCAAACATTTGTAGGTCTTTTATCTCCCTAAGCTGAGTAGGGAGGTTATTCCACAAAGTTGGTACAATATATGAGAAGGCGCAGCTGCTTGTTGTTTGTTTAGTTTTCCTTATTAAGTCAGGGACTAGGATGGTATTGAGATTCCTTCTTCTTCTAGTTCTGTTATCAGGTGGGTTATGAATCAGTGTGGATAGGTATGATGGGGCAATCTTATAAATTAATTTGAATGTGGTCAATATAATTTTATATTGGATCCTACTCAATATGGGTAACCAATGAAGTGCATATAGAATTGGAGTAATGTGATCAGTAAGTTTGGCTTTAGTTATTACTCGTGCCGTAACATTCTGGGCCATTTGAAGGATTTTTAAATTTTTCTTTGTTACTCCTTGCAAAATACCATTACAGTAATCAAGGTGGGGGGTTATTAAGGCTTGAGTAATAGATCTAAAATCATTGTTATCTAGTAGTAGTCTTAGTTGTTGGATCGATCTGAGCTTATAATAAATTGTGTTGGATATTTTCTTAATGTGAGATGTAAAGCTAAGGGTTTTGTCAAGGGTGACTCCAAGATATTTGATTTCGTCTTTAACTGGAAGGGTAAAATTCAGGAGTTTGATTTCTGAAGGTGGGGTGAAATTCGTGTTTTTTGAGGTAAATAGTACTTCTGTTTTTTTTGAAGTTTAAGTTCATATTATTTGATCGAAGCCAGAGTTCAGCTTCAGTGAGGCATGATGCTAAATTATCGTATTTGGGATCAAGTATGTTTAATGGGGAGAACAACATAATGTCGTCCGCATAAATATGATAATTCAACTTATATTTTTGGAAAATGGTGCATATCGGTTGTAGATAAAGATTGAATTGGAGGGCAGATAGAGCAGAGCCCTGTGGTATTCCTTGTTCTTGGGGAAATGTTGGTGATGACATTTGGTCAACTTGCACATATTGTGAACGGTCCGAGATATATGACTTAAACCATTTAAGAGTTAGTTTCTGCAATCCTAGCTGGCTGAGTCTTGATATGAGTATATTATGGTTTACACTATCAAATGCAGCGGATATGTCAAGGAATACCAGGATGAAGGCTTGCTTCGTGTTGTCTAGACCTTTAATGACAGTGTCTAGAAGGGCAAGAAGTAAGGTTTCTACACCGTGGAAGGGGCGAAACCCATATTGATGATCATATAAAACCCTCGTCACCACTTTTAAACTCATTAATGACTTAGCCCCATCACAGTTAGCAGCATTACTTCAGACTCCACCAGAAAACAGACTTAGAAGAAAAACAAACCTCAACATGCTACTAATTCCCAATGCCGTGAGGCAATCGAAACAAATAACCACCAACACTGCTTTTTCATATTATGCTCCCAGCCAATGGAACAAACTACCACTAAACCTAAGAGAGATTAAGGACCTTACCTCTTTCAGGAAGGAACTTAAAACCTACCTGTTTAGTCAACACTACAGCAACATATACAACCTACAATCAAATATAATACACAAGAATACACAACTAACCAAACCCAAGTCTACCCCACCTAATTTAAGGCTCATTTCTGTTAGCATTTGCTTATCACCATCTCACCATCTCTGATACTTCTCACTCACTGAATCCTAACTAATTCCTTTAATAACTATTCTAAACAATCCCTCCCCCACACACTGTACATGATTACAAATGTACAGTGAAAGATTACAAAAACTATTGTAAATAATTTTGTTCAACCATATAAATAATTTACAACACTGTACATATGATTACAAATAACTATTGTAAATAGTTTTTGTTCAACCATGTAAATAATTTACACACTGTTTCTTTGTAACATAGTTCTTATGTTCCCTTAATGTTCTATGTAATACAATATTTCACTGTATGTTATATTGTTTTAAGTTCCTTGTAAACCGCCCCTGATCTCTGGAAGGGGCAGTATAGAAAAGCACACAAATAAATAAATAAAATAAATAAATATGATAGAAGTCTATAAATTAATGAACGGAGTGGAAAGGGTAAACGTAGATTGATTGTTTACATTATCAGAATATAGAAAGACTAGGGGACATGCAATGAAGCTACAGGGTAAACTATTTAAGACTAATAAAAGAAAATATTTTTTCACTCAACGTGTAATCAAACTCTGGACCTAGTATGGCACATCTTATGTTCTTATGTTATGTTCAAAGGATATTATAATGCCTCTGTATCATTCCATGGTGCGACTGCACCTTGAATATTGTGTGCAATTCTGGTCGCCGTATCTTAAAAAGGATATAGCGCTATTAGAAAAGGTACAGAGAAGAGCCACCAAAATGGTAAAGGGGATGGAAGGCTACTCCTATGAGGAGAGGCTAAAAAGGTTAGGGCTCTTCAACCTGGAAAAGAGACGGCTGAGGGGAGATATGATAGAGGTCTATAAATTAATGAATGGAGTGGAACGGGTAAACGTTGATCGATTATTTACGCTATCAGAATATAGAAAGACTAGGGGACATGCAATGAAGCTACAGGGTAAACTATTTAAGACAAATAAGAGAAAATATTTTTTCATTCAACGTGTAATCAAACTCTGGAGTTTGTTACTGGAGGATGTAGTAAAGGCTGTTAGTGTAGCTGGGTATAAAAAAAGGTTTGGAGAAGTTCCTGGAAGAAAGGTCCATAAACCATTATTAAAAAGGGACCCAGGACATCAATGCTTGACCCAATACAAGCATTGTGGAACCTGTGTCTTTTGGGGAAATTGCTAGGTACGTATGACCTAGATTGGCCACTGTTGGAAACAGGATACTGGGCTTGATGGACCTTGGTCTGACCCAGTATGGCATATCTTATGTTTTTATGATCATTAAAATTGATTAATGAAAAGCCACTTACACAGCCCCCCCCCCCCCATCAAATCAATTTAAGTATCTGCACATCAGATTTATTTTGCTATGACCAGATTGTTGATGAGGAGGGAAGATATAAAATGAGAAAAACTAATCCTGGTAGCCACAAATTCAAAGGCTGGATTGGATTATGCTAGAGCTGGAAAGTCTGGAACTCGGCAGTAGTGAAGATATCAGGATACTACACAAAATTAAACAAAGATTCCCTTAAAAATTTAAAATTTCCTTGAGTCTGAACTGACAAAAATTTTAAATTTTAGTCTGGCAGCATAAAGAACGCAAAACATCAAAGCTCAAAGATAATCCATATTTCAGTAACCCCCCACCCAGGGCCAGCCCGTCCATTGAGCAAGAATGTTGTTTGCACAGGGCCCCCACATTTCAGGGGGCCCCGTACAAACAACATTCTGCCCATCAGCGCAAGGAAACTTTAAAAGAAAAAAACAAACTTGCTGCTTCTGCTGCCACCGTGGCAGCGGTAGAATCAAGTGTCTCCCGCGGGGCCCCCGCCCGCCAAACAGAGCCCTCCCTCCTGCTCAGCAGAGGCCTCCCTCGATCACTCTCCTCGGCCCGGCTTTCAGAGCTGCGAAGGGAGAGTTTCCCTCTCGTGGCTCTGTTAAGCCCGCTGGGGCTGATGGGAACAGGCATTTCCTGTTTCCCATCAGCCCCGGCCGGCTTAACAGAACTGTGAGAGGGAAACTCTCCTGTCACGGCTCTGAAAGCAGGGCCGAAGAGAGTGATCGAGGGAGGGCTCTGCCGGGCAGGAGGAAGGGCTCTGCCGGGCAGGCGGGGGCCCCGCGGGAGACATTTGATTCTGCCGCTGCCATAGTGGCAGTGGCAGGAGCAGCAGCAAGTTTGTTTTTTCTTGTAAAGTTTCCCTGGGCTGATGGGGGGGGGGAGGGGGGTTAGGACTGGTAATGGGCTAGGGGGTGGTCTAGGGCTGATGGGAGGGTTAGGACTGGTATTGGGCTGATGGTGGGGTTAGGACTGGAAATGGGCTGTTGGGGGTGTTAGCACTGGTAATGGGCTATGGGGGGGTTAGGACTGGAGGTGGGCTGATAGAGAGGTTAGGACTGGTAATGGGCTATGGGGACGGCTAAGACTGGAAATGAGCTGATGGGGGGTTAGGACTGGAGGTGGGCTGATGGGGGGGTTAAGACTGGTAATGGACTATGGGGGGCTAAGACTAAAAATGGGGTGATGGGGGGTTAGGACTGGAAGTGGGTTGATGGGGAGCTTAGGACTGGTAATGGGCTATGAGGGGCTAGGACTGGTAATGGGCTGAGTGGAAGGAGGGACTTGAACTGCAAATAGCTGATGTGTATGGGGACGGGGGCTTGGATTGGAAATTGTCTGAGTGGAAGGGGGGCTTGATCTGCAAATAGCTGATGGGGAGGGGGGCTTGGAATGGAAATGGGCTGTGAGGGGAGGGAGCTAGGACAGGAAATGGGCTGATGGAGGTGCTAGGATAGGATTGGAAATGGGCTGTTGGGGGGTGCTGAGATTGAAAATGGGCTGTGAGGGGAGGGAGCTAGGACTGGAAATGGGCTGAGTAGGGGGGGAGCTAGGACAGGAAATGGGCTGATGGAGGTGCTAGGCTAGGACTGGAAATGGGCTGTTGGGGGTGCTAAGATTGGAAATGGGCTGTGGTGGGGGCTTGGAATGAAATGGACTCATGGAGGGGCTAGAACTGGAAGTAGGCTCATGGGGGGCTTGGATTGGAAATGGGCTGAGTGGAGGGGAGCTAGGATTTGACATGGGCTGATTGTGGGGCTAGGAAAGGACTAGAAATCGGCTGATGGGGGGCTGCGATTGGAAATGAGCTGATGGAGGGACTCGGATAGGACTGGAAATAGATGGGGGACCAAGGACTGGAAATGGGCTGATGGTGGGGCTAGGATAGAACTGGAAATGGGCTGATGGGGGGCTAGGACTGGACATGGGCTGATGCGGGGGCTAGAAGGGAGTGGATGCTGGGTGGGGCTGGAACTAGAAGGGAGCTGATGTTGGGGGAGGATTCGAATGGGATGGGGCTGGGAGAGTGAAATGGAGAGGGGAAAATATTTTGTGTGGGAGGGAAGAAAAATCTTCAATTGACTGGGTTTTGGGAAAATAAGTGGGGATTGAGGATGGAGGGGTAAAATTTGAGTGGATGAAATAGGAATGAGGAAAGAGCAAAAGGAGAAAGATTAGTATGTTAAAGCAGATGTAGAGAGAGAATGGAAAAAAAACTAGAAGAGAGAAGAAAGGACAAATGGACAGCAGATGATGGAGAGTTAGCAGAAGACACAAAGAAACCAGAAGAAAGTGGCTGGAGCAATTGCAACTGAAAAAAAAATGCACAAAAGGCAGAAAAATATCTCTTTATTTTGAATTTATTAACTGGAATATGTCAGCTCTGGGAAATGTGAATCATTAACATCTGCACTTTATTTAGTACAAGACGACATTAATTTATAGTTTTATTTCTACAGTGTTGTTGTACATTCCAAATTTGGCTTTTGGGGTTCCCAGTTTAATTATTGTCTTCCTGTTTCTAAATTGTGATTCCTTGTTTGATGATGGTCTATGTTCTGCATGTGTAACTGAACTGAGGTATTCTGTTTATGTAATTCCTATTTGACATTGCCACTTGTTCTCTTTCCCCAGTAGGTCATGTATTGTTATTCTCTGAAATGTATTGGTTTAATATTTGCAGTGTTGCCTTTTGATAGGTAGGGTATGGTGCTTTGTGAGTCCTGGTAGTGCTGTTACGATACGGTGGGTTTGCTATGGGTTCTAAAATGGCAGTGTTTGTAGTAGTCCTAATGTGCCTGGCGGTTGGCACTGGATTATAGTAATGTAGAAATGTTTTAGTCTTTCTTTATCCATACACTCATTAAGAGGCATGTTTACTAAAAGTTATTGTATGGTAACATTATGCAAATATTTATGCAAATGAGGCCCTGCACCCCCCTTGGGCCGCCCCTGCATTGCATAATACCAACATGCACACATCATCCAGAGTTGATTGAATCATTTTCTGATGCAATGCAATACTACTGCCAGACGGCTGCTGAAGCCATCTGATGTCAGCAGTGTACTATACCCAGTCGGAAAGGAAACTAATCTGGTATTCTGTTCCGATATTGAAAGCCTCATGAATGCCTTAAAAATCACTCATGACCCACAAGACTGGAGACTATTTATAGACTCTTTGAAACTGAGTCTGAAGGCTGTGCTTTTGAACAATGGAAACCGTCTTCCATCTATTCCAGTAGCGCATGCCATCCACATGAAAGAGACATACGATAGCTTAAAGCATCTACTGACTTCTATTAACTATAACAAATACAGCTGGCACCTCTGTGGTGACTTGAAGGTAGTTGCCCTTTTAATGGGACTGCAGCAGGGATATATAAAATACATTCTCCAGGACCAAGCAGGAAGTCAGTCCTCACATATGAGTGACATCGGTGACGAAGGAGCCCCCATGCGGAGCATTTCCCCAGCTTTCAAAGAAAGCCTTTGGGAATGCAGCGCGCATGCGCGGTCCCCTTCCCGCCCAAGGGTGCCATCTTGCTCAGTCTTCTTTTTTCCGCAGAGCCCAATGGACGTGTTTCATTTTCACCTGAGGAAAAAGTTGATTTTTCGGCGTGGACCCGTGTTTTCTTCGGTTCGACGCTGGTTTCCCTTTCCCGCCTGGGCCCGGTACCCCGGTATCGAGCCCGGACTTCATTTTTCGGTTTTTGTCCTTAGTGACTAGCGTCGCGCCTTTTTTCTATTTTTCACTGGCAGCCCTGTCGTTTGACCTCGCAGGGGCCCTTTTTCCCCCGATGGCTGCCAGCGGGTTTAAAAAGTGTGATCGGTGTAAGAAACTTATGTCTCTCACCGACACACATGACTGCTGCCTCCGCTGCCTCGGGCCCGATCATGACCCGATGATCTGTGGCCTCTGTGGGAAAATGTCCTTGAAGGCATTGAGGAGCCCGCAGCACCAAAAAGAAAGAATCTTCTCTGACTCCGCGTCCGGCCGGGCCCCGACTTCGTCAGAGGCCTTGACGTCTCGGGACTCCGATCCCGAGCATTGCCGGGGTTCCTCTGAGAGGGGGTCTCCCTCGCGGGAGCATCGCAGGAAGAAGAAACCCGCGAGGGCGGCATCAGTGGATGCACTTGGTTCCTCCAGGGCCAGGTCGCATAGCATCGAGCGCCGTCCTGGGTCTTCGGAGTCGGAGCAGCTTGCTAAACAACCTCGTGTAGAGACGGAGTCCCCGGGTCACGTGAGTACTGTAGTCCTCGTGGACTCTCCTCCGGGGGAGCCAACGTTGGGCCCGACGCCATCGGGGCCCGAGTCGGGGGCTGCTGACTCAGGTTGACGGCCTTGGAGAGCAGCTTGGCTGCCTTCATGGAGCAGTAGCAGGCACTGATCGCCGGTCTCACCGGTGCATCTTCCCCGACCACCGGGACATCGACGTCCAAGTCGACCCCGGAGGCCGAGCCGATCCTTGAGTCCATGCGCTCTCGAGTCGATCCTCGGTCAAGGTCTCCCTCGGCCTCCTGTTCGGGACCGAGGTCGTCGGTGCCAGTACCCTCGGCGTCGGGGCAGATGGCATCGGTGCCTGCCTGACCGGAGCCGCTCAATTCCTCCTCCGAGGGGTCGGGCTGGGAAACGGAGGACGAGGAGTCCCCGGACACATTTCGGACCCACTGGAGTCCGAGCCTCGGAGACGGTCCCCCCCAGAGGACACCCAGTTCTCGGACTTCGTGCGGGATATGGCCAAGGACTTGGCCTTCCCCGTGGATCCCGAGGAGGAGCCTCAAGTCGAGGAGCTTGAGGCCCTGCAGTATGACTCTCCCCCCAAGGAGGCCTTTACTGTACCGGTTCCTCCGATGCTGGAACGGTTGCTCTTCCGCATGTGGGAGGCGCTGGCCTCGATGCCAGTTCTGAGCAAGCGTGTCAATTCCATCTATTGAGTCCGCAATAGCCCCGGGTTCCAAAAGGCACAGCTACCGCACCACTGCATGTTTGTGGAATCGGCCATGCATCGTCTGAAGAGTCAGAAGATGCACTCTTCGGTGCCTCCTGGCCGTGAGGCCCGGAACCTGGATGCCCTCGGTAGAAAGTACTTCCAGGGTTCAATGCTTGCTTGCCGTGTCCAGACCTACCAGCTGTACATGGGCATGTACCTTCGAGACCTGGCAAAGGAGATTGCCGGGTTCTCTGCTGGTCTCTCCAAGGAACCTTTGCAGAGGTTCAAGGCCCTGTCATCGGGGATCCGGGAGTGCTCGAAGTTTATCTCTCGAGCAGCCTATGATGGCTTCGAGGCTTCGGTCCGAGTAGCCGCGGCCAGCATCGGTGCACACCATCAGGCCTGGCTACAGTCATCGGACCTCGAGCCATGGGTGCAGGACAAGTTAGTCGATGTCCCCTGCCGAGGTAAAAACCTCTTTGGCAAGCCCATGGCTGAAAAGGCTGCTGAACTCGGGTCCAAGACCCTCACCCGTACTAGGCTGTCCAGGAAAACCTCTACCACTTCTCAGAAGAAGAAGGGTTCGGGAAAAAAGACCTTTTACCCGAGGAAGTCATCTGCCTACAAATCATACCCTCACTTTCAGGCCTCTGTAGCTCCCCAACAGGGTCAGCAGGCCAAGGGGCAGGGACATGGGCCCCGTAGGCAGAAAACCCCCAAGCCACCAGCTCCGGCTCCTCCTCAGCTGGCCCCTCTCAGCACAGGAGGCCGGCTGACCATGTATGCCCACAGGTGGTCAGCCATAACAAGGGATACCTGGGTGCTAAGCATAGTCCAGAGAGGCTATCTCCTCCACTTCCACCAGGTACCTCCCACCTACTTTCCAGGGGAGCCTCCAAGACTCCCTCTGCACAGGGACTTACTCCTGCAGGAGTTGGCAGATCTTCTAAAGGAGCAGGCGGTGGAACCGGTGTCCCACCACCTGAGAGGTCAAGGCTTCTATTCAGGTACTTTCTGGTACCAAAAAGGACAGGAGGCCTCAGGCCCATCCTAGACTTGTGCAATCTCAACAAGTTCCTGGAGAGGGAAAAGTTCAAGATGCTTACCCTTGGAATCCTGCTGCCCTACCTCCAGCAGGGAGATTGGCTATGTTCCTTAGACCTAAAGGATGCGTATACTCACATCCTTATTCATCCAGACCACAGACAATATCTCCGATTTGTAGTGGGAGGAAACCATTACCAGTACAGGGTACTCCCTTTTGGCCTAACCTCTGCCACCAGGGTTTTCACCATGTGCCTGGCGGTGGTGGCGGCCTATCTCAGAGTTCAAGGACTCTTTGTCTTACTATACCTGGACGACTGGCTCATCAGGTGTCAGTCTCCACAGGAAACCAATCAAGCCACCCTCCGTACTGTATCTCTTCTCCAGCATCTGGGATTTGTCATAAACTTCGCAAAGTCTGCTTTGCACCCCTCACAAAACATGGAGTTCATAGGAGCAAGACTAGACACCCTTCAAGCGAAGGCCTTTTTACCCGTGGACAGGGCCAACAGACTGATGGATCTGGCCAGACAGTTCCACAGCAATTCTCTAGTCTCCGCCAGACAATTCCTAAGGCTCTTAGGCCACATGGCATCCACGGTCTATAACTCCAAATGCCCATCTGCACATGAGACCCTCTCAGTGGGACCTAAGGACTCAGTGGCTGCAGGCCACTGGAAACCTGACGGACAAAGTGAGGGTGTCCAATCTACTGGCAGATTCTCTGCAGTGGTGGCTTCATCTTCCGAATCTGCTGCAAGGATGCCTTTTCAAGCCCCTCCACACTCTCAAGTGCTGACAACCGATGCTTCTCTTCAAGGTTGGGGTGCACATTGCCAAGGAGAATGCACTCAAGGCCTGTGGTCTCCTTGGGAAGCCACACAGCCCATCAATTTTCTAGAGCTCAGAGCAATCCGCTTAGCCCTTCGGACTTTCTCTCATGTCCTCTCTCAGCAGTCTGTCTTAGTTCAGACGGACAATCAAGTTGCTATGTTCTATGTGAACAAGCAAGGAGGCACAGGGTCCTGACCTCTTTGTCAGGAAGCACAGGACCTGTGCTGCTGGGCAGTCAAGCATGGCATACTTCTCAAGGCAGTCTATCTCCCTGGACAGGAGAATTACCTGGCAGACAAGTTAAGCAGTATCCTACAGCCACACGAATGGCAGTTGAATCCTCTGGTAGTTCAACAGATCTTCCTAAGATGGGGTCTTCCCACCATGGATCTGTTTGCCAGTCCACTGAACCGTCAACTGACCAGGTTCTGCTCCAGACAACCGCATCCTATCAGGGTAGCAGGGGATGCATTTCTCATACCATGGTCTACAGGCCTCCTATATACGTTTCCTCCCACGCCTCTAGTGCCCAAAACACTGTTCAAAGTGATCCGGGACAAGGCCTCGGTGATCCTGGTGGCACCCAGATTGCCAAGACAACCGTGATTCCCACTTCTTTTACAGCTAGCGGTGGATGCTCCTCTTCCTCTGGGGATGCAATCCGATCTCCTGTCTCAGAAGCAGGGATCTCTCTTACACCCCAATCTCCAGTCCCTCAATCTGATGGCCTGGCTGCTGAAAGGGTAGTTATAGCACCCTTACTGCTGCCTAGGGAAGTGGAGGACGCAGTCTTGGCCTCTAGAAGGCAATCCACTCTGAAGTCATATGCTCTTAAGTGGTGTAGGTTCTCCACTTGGTGTGCCCAGCACAAGGAGGATCCTTTCTCATGCCTGGTACCAGTGGTGCTGCAGTATTTGCTGCACCTGTCCAATCTAGGCCTTAAATCCAACTCTGTTAGGGTCCACCTCAGTGCTCTCTCAGCGCACCACTTACCAGTGGAGGGTCAGTCTCTCTCAAGCCACCCTTTGGTAGCTCGCTTCCTCAGAGGCCTGCTTTTGCTTAAGCCTCCAGTTCGTCCACCTGCCCCTGAGTGGGATTTGAATGTGGTCTTGCAACAACTTACTTGCCCACCATTTGAGCCTATGGCTACTTGTCCTTTGCACTTTCTTTCCTGGAAAGCATTGTTTTTGGTAGCTCTTACCTCAGCAAGGCGAGTAAGTGAGCTTCAAGCCCTGGTGTCAGAGGCACCATACACTAGGTTCTATAGGAACAGAGTAGTCGTACGGACTCACCCTAAGTTCCTTCCAAAGGTTGTCTCCTCCTTCCACCTCAATCAGGAGGTGGTTCTTCCAACTTTCTTTCCCAGGCTGCATGCCGACCGGGCTGAGATGGTCTTGCATACCCTGGACTGTAGGAGGGCGTTGTCTTTCTACCTTGACCGTACGCAGGGACACCGAAGAGCTGTTCAGCCCTTCGTCTTTTTTGACCCTAATAAGTTGGGGTTACCTGTCTCCAAGTGTACCCTGTCCATTTGGGTAGCAGACTATATCACCTGAGCGTACAGGGCAGCCGGCCTCTCCTTGCAGGGTCGAGTCACGGCTCACCGTGTCAGGGCGAAGGCTGCGTCAGTGGCTCATCTCCACTCTGTTCCGTTCGCAGACATCTGCCGGGCCGCTACTTGGTCTTCAAGCCAGACTTTTGCGGCTCACTACTGTCTCGAGAGAGAGTTCTGCAGGGACAGTGCTTTCTGACAGGCGGTACTCCGTAATCTCTTTGAGGTATAGGCAACTCCTACCTTCCGCCCCTGGTGTTGGGCTACCGTTCGGGGGCGTTCTCAGAGAAGATTCTTTTCACACATGCTGAGACTCTAGAAGGAGCTCATTTTTTCAGCTTTGGGTCCCCAGTAGCCTTAAGCTGGGGAGTCCCATATGTGAGGACTGACTTCCTGCTTGGTCCTGGAGAAAGCGTAGTTACTCACCTATAACTGGTGTTCTCCAGGAGCAGCAGGAATCAGTCCTCACAACCCTCCCTCCTCCCCTTGGAGTTGCAGTCATATAATTTATTTTGTTTTTTGCTGTCTTTTAGCTATGTCATCAGACTGAGCAAGATGGCACCCTTGGGCGGGAAGGGGACCGCGCATGCGTGCTGCATTCCCAAAGGCTTTCTTTGAAAGCTGGGGAAATGCTCTGCATAGGGGCTCCATCGGCGCCGATGTCACCCATATGTGAGGACTGATTCCTGCTGCTCCTGGAGAACACCTGTTACAGGTGAGTAACTACGCTTGTGTTTCTTATGTGAGTGGGATAGCCGAGCAAGATATTGGCACTACTTGTGGAAGGAATGGAATCACAGACAAAATGTAACAGTTGGAGAGAAGAATATCCAGCAACCAGCTCTGCCTGAGGCTCACAAAATCCTGCTACCACCCCTTCACATCAAACTAGGTTTGATGAAAAACTTCGTGAAAGCTATGGACCGCACTTCGCCAGCTTTCTGATACCTGCATGAAAAATTCCCTCGACTCAGCGAAACAAAGATTAAAGAGGGAGTTTTTGTGGGTCCTCAGATTCGAGAGCTCTTCAAAGATGACCAGTTCAACAACTTGCTGCAGGGTGATGCAAAACCAGCATGGAATGCTTTTCGCCTAGGGTCAACAAACTTTCTCGGGAATGTTAGGGCAGAAAACTACAAGAAACTAGTAGAAGACATGCTGATGCAGTATCAGAAACTTGGCTGCAATATGTCTCTAAAGATCCATTTCCTTGATTCTCATCTCGATTTCTTTCCTGACAACTGTGGTATGGTTAGCGATGAACAGGGCGAATGTTTTCACCAGGATATCGCAACGATGGAGCAAAGATACCAGGGAAAATGGTCCACTACAATGCTGACTGACTACTGCTGGACACTCCCCAGAGAAGCTCCTGAACAGCTGTACAAGAGACAGGCGAAAAAATCTAAGAAGTAGTCTATGACTTGTTTTTTTACAGGTATTAACCGAAGGCCTATTATAAATTTCGTGATGTAAACATTAATTCTTGTAGATTACAAAAAAACTAAAGCCAACTTTGCAATTTCACTGTCATATTCGTGTTCAGCATATAAAAATTGATAAGAAATGACTATTTTTATTTCAGTAACATGACTTTTGTAAAAATTTGTTGACCAATGGTATTGTAACCTCCTCCTTGCTGGTCTCCCTCTGTGTCACCTCTCTCTCCTTCAATCTGTTCAGAACTCAGCTGTGCAACTAATCTTCCACCAGCCCCATTTAACTCATATAACCCCCCTTCTCAAGTCACTTTATTAGCTCCCCTTCCCTTTCCGTATCCATTTCAAACTTCTCCTTCTCACCTATAAATGCATTCATTCTACTGCTCCTCACTACTTCTCTTTCCTCTCTCCCTACATCCTACCTCGTAAACTCCACTCGTCCTCTGGCTTTCTTCTCTCTATGCCCTTTTCTTCCACTGCTAACTCCAGACTTTGATCCTTTCACCTTGCTGCTCCTTATGTCTGGAACAAACTACCTGGGTCTGTACATCAGGCTCCATCTCTGCCCATTTTCAAATCCATGCTAAAGGCCTCCCTATTTGAGGCTGCTTTTGGATCCTGATCCCTTATTCTCCTTACCTTTCCCTATTTGTACACCTGTTCTCAGTTTCTGTATTTGTCTGTCTTAATTTAGATTGTAAACTCTGACGAGCAGGTTACATCATTCTACAAGTTTATGTACAGCACTAAATAAATCTTGCAGAGCTATATAAATGATTAATAGTAGTAGTAGTAATAATGGCCAAATTCAATGCACAGTAATTGCAAAACCTCTGCATTAACCGTTAGGAGATGTTTCCAATAATTTGCCATTCAGTTAACGCAGAGAAAAAATCTTTACCACACTTAAATGGACAGCAGATAACAGAATGCACTTACCTATACCTATTCAGCTGGTGTTAAAAGTGCCATGTTAATTTCTAACCCACGGTAACTACCTCCACATTAACTATAAGATACTCCAAAGGTGTAAATGTGTGTGTATACTCTAGGTATAAAAATATTTTGAAAACTGTAAAAAACATTACCAACAAAGTCATTGACTCAGTTGGACTCATGATTACTTTATAAGAGTGAGCTATAACATAAGAAAGATAAATGGGCTTCTCTTTTGTATGCACAATAAATGATTTTTTTTCTGCATGTCAAGTGGCATTTTAGAAGGGACGTCTAAGAAAAATCTGGGACGTCCAAAGCAGAACATCCAAAAATCCAGGGGAATGGCAAGAGTGAAAGGAGGCATGTTTAAGTATATTTATAAAAATAAATATATAAATGCCTTCTGAATTCACTCTGCCTTCACCCCAAAAAAGTGAATGTTCCAGTAATTGGTTCTGAATATGGGCTCCATGCAAGGCTGGGTATGCGCACAGCTTTAGGACATTTCACAAACAGGGTACTAGGACATCCCAGCAATGGTATTTCAGAAGGGGGGACGACTATATCCTGACCTGCTATTTCAGATACTCTGACATGCAATGGTGGGCCTGTAATATGGTATGAATATCTACTCTATTTACATGCAGGTTTCTTTAGCAAGGAAATATTAATTGTAGCGATGCAAGCACATTTTACTCTTCCCCCTGGAAGCATTGTATCCATGAAGCAAGCACTGTTTTGCATATTATTCATGGTCAGGACACCTCAGCAACCAGGGTCAAATGTGCTTGTGCCAATCTGAAATCGCACTGACACACATCTCTCTTGCTCCACCCAGAGCATGCCTCCACCACATGCCTGCACTTCATAGACCTTCTTATGGTGGGGATGTCTCTATAATGGCTCTGGTGATGTCCCCATGATTTGCACATCTATGTGCCCATATTTAGATGTCCACCTCATGAACAGAGCTTTTAAAACAGTCCCCTAAAAGAACAGGGAATACCACCAGCAGTTAATGCTGAGGTTTTGCAGTCACCATGCCTTAGTTTTGGCAGTAGGCCCCTATTTACTACAGTATGCTAAGATTTTGCAGTAATTTGCATGGGAATTGCCAAAATTAAGGTATGAGAACTGCAAAACCTCGGTATTAACTGTCCCATTCAAAAATGTCACTAGCGCGTGTTAATTGGCATAAACTGTGCTGCATTTTCTGCAGCATTAACAGTTAATGCATCAAATCTATCTCCATTTTAACTATAAGGCACAGTCCCTGCCCGATTCTTGCCCATCTTTCATTCATTCCACTTCCCTTTCACCTAAGCTGGTAACAGCGCACTTAGCAAGTGTTAACAGTTAAGGTATTTATCAGCTGTAAGCATGGTGGTCTTGCTGATAGCAGGTGCAAACTGCCGCATTAACAGCTAACCCAGCTTAATAAATATGCCTCATGCTTAAAGATATAAAAGAAAATATGTGGTAAATACACTCTAAATGTTTTAGGCTACTGAAATTCAGCTATTTATATATGCCAATACCAGCATAAAAAACAGAAAGAAAAATGTCTTTATGATTACAAAAAATAGAGGGGAAAAAGAGACCAAATGATCTGTTTTGAAAGGAGTTTTGCCTGCAGCATGCAAGAAAGAAACCCTTTTTAAAAGAGAAAATTAGCAATTCTTCCAGCAAAGTGCATCAGTGCTGTGAATAAATATATATATGCTCTGTTTTCTAAGGACAAAGAAGTAAGGTTTGTATGTCAGTAATGGCAAGCTCTTCTCTTTGGTAATCTTGACCAAATTAATGGAAAGGCAGCCAAAGTTTTCAGTACTAGTATGACTCAAACAGCTGTTACACCATTAGTTTTCAGCTTGTTTAGATGAATAAACATGTTAAACTGTGAAGTATTACTTTTTGGAATATTTTATCATAAAAATCAGCAATCTGTTTACTATTCCTATTGCTATAACCTGTAAGTGTCAAATGTGTCCATTATACCAGGAGTAACTTGTAATATCTGGACAAATACCATTTTAAAAAGTCTTTGGCATCTTCTTGGACTTTTATTTCAATTATGTATTTTTCAGATAGCTTAAACATATTGTGGAAAAATGCCTATGTTGCACTGTAGATATTTCTAGCATTTTACAAATGATGCCTAACCAAATATTTGCATTTTGATGAGCTAGCTCCTTGAATTTGTACCTATGTAAATGGATTTCTGCTTGTATTGAGTATACAATCAAATACCATTTACTGGCAGCAGTAAAACACTGAGATAGCCCCCAGTTGAACAATAAAGATATTGTACTATCAAAGTGGATCACTGGGGAATGGATTCTAGGTCATTATGGATGTGAAAGCTTCATTCACTGGATTAACCATCTAAGATGCATCCAATGAAAAAAACATTGTGAGCATGGCAAAGCCATTCATTCTCCTATGGTGATGAAACACTTGTATCATTGCAAGAAAAAGAACAAGGCAATGTTTTCAAACGTAGTTATGAAATAAAAATGTAAAAAAAAAATACATATATATATGGAAGAAAATCAAGCAGAAATAAGCTGGTGAATTCCATATGTATGTCTTTTCTTCCCAAGCTCCTATTTATTTATTTTTATTTGTAAAGCATTTTGTATACCACTATTCACACAGAAAGCTGGTATCACAGCAGTTTATAGATAAAAAGAAACCAGCAGATACATATTAATAGATATAGACAAAAAACAAAACAAAAATAAGAAACACTAGAAGACTGAAAAGAGCAACAATATAAAACCCATAGCTATTATATTAAATGGTGAAAGAAAAGCTAGGAAGAAATGGAAAATAAAACAAAGAATATTATAATGCCTCTGTATCATTCCATGGTGCGACACACCTTGAATATTGTGTGCAATTCTGGTCGCCGTATATTAAAAAGAATATAGCAGAATTAGAAAAGGTACAGAGTAGAGCCACCAAAATGGTAAAGGGGATGGAAGGATACCTCTATGAGGAAAGGCTGAAAAGGTTAGGGCTTTTCAACCTGGAAAAGAGATGGCTAAGGGGAGATATGATAGAGGTATATAAATTAATGAATGGAGTGGAACAGGTAAACATAGATCGATTTCTTTATGTTCCCTGTAAAATAGTTATCTCCAAGTTATAATACCCTGTTCTATGTAATTTCAATTTGTTCAATGTAAACCGCACTGATGCAGAATAGCGCGGTATATAAGAGAATGTAAATAAATAAATAAATCAAAAGGTAGAAAGACTAGAGGACATGCAATGAAGCTACAGTAGAACCTGTTTAAGACTAATAAGAGAAAATATTTTTTCACTCAACGCATAATCAAACTGCAATTCATTACCAGAGGATGTCGTAAAAGTTGTTAGTGTAGTTGTTTTTTAAAAGTTTGGACAAGTTCCTGGATGAAAGGTCCATAAACCATTACTAAATAGGACCCAGGTAATCCGCTGCTTGCCCCAATACAAGCATTATGGAACCTGTGTGTCTTTTTGGGAAACTGTTAGGTACTTGTGACCTGGATTGGCTTGATGGACCTGGAGCTTGATGGACCTTGGTCTGACCCAGTATGACATTTCTTATGTTCTTATGAAATGTGCTGATCTAAGCTAAGCTAAGCAAAAAAAATTAAAAAGTACAGAAATTAGAGATAATCAGTAAACGGTTTGTGGAAAAGCCAAGTTTTCAAAAATGTTTTCGATTTTTTCAGTGATCATTAGTGGTCAAATCAGAGAGTCACGGCTCCATTTTATGATGTCCAGTTGACTAATAGATAAATGATAAAATAATGAATCCATCTAAATTGTATCTTCTATTTCTTCTTTAACATGTAATAATCTGAAATAATAACTAAAACAGTAGAATCTTGTAGCACATAAACCATAAAGGTAGTATTAAGGGTCTAGTAGACAAGCACTTTTGAAATTGACTAACAACCAAAAATTAATAAGCAAACAATAAAATATCACATTTCAGCACTGCCTCATATAACTCAAGGCCTGGCAAGTTTTGGCACAAAGGTAACATGGGAATACATTACTGTTCGCTATGAATTATTTTTTGAAGCCCTGCTCACAATTTATGTGTGTATAATTGGCTAAACACACTTGTAATTACAGCCATGTTAAATGGCCTTTTTAGAAATGGTCCAATTTATACAGTATGGGGTATATTCCAACATGTGAATAGCAGGGATGGATGTACCATTGGGACGTCCATCCCCACTATTCGCCCCCTTGTTGTTTCTGACGAAAGCCACCCTGTACGAACAAGGAGTTTGTACGGGGAAGCTTAGATGGGGGAAGAAGAGGGGGCATCATGAAAGCAGGGTGAGGGCGGGCAGTGGGAGGTCCCGGACATACAAGGCCAATTCTGAAGTCGGCCCTGTATGTCCGGGGCCATCAGACTGGATGGAGGACTTATTTCACCTTGGAGGTGGAATAAATCCCCCTAGACATCGGGGGATGGCAGGCCCAAGCAGCGGAAGTGAGAGGGGGTGCATGGAGTTCCCGGCAGCCCAACCCTGGTCATGGGAGGCCAGATCAGGGTCAGGCAGCAGGGAAAGGAACAAGTGGCCAGCGGCTGGGGATCGTGGCTCTGGAATGGAGCTGCGATGCCATGGCGTCCTATTGCCATGGCACCGCAGCTCCATTCAGGAGCCTGACTGAGTTACCTCGGCAGGGGCCTGTACATGCAGGCCGATCTGAATCGGGTCCCAGCCTGCATTTACAGGCCCAGACCAGATTACGATCCCATGGGGCACATCTAGCCCCGCGTGATCAGAATCGGATCTGCCTCTTGTGCGTCCTGCTTCCGATCTCGTGTACAGGGGCCTGGGCAGCAAACCTGGAATGTGTCTCCACATGGATAATTATACCACATCCAAAGTTCATTGGGATATGTCAGGGATGTGACTTGGGAGGAACTAGAATCTTCTTGTGTACTCCCCATTTCATATAGGGAATACACATGCTACCCTGAAATCAGACACATCCCTATTTATACCTATTCCCAGACATGAATAGAGGGGGAAGGAAAAACAGAGCCCATCCCCCTTCAGAAGTCACCTAATTTAGTTCAGAGTAGACTAGTTGAAAGGAATGAGCATTAAGATTTTTCTTGAATGTTTTAAACAACAGTTCTTCTCTAAGATAGAGTGGTAAGGAATTCTGAAGGTAGGGGCAAGGAAGTGAAAACCTGTAATGCATGTAGATTCTAATCTGGCAGTGCACTTTGAGGGAACTATTAATAAATGCACATTAAGAGATCGTAGGATTCTGGTAGGCATGTAGGAGGCTAGCCAGATATGGGGGGGATGCCTGTATTTAAAGCTTTGCCCATCTTAAACTCAATGTGGTAGGAAATAGGGAACCCATGGTTTTGAATCAGCAGTGGAGTTATGGGATCAAATTTGGAGGTGTTACACAAGAGCTTGACAGCCATATTTTGAACATTTTGAAGTTCTGATGAGTTTTCAGCAGTGATGCCATTTATAATACTGTTATAGTACTCCAAACGGGCATCACTAAGGTCAGAATAAAGGCGTAAAGAGCAGAAAATGTGAATTAAAGTCTAATAGAATGGAGTTTATGGAAGGTGAAGAAAGAGGCTTTAACTGTAGTGGCTATGTGAGAACTGAAGGTTAGCTCTTAGTCAATAAAACTGCCAAGAATTTTATGAGTGTGGACCATAGTTATCTGATGACCATCAAGGATGGAGAGTTGTTGGGCTGGTAATCTACATAGCTTCAGTTTTTATGTAATTTAGTTTTAGTTGAAGCTGAGAGAGCCACTCATCGATGGCTTGTAAGCATGTATTGAGTCGTGAAAGATCAGGATTGTATATTGTCTGCATAACTCATCAACAACCTACAGTTGACTAAGACTATAAGAGAAAATTATTTTTTCATGGCTATCAGGATTAGTTTTGCTCATTTTATATCTTCCCTCCTTATAAATCTGGTCATAGCAAAATAAATCAGATGTGCAAAGTCTGGCAAAAAAAGGCACCTCTGAAGGTGAGAAGGTCCTTTCAACAGAGCTACGGGACTACCTTCTGTGCAATATCCTCTGCCCAGCTCAATCCGAAGGACCTTCCCTGAGGCCCACTGCCTGTCCCGGAGGTGATACAATGGAAGCATGTTCCCCCAAAATCTGTCTCTCTACCAATGCCAGTGACAAATTGTCTGCTGCGGCCCCCCCCCCCCCCCCCCCAATGTTCCCTCTAATTTTCTGTAGGCTGTGTGCGCATAAAATATCAGCTGTGTGCAGCTTTTGAAGGACGGTTAAATTTTTGTGCACCACATAACGACACTTGGAGTTATATACTTAAAAATTTGACTGCACATCAGAATACAGTATGTACACCACACTGATTTTAATCAAATTAAATGAAAATAGACGATTACTAAATGAAGTGGGAAATTTCTAGTAATTACAATCATAACTTTTAAATTTTAAGACGTCTGTGTTGTTTTCTATCAGAATCAGAGCTGTAATTTTTGTGCGCTGTGTTGTAAAGTATGTGCACTCGGCGAGGTATGTGCGCGCGCACACGCGCACAGCTTAGAGGGAACAGTGCCACACCCCCCAGCCCTATTAACCTGCTCTGCCTCAATGCAAAAAATAACAATCCATACCCAAAAACATCTCTCTCTGGCAGCTGCGGCAGCACCCAGCTGTGCTGAGGTGACTTCTCTGACTGCTGCCAATCTGACAGTGATTTGGCGCAGCTCTGCCCTGCCGCTTTTGCTGTGTTGGGGTCGGCAGCAGCAGAAGCAGGCTGCCGAAGCTGGGAGTTTGAATTAAAAAAACAAAAAACAAAAGACAACCAGGAAAAGTGCAGGCCTGTGCCTCATTCCACTCATGTGAGCAGCCCGGCTGGTCCTGCCCTCTCTGATGTTGCGTTAAGGGATGAGACCGGCTGGCTGCTCACATGAGCAGAATGAGGCATGGACCCGCTCTTTTGCTTAATTGGTTGTCTTTTTTTTTTTTAAATTCAAACTCCCAGCTTCGGCGGCCTGCTTCTGCTGCTGCTGCCGATCTCAACACAGCAAAAGCAGCAGGGCAGAGTTGCGCCAAATCGCTGATCTTCTGGGATTTGGGGGTTTTCTTTTTTGGCAGTGTGAGGTGGCCGGCATTGGTGTGATTTAGGGGCATTTTTTTGCTGCCTCTAAAAATTTGTTGCCTGAGGCGGCCGTCTCAACCTGCCTCATTATAGAACCGCCCCTGCTAGGTTCTATCAGGGGCGGCCCAAGGGGGGTGCGGGGCCATGTGCGGAGACTTGGTGCGGGGCCTCATTTGCATAAGTGGCCTTATTTGCATAAATATTTGCATAATGTTACCATACACTAACTTTTAGTAAACACGTCTCTTAATGAATGTATGGATAAAGAAAAACTAAAAGATTTCTACATCACTATAATCCAGTGCCAACCGCCAGGCACATTAGGAACTACTGCAAACACTGCCCATTTAGAACCCATAGCAAACCCGCCGTATCATAACAGCACTACCAGGACTCACAAAGCACCAGACCCTACCTATCAAAAGGCACCACTGCAAATATTAAACCAATACATTTCAGAGAATAACAATACATGACCTACTGGGGAAAGAGAACAAGTGGCAATGTCAAATAGGAATTACATAAACAGAATACCTCAGCTCAGTTACACATGCAGAACATAGACCATCAACAAACAAGGAATCACAATTTAGAAACAGGAAGGCAATAATTAAACTGGGAACCCCAAAAGCCAAACTTGGAATGTACAACAACACTGTAAAAATAAAACTATAAATTAATTTCCTCTTGTACTAAACAAAGCGCAGACGTTAATGATGCACATTTCCCAAAGCTGATATGTTCCAGTTAATAAATTCAAAATAAAGAGATATTTTTCTGCCTTTTGTGCATTTTTTTTCAGTTGCAATTGCTCCAGCCACTTTCTTCTGGTTTCTTTGTGTCTTCTGCTAACTCTCCATCATCTGCTGTCCATTTGTCCTTTCTTCTCTCTTCTAGTTTTTTTCCATTCTCTCTCTCTACATCTGCTTTAACATACTAATCTTTCTCCTTTTGCTCTTTCCTCATTCCTATTTCATTCACTAAATTTTACCCCTCCATCCTCAATCCCCACTTACTCTCCCAATACCCGGCCAATTGTAGATTTTTCATCCCTCCCACACAAAATATTTTTCCCCTCTCTATTTCACTCTCCCAGCCCCATCCTATTCTAATCCTCCCCCAACATCAGCTCCCTTCTAGTTCCAGCCTCACCCAGCATCCGCTCCCTTCTAGTCCCTGCATCAGCCCATTTACAGTCCTAGCTCCCCATCCATTTCCAGTCCTATCCGAGTCCCTCCATCAGCTCATTTCCAATCCCAGCCCCCATCAGCCCATTTCTAGTCCTTTCCTAGCCCCACCATCAACCCATGTCAAACCCTAGCTCCCCTCCACTCAGCCCAATTCCAATCCAAGCCCCCCATGAGCCTACTTCCAGTTCTAGCCCCTACATGAGTCCATTTCAATCCAAGCCCCCATCACAGCCCATTCCAATCTTAGCTCCCCCAACAGCCCATTTCCAGTCCTATCCTAGCTGCTCCATCAGCCCAGTTCCTGTCCTAGCTCCCTCCCCTCACAGCCCATTTCCATTCCAAGCCCCCCTCCCCATTAGCTATTTTCAGTTCAAGCCCCCCTTCCACTCAGCTCATTTCCATTCCAAGTCCCCGTCCCCATCAGCTATTTGCAATTCAAGCCTCCCCTTCCACTCAGCCCATTTCCAGTCCTAGCCCCCCATCAACCCACCTCCAGTCCTAACCCCCCCATCAGCCCATTTCCTAGCCCCCCCACAGCCCATTACCAGTCCTAACCCCCCTCCCCCCATCGGCCCAGGGAAAATTAAAAAAAAAAAAGCTGTCTGCTGCCACGGCAGCAGCACCAGAATCGACTGTCCTGCGGGCCCCCCCCCCCCCGCCCGGCTGAGTTCTCCCTGCCCAGCTGAGCCTCTCCGCGACGGCTTTCAGATCTGCGAAGGGAGAGTGACTCACTCCCTCGCGGCTCTGTTAAGCCTTCAGGGGCTGATGGGAAATTTCCCATCAGCCCCTGCAGGCTTAACAGAGCCACGAGGAGACACTCTCCCTTCGTGGATCTGAAAGCTGTCGCGGAGAGGCTCAGCCGGGCAGGGAGGCCCCGTGGGACTGTCGATTCTGCTGCTGCAGCAGCCAGCTTTTTTTTAAAATTTAATTTATTTTTAAAGCAGAATGTTCTTTGCGCTGGGCCCCCTGAAACGCGGGGCCCTGTGCAAAAAACATTCTTGCTCAATGGAGGGCCGGCCCTAATGCAATGTGATGCAATATTACATCATTCAAGGCTTATTTGGGATGTTGTTGATGTCCTACTGGATAAATTTACACGGTGAAATGTAAAAAATGAACTGCATGCAATATCTTCAAAACGAGAGCCAATATAATTTTTTAAATGTTATATTCGTGTTCAGCTCACCAAGATACTAACGATTAGGGCCTTTTAAAGTCAGTAACGATTTTAATGTTGACCAGTGTAATCTAGACGGGAGGTGACCAAAGAGTGGATAGGTGTCTTAGTATTGTGTTCTGAAAGGAAGGGGCAAATTTTGTTAATATTATAGAGAAAAACTACAGATTTTAGCAATCAGTTGGATGTATGTGGAGTAGGAGAGGAAGGAGTCAAAGATGACCCCATGGTTGCGGGCTGAGGAATCAGAGATAGAGAAAGGAGGAAGGGGGAAGAGGATTTAGGGGGGGGGAAAATAAGACGTTTGATTTTGGCCATGTTAAATTTCCAGGCAGCAATTTCAGATAGGCAGGCAGAGATTCGGGCCTGGAGTGACAAAGAAATATCAGGTATGGAGAGATAGATTTATCAGCATAGAAGTGGTATTGAAAGCCATGGGAGCAGATGAGTGCACCAAGAGACTGGGTATAGAGGGAGAAAAGGAGAGGGTCCAGAACAGATCCTTGTGTTACACAGACTGAGAGTGACATAGCAGTGGAGGAGGATCCACCAGAACAAACACTGAAGGAGCGATGGGAGAGATAAGAAGTAAACCAGGAGAGCACAGAACCCCTAAATCCAAATGAGGACAATGTGTCGAGGAGAAGGTGGTAATCAACAGTGTCAAAAGCAGCAGAAAGGTCAAGAAGAATGAGGATTGAGTAAAGGCCTTTGGAGTTAACCTGTGGTAACTGCAAAGCCTTACTGCGTTTTGGTATATAGGCTCCCTCAGTGTAGTTTTGGTTATGCAGAAATCTAGTTAATAATGAAGATGACATGGTTAATAACAGATAAGTTATTAAATAGCAATTACGTTTTTTCTTTCATGCACCATTGATTCAGGATTCTAAGAGACTCAATGTATTGCCTATAATTCAAAGCTGATCCCCAAGACTGCTGTGTTAGAAGTAAGTTATTTTAAACATTCTGCCAAAGTAATTGAATATATTCTGTATGTAACTAGTCTCAGACATGTGGACACTGATTCATTATGACAAGTGTATGCCCACAATATAAATATAATGCATGCAATATTCAGCCACCCAGCTGCTGAATAATGATAACCACATATCTGCCTATCTTTATGCCAGATAGTCAGCAACCCTATCTGTTTAAATGGGACCACTATTTGTGCGGCCCTACCAAATGGATTAAGTTATCCAGATAACACCAAATATTGACACTACAGTGGTAATTCTGTAAGCTGCGGATAGATTTATGGGTGTATTTATATACATCAATGGTGCCTATTCTATAAAATGGAATCTGCATGGATTTAACTGTTTAGTATAGGATACTAGCATAAGTGGCCACGAATGCATGTAAATGAAGCCATGATCACATACACCAGCTCTAGAGCAGGTGTAAATGACTGTACCTATCTTAAGCTCATTTGGCCATATTCTGTAAAGAACATGCGTAAACTTGTGCTCTACTCATGCTCCACCCAAACTCCACCTCTGTATATTCACAGTGAAAATGTACACTATTGGTCCATGGCACATACTTTCAGCATAGCGACCTACTAAGGTCTGCATGTAAGTGGTCATTTACTTGCATAAACATGAGGAGAAATCTAGCCACGCCTTACAGAACTACCCTTTATGTTTTTCTTGTTAAGTGCCGTCAAGATGGTGTTGGCTCAGCGATCCTCTGGATAGCTGTCCTATACTTTATTTGGTCTCCAGTCAGGCGGCTCATTGTTCATAGTGTGGCATCCATAGCTACCATTGTATCGACCAATCTCATTCCTAGCCTTCCTCTTTTGTGTTGACTTTCAACCTTGCCAAGCATGGCGTCTTTCTCTAATGATCTCTCTCTTTGCATGATGTGTTCAAAATATGAAAGTTGAAGTCTTGGTTTGATCTCCTCTAGTACTGACTGCTTTGTTCTTCGGGCAGTCTAAGGTATAGACCAGCGCCATGTAATATAAAATTTTCTTTATTATTATTATTATTTTCTAAAAGCAACATAGGTGCCTAAATGCCTTTAAATAACAGGCACATACAATGACTCTCTGTAGCGCATAAATGCTCTTGCACACATGTACACCTGCTCCAAAGGTATAAATTGAGTATGACATACATGGATATATTATAAAATCTGTGTGGATATTGCAACCCAGCCACAGCTTAACCCAAACTATGCCCATGTGCAGCTCATTCAAAAGTAGTCACTGTCTTTCAATGTGTCTTGTTTTTAACTTGTGTATACTAGTGTGCAGTTTTAGAAGAGCCCATTTCTGCATGTAAAACATAATTTATGCGCAATTAAAGCTTTATAAACTGACCCTCTAAGAGGGCAGTTTTCAAAGCCTGTTAGGTGGATAAAAAGTAATTTTCCTATTTAAATTGTCTGAATGCTGTGTACCATCACTAGGGGTCATTTTACAAAAAGATATTATGTAAAGCTTATTTAAGAAATGTCTACTACAATATTCTTTTGATGTAAAGTTGGCTTCTGATAATACTAAATGGGATAATCTACAGTATATAACTTGGAAGATCTGATAAATAAGATCATACAAAGTTCAGCTTAATTAGATGAACGTACTAAAGAAAAAATTGAATAGACATGGGCTAGATTATCAAATTTATAGAAATGTTTAATTGAAGTGGAGACCTTCTAGCACAATATACTGTATTAAGAGGCATATAATACTGAGAGATCTTAGAATGACTATAGAATCTAAGATTTTTGTTGCTGATAATAAGTTTGTGGAGAGATGGATTGCCATGTAGTTTAGATCTAATGGTATCAATTATTGAAATAACTTCTGAAGTAGAGAATGAATTGAAAAAGACCATTGAGCAGATTACAGGTTATACTGAAGCAAAACATTTTTTCAGGATGAATATGCTACAAAGCAAACTGAACTTTAGATGATTTGGTAAATTTAGTCAACCAAACAACTAAAAATTTAGAAAAATTCATAGAAACATGATGGCAGATAAAGACCATACTGCCTATCCAGTCTGCTCTTCCATACCAACTACTTTATTTTTTTAGTCCTTTAGAGATTTTCTGTGTTTGTCCCATGCTTTCTTGAATTCAGTTACTGTCCTCATCTACCTGTACTGGGAGACTATTCTACACATCTACCACTCTTTCTGTCAAGAAGTATTTCTGTATATTACTCTTGAGTCTATCCCCTTTCACCTTCATCCTTCATCAATTCCCACTAGCACTCCTTGTGGCCTTGGGCAAGTCACTTAACCCTCCATTGCCTCAGAAAAAGCCAAGTTATCAATATCCCTGTTTAATGTACATTACTAAGTTTAAGTTACAATGTAAACTGCTTTGATTGAAATGATCAATCCTATGCCCCCTCATTGCAGAGTTCTTTTTCAATTGAAAGAGACTCTCCCCCTGTATTTAAACGTCTCTATCATATCGCCCCTCTCCTCTAAAGTTTACAAATTGAGATCTTTAAGTCTGTCCCCATATGCCTTATGACGAAAGCCACTGACCATTTTGGTAGCCGCTCTCTGCACTGACTCCATTATGTTTATATCCTTTTGAAGGTGTGGTCTCCAGAATTTCACACAACACTCCAAATGAGGTTTCGCTAAAGATTTATATGACGACACTATCACCTCTTTCTTCCTGCTGGCCATTCCTCTCCTTATGCATACAAGGATTCTTCTGGCCTTTACCGTCACCTTCTCTACCTATTTAGCCACCTTAAGATCATTAGAAACAATCACGCCCAGGTCCTGCTTTCCTTTCATGGACAAAAGTACTTCACCCCTATAATGTACCATTGCCTTGGATTTTTGCAGCCCAATTTATGAGAGATGAGATGTAATGAGGTGCTGTAGTGAATGCACTTGTAGGTCAACAGCAGAAGTATGAATTGGATTCAGAAATGGATAGGGAGCTAATGAATTGACTTTAGAAGAGGGGTTATGTGGGCATAGCAACACTGGTTGAAGATTATCTGTATGAATGAGTTTTGAATGGATTAAAGTGGAGAGAGATGAGTTGGTGGGACACCAGTGAGGTGCAGGTTGCAATAGTCTAAACAGCAGGTGACTATAAATTGGATAAAGGTCATGGTAATGTGTTCAGAAAGGAAGGGATGGATTTTGCTGATGTTATAGATAAAACTAAAACCTGTCTATCTGTTGGATGCTCTTAATTAATTATAGATGGCTCTATCTTGATCCCATTTCGATTCTTAGGTGGAAATAAACATTAGGGGATTAAGGGGGATATCCTCCTTTAATCCATCATGTGAAGGGCTATCGGAAACAAACCATTTTGACGTGAATATTCATGTCTGGGAACAGATGTAAATCTGGATGTGTGCAATTTCAGGATTGCACATGCATTTCCCATATGAAATAAGGAATACCCGTGTAGATTTTGCCTCAGCCCAGATCATGCTCCAACATGTCCCCCACATAACTTGGACACACTAAGAATATCAACATCTAAATCTTGCTCTTTCTAAAATAGCTATTCACATGTGGATGCAATTTCCATGTGTAAAGCTCTGATTTTACATGTAGAAATCACAAATAAGGCTTCTGAAATAATCCTTGTGGAGCCTGATTCCAACAGGGGCATGTCTGGGCCATCCTGATGTCCAAAAAATGGATGGATCCAAATTGTACCCGATTTTGCAATCACGGGAGCTAGATGTTCCCACGGTGCAGAATCGGGCACTTAGATGGCCCAGCAGCCACTGATTCTGCTGTGAGAGACTCCCTAGTCTGCACAGGCAGCCCACCCTCTGCTCCTGCTAGTGTGCTGGTGCTATGGCGTCCCATCACCATGGCACTGGGATGCCCAACTGGAGCGCTGAAAGCCCGACAGTGCCTCAAATATCTTTTCCCCACTGCCTGACCTGCGGCAGGGGCTCACCTGTCATGGCTCTGTCATCCTGGTGGGCAGAAGGCCCCGATCACAAGGGCGCCCAGTGCTTATACTATCTCAGAGGTGGTATATGCTGGGCATCTAGAGTGTGACCGCTGGACGTACAGGTCCTGACCTGAATAGACCCTTTACATCTGGGTGCTTTAGCCTGTCCTCACTCTGCCCACTCCTCATCTCCAGTCCTCCTCCTCCTGCCCTCATCCAGTGCTCTCCACAATAACCCTCTGTACAGGGGACTAGATGTCCAACTCCGTTATTCGCATCTCTGCATCGGGACCTTAGTGAATAAAAACTTCAGCTGCTTCTCCAGATGTCTAGTTAAGCTTTTGTATTTATGGTAATATTATGATTTATTAGGTTTGATATATCACCTTTCATTACTGCAATTAACATAGTAACATAGTAAATGACGGCAGATAAAGACCAGTATGGTCCATCTAGTCTGCCCAGTAAGATGGCTGGAGTAAGATGGCAGGAGTAGGTGCCTCTCTGTGCAGGCCACCCCTCCCCATGTCTTGGTTTAGGGGTGAACCCACCGCTCCATGCAGGACACCCCTATTTGTTGAGAAGTTAGATGCTTCAGTTTATTTTGATTTTATTCTGTTCTATAAATGGATCCATTGTGTTTGTCCCATGCCATTTTGAATTCTGTCACTGTATTTGCCCCCACCACCTCCATCGGGAGGGCATTCCAAGCATCCACCACCCTCTCAGTGAAAAAGTATTTTCTGATATTGCCTTTCAATTTTCCACCATGCAGCTTCAAGTTATGCCCTCTCGTTTTACAGCTTCCCCGTCTTTGGAAGAGGTTTGTTTGTTCATTATTTCTCCTTAAGTATTTAAAGGTCTGAATCATATCTCCCCTATTCCTCCTCTCCTCCATAGTGTACATATTTAGGTCTTCAAGTCTCTTCTCATAAGGCTTCTGACGCAGGCTCCAAATCATTTTGGTTGACTTCCTCTGAACAGTTTCCATTCTTTTTACATCCTTTGCAAGATACGGTCTCCAAAACTGAACACAGTATTCCAAGTGAGGCCTCACCAGTGACTTATACAGTGGTATTAGAACCTCTTTCTTTCTGCTGGTAATTCCTCTTCGTATGCAGCCCAACATCCTCTTGCCGTTTGCCACTGCCTTGTCGCACTGCTTTGCCACCTTGAGATCTACAGAAATAATCACACCAAGGTCTTTCTCCTGATCCATGCACACCAACCTCTCGCCCCCTATCGTGTACATTTCTCTTGGGTTTCTGCTACCCAAGTGCATGACTCTGCACTTCTTTGCATTAAATCTTAATTGCCAAGCATTTGACCATTCTTCCAGCTTTATTAGATCTTTTCTCATGTTAAGCACTCCCTCAGGGGAGTCCACTCTGTTGCAAATTTTCATGTCATCTGCAAAAAGACAGACCTTTCCATTCAGTCTTTCAGCAATATCACTCACAAATACACTGAACGGTGCCGGGCCAGGACTGAACCCTGGGGCACCCCGCTAGTCACCTTCCTTTCCTCCGAGTGAGCTCCATTTACCATCACCTTCTGTCATCTATCAGTCAACCAATTTCTGATCCAGTTTACCACTTTGGGACCCATCCCCAAACTACTGAGTTTATTGATAAGCCACCTATGAGGAACAGTATCAAAGGCTTTGCTGAAATCCAGGTAGATGACATCCATCGCATGCCGCTGATCTAGGTCTCTGGTCACCCAGTCAAAGAACTCAATCAGATTTGTTTGGCAAGATCATCCTTCGATAAAACCATGTTGCCTTGGATCTTGCAACCTGTTGGTTTTGAGAAAGTTCACTATTCGCTCCTTCAGAAGCGCCTCCATTACTTTTCCTGCCACCGAGATAAGGCTCACGGGCCTGTAGTTTGACACTTCTTCCCTGTCACCACTTTTGTGTAGATTGATTTATCTGTTAATGAAAGTTGTATGCATTTGGAATTTCTGATTTTAGATTTTAATCTATAAACACTGATAAAATACCTCCAATGCAAAAAAATTAAAATAAATGTTTATTGGTTGAAGCTGGAAAAACACCATTTCCACAAATACCTTTTCGCCCTTCTTGTGAGTTGTCTTCTATTCCTCTATTCAGTTTTTGTGTCTTTTCTGCTTTTGCATGACCCAAATGTACAAATTTAATTCCACCAGAAAATGCACCCAGCAATAACACGAAAACACTGATAAACACTGATTTTTTGGTATCCTCAAAAAACACCTAATTAGCTGGAAACTAAACACCTAAATTTACAATTTAGAAACACCTAGGAACAGAAACCCAAACTATATTTAAATAAACTGTTTTGCAATATTTTTTAAAGTTGAATAGCTCATTTACATACTTTATTCATTAATGAAAAATTTGCATGTTAGCATTAACCTGACCCTCTTAACTTGCGCTAACACCTCTTTAGTACATGTTAAATTGATGCATTACAGCTAATGCACTTTAGTAAATAGTTTAAACATCATTTGTAAATAAGTTAAAATGTTTGAGAACAGCACAGCAATGCTGTGGAATCATGAAGCAAAATGCCTGTCACCATAGAAATGGTTTCAACTGTTAAGAAGAGAGAGCTTTATAATAACTTTCATGTCAGGATTGAAATGGCAAATAAAGACTTTCCTAACAGGCATTTACTGTAGAATAATATACTGGCTGCACCTATGGCCCTAAACTATTCCCAACAGGGTTTTGTGCAGAAAGTAACAGATGACAGGATGTGTTTTTAAAGACTGCATTTGGTGCCTGAGACCTATGCATACACATTTACAAAAGAAGGGGCTAGAGCATGGAATTCCACTTAGAAAATGTTTAACTTAAAGCATCTTTCTCATCTATCAGGGCCTCACTTTTCCTTCAAAAGATAAAGAGATGAGGAATGGCAGGCAGAGCCTGTCAGATTTTTATTTACTTTTTCTTACAGAAAAGGATTCTATTTATTTTCTATGGTTCCCGAGTGCTGTGCTGGCTCCTAGTAGCAGTCTTGTTTACAGTCTTCTGATGTGGTTCTCATGCATGAATCAGAGCTTGCTTCATTGCATGATGGAGTGATTTTGTACAGGAGTCCATTCAACATCATAGCCAACATGTACCAATCAGAGTCAAGGAAATGTAAGGTTATTTGTGATGGTTGATTACGAGGATGCATTCAAGGTATATGGGGAATTATACTGAAGCTGTTTCAAATAAATGGAAAAAATCACAACATATTTCATTGCAGATGAGTGCCACCATTTATTGGGGGTAAATGTATAAATAATCTGTGCCAAATGTGTGTGTAAAAAATGGTCAGGTTGATATTTAGACTCCGCAGTCAGCATTTTTTAAACACCGGCTCTGGTGTGTAAGTAAACTATGGGGCTTGTTTACAAATCAATGGGGCCGCGGCTCCGATTACGATCGCAAACCGCTACCGCGGCTTTGTAAACAAGCCCCTATGTGTATTCAGTATCACTGTCCATATAGTGAGTGACAGTTTCTATACAGAGTATAAAGCAGTCATTAACTGTATAGCTTCTCATTATCTGGATAGTAGCAATATTCATCCTGATATCCAAATAACTATAGGATGGCTTTTTTTGCTCTCCTAAAGTTATTTGGATACTGCCGCTATCTGGATAATACTGTATCTGGGAATCTCTATGCTACATCCTGGCACTATATGAATAGTGCTAAGGCAGTCTGGAAGGACTTTTCATATAGCACCACTGAAAATCCATGGATACTGGCTGCTAGAGCAAATATGAAGATGATAGCTGCTGTTATCTTAATAGTTGATTTTGAATATCAGCTTGGCCATAAAGACATATATAGAGGGGTATGCATTCAATGCTATTTTATAAAGGTAGGAAGAAGGATGGGGGGAGGGGGTAAGTCAAACCTCTAGGTGGATTACAAAAGTAAACACATAATCCTAAAAAAATCCATTTGGATACAACACACATACATTAAAGAATTCTCCATTAACAAATAACTCTCTGTTGCCTGCTGTGCTATTTATGCTATCTCATATTCTTAAAAGCCTGCTAGAATAAATGTGATTTCAGCTGCTTATGAAAAGAAAGCATATCTGAAGTCATCCTTAAAGTAGCCAGTAAAGCATTCCATAATCCAGGAGCCACCATAGGAAGCATACAGTCTTGCGGTGCATTAAAATGGACCTGCCTATAGGAAGGAGCATCCATTTACATCGTGCTTGCCCATCTTAGCGCATGAGCAGGATGATAAATATACATTCCATATCATTCTGCTAGACCAGTCCAGACAAGTGGGTGTGTTCCTCTACCATCAGTTTGGTGGAGACAAAGAACCAATGGAAAGCCCAGGTTTCAGTGACATCACTCCCATGCCTTTATTCACCTCGGACACCAGAGTTCTCCATGGTCAAACAGGAATGACGTCCTCATGTATGGGTGATGTCACTGATGGCACCCCACACAGGAATTCTCTCCAGCTTCATTTGGAAGACTCTACTGTGCATGCGTGCCTGCCTTCCTGCCTTTGGCGGCACCATCTTCTCCAGTCTTCTCTTTCCATGAAGCTCTTCAGTTGTGTCTCTTCATCCTGTGGCAAACGTGTCTGTTTTCCTCTCCAGATGGTCATTTTTAGCAACTTTTCATCACCTGCCTGTCATTGGTAGCATCAGCTCCCCATCGACAATGGTTGTTGGTGATTTTTTTTCCATTTTTTATTGCTTTTTCTCTCTCTAATTACCTCCCACATCTAGCAGCATCGAACCATTTGATCTCTCCATGGCCATGTTCCTGAACATGTCCCAAAAGCCAGCTAGCAGTTTTAAGAAGTGCACCACATGTGCCAAGACCATCTCGGTTACTGACCAGCACAATTGGTGCCTTCAGTGCTTGAGTCCCGACCACCAGCCCTCTTCTTGTGACTTGTTTCTGCAGATGACAAGGAGGGGCCTGAAGGGTCAGGAAAAGCAGAGGGAATCCCTCTTCCAGATAGTCTGATTCAGCCTCTTTGGCGGCATTGGTCCCAATGACCCCGCAAGAAGTGGAGGCATCAGTATTGAGGGGTCCTTGAGCACACTCAGAACTAAAGGGCCATGGTGGCCCAGAGCGACGGCCCTCGATAAACCTTCAGGAATCGAGGAAGGACTCTGAATCGACACTGTCGACGTTGAAGGGGACATCCGAGCACTGGCATAAAACCGTGCATTGGCATCGAAGCCCTTTCCAATGTGACACATAAAACAATGGCCGGAAACAGCCCACCAAAGTACTCTAACAGGAGGATGACTTCCCCAGAGTGCAGGAGAGATGCTGTTCATCTCCCAATGTCCTTACCATTGGCAATTCCCCAACGGGGGTGCCAGAGTCAGTGGCTGAAATGATAATTCTGGTCCTGCAGCCTTCAGAAATGGCAGTCTAGGAGGAGTGCCTCTGGGCCCTCGAGAGCTCAAATGGTGACAGTGCTGGCCAAGTAACAGGCTGGCCTTTTGTTGCCAGGGGCATCATCACTTCGGATCATGCAGCTGCTTCTTGAGACTCATATGCTGCCACATCAAGGCGTCAATTGGAATTGATGCTGGTCCTCATGGGAGTCATTTCCTTCTCAATCTGGGCTTTTCATTGGTTCTTTATCTCCACCAATCTGCTGGTAGGGGAACACAACCCACTTGTCTGGACTGGTCTAGCAGGATGATATGGTATCCGATGTCCCAGCGGGACCATGGAAGCGCTTGGTGAACTACCAGTCCCATCAACACTCTGCCTCTCTGCACAGTCGGAGAGAGCACTAGGAGCAGACTCTGATGACTGGGAAACTGAGGTGGAATCTGAAGTTTCTGACGACAGGTCCCTTGTGCTCTCATCAGTCCCTTTCCTCCGCATGAATGGCAGAAGTCGCCTCCGGAAGATATGTCCTTTCAGGACTTTGTCAGGGATATGGCCAAGGCCATCCCATTTTCCTTGGAGGAGGAGGACGAGCCCAGGGCAGAGGAACTGAAGATCTTCCAGTACCCTTCATCCTCCAAAGAGGCTATGATGGTGCCAGTACACCAGATCCTGCAGAGAATGCAAATGTGGATGTGGGCGAACCCTCCCACAATACCCTCAGTCAACAGGATTCAATAGAAACATAGAAACATGATGACAGAAAAAGACCACATGGCCTATCTAGTCTGTCCTTCCATATCAACAACTACAACAGTCCACTTTTTACCTTTAGAGATCCTCTGTGTTGGTCCCATGCTTTTTTGAATTCAGTTACTGTACTCATCTCTACCACCTCCACTGGGAGACTATTCCATGGATCCACCACTCTTTCCGTAAAGAAATATTTCCTCATATCACTCCTGAATCTATCTCCCTTCACCCTCATCCCATGTCCCCTCGTAGCAGAACTTGCTTTCAATTGAAAGAGGCTCTCTCCCTGAACATTTATGCCACAGAGGTATTTAAACATCTCAATCATATCACCTCTATCCCGCCTTTCCTCTAAGGTGTACATATTAAGATCCTTAAGTCTGTCCTCATATGCTTTATAATGAAGCCCACTAATCATTTTAGTAGCCACCCTCTGCACCGACTCCATCCTGTTCACATCCTTTTGAAGGTGCGGTCTCCAGAATTGCACACTATACTCCAAATGAGGTCGCACCAAAGACTTATACAGAGGCATTATCACCTCCTTTTTTCTGCTAGCCATTCCTCTCCGTATGCACCCAAGCATCCTTCTAGCTTTTCCCGTCGCCTTTTCTACATGTTTAGCTACTTTAAGATCATCAGACACAACCACGCCTAGGTCCCACTCTTCTTTAGTGGACAAAAGTACTTCACCTCCTATACTGTATTGCTCCCTTGGATTGCTGCAGCCCAAATTCATGACCTTACATTTTTTAACATTAAAACCCAGCTGCCAAATTCTAGACCATTCTTCAAGCTTAGATAGATCCCTCCTCATGTTATCTACACCTTCCTGGGTGTCTACTCTATTGCAGATTTTGGAATCATCTGCAAAGAGGCAAACCTTACCGACAGCTCTTCCGCTATATCACTAACAAAGATCTTAAAAAGAATCGGACCAAGGACAGATCCCTGGGGCACACCACTGGTAACATCCTTCTCCTCAGAGTGAGCTCCATTTACTTGTACTCTTTGTCACCTCCCACCCAACCAATTTCTAACCCAAGCAGTAACTTTAGGGTCAATCCCTAGGGTGCTCAGTTTGTTTATAAGTCGCCTGTGAGGAACAGTGTCAAAGGCTTTACTGAAATCTAAATACACCACATCTAGAGCTCTCCCTCGGTCCAACTCCCTGGTCACCCAGTCAAAGAAATCAATCAGATTTGTCTGACATGACCTGCTTCTGGTGAATCCATGCTGCCTCGGATCCTGTAATCCGCTGGACTCCAGAAACCTCACTATTTTATCTTTCAGCAGCGTTTCCAATAATTTACTCACCACCGAAGTTAAACTAACTGGCCTGTAGTTTTCAACCACATCCTTACTTCCGCTTTTGTGTAAAGGCACCACATGAGCCTCTCTCCAGTCCTTTGGCACCACTCCCGACTCCAACGAGGCATTGAAAAGGTCAGTCAGTGGAGTTGCTAGAATGTCCCCAAGTTCCCTCAGTATTCTAGGGTGTATCCCATCCGGTCCCATCGCTTTGTCTACTTTAAGTTGAGCTAGTTTCTCTCGAACACAGTCTTCTGAAAATTGTTCAAGATGTCCCTCACTTCTGTTCCTATTTGTGGGTGTTTTCTGAGGTCCTGATCCTGGTTCTTCATCTGTGAACCCAGAACAAAAATATTTGTTAAGCAATTCTGCTTTATCCTCATCAGCTTCTACATATTCCCCCCCTACACCCTTGAGTCTGACAATACCACTTTTGCCCTTCCTCTTCTCACTAATATATCTGAAAAATGTCTTATCCCCCCATTTTATTGCATTGGCTATTTCCTCCTCCTTTTGAATCTTTGCCTTCTTGACTACTTTGCTAGCTTCTCTAAGTTTTTCCAAATACAGATGCCTGTCTTCCTCTCTCTGTGATCTCTTGTATTTCATGAAGGCCTCCCTCTTTTTCTTCACTTTTTCAGCTACTTCCTTAGAAAACCATAGCGGTCTCCTTTTCCTTTTGCCTTTATTTACCATTTTAACAAAAAGGTTGGTTGCCCTTAAAATATCCCCTTTCAGTTTTGCCCACTGTTTTTCTACATCCCCCAGCTGTTCCCATCCTACTAACGACTCCCTGAGGTATTGGCCCATCTTCGCAAAGTTAGTCTTCCTAAAGTCTAAGATCCTCACCTTGGAATGGATTCTAACAGCCCTAGTCCTAATACTGAACCACACCATCTGGTGATCACTGGATGCAAAATGATCTCCCACTACAACATCAGAAACACTTTCACCATTGGTAAGGACCAAGTCCAGTATGGTCCCTTCACATGTGGGGTCTGTTACCAATTGCCTGAATAGTTCTCCCTGTAGAGAATCCAGGATCTCCTTACTTCTAGATGATACTGCAGCAGGAATGTGCCAATCAACATCTGGCATATTGAAATCTCCTATCAGTAGCACTTCCCCTTTCCTAGCAATGCTGCGTATGTCTTCAATTAACTCTCTGTCCACCTCTTCCTCTTGTGAGGGAGGTCTGTATATCACACCAATGCAAATAGATTTCCCTTTCCCTCTTTCTAGTTTAACCCACAATGCCTCCTCTCTCCTTTTTAAGCTCTGTAATTCCAAAGCTTTAATAGTAGTTTTTACATATAGTGCCACTCCTCCTCCCCTTCTTCCTACCCTGTCCTTTCTGAATAAAGTATAGCCAGGTATAGTTACATCCCAGTCATGGTTTTCTGTGAACCATGTTTCTGTAACTGCCACTAATTCCAAGTCAGCCATTCCCACCAAAGCTTCAACATCAGGGATCTTATTTCCCATGCTACGGACATTTATACACACTGCTTTCCATATGTTACCCCTGTTACCCATTTCCATAATGGTATTTAATGTATCACCTACCTGGGGGCTTTCACTTACCTGGGGGCTTTCTTCACCTATCCCCAACGAATCTAGTTTAAAGCCCTCTTCAGTAGATTAACCAGTCTACTACCGAAGATGCACTGACCTTTCTTGGACAGATGGATGCCATCTCTGCTCTGCAACCCTTGGAACAGCATCCCATGGTCTAGGAAACCAAAATACTCTCGATGACACCATCCACGCAGCCATGCATTCATCTCCAGGATGCGAGCCTCTCTGCCTTGGCCTTTACCCTCAACAGGGAGGATTGAAGAGAACACCACCTGTGCACCTAACTGCTTCACCCTCTGTCCCAGAGCCATGACGTCACTTTTGATACGTTCCGAGGTATACCTGGCAGTATCATTTGTTCCAACATGGATTAGCAACATTGGGTAATAGTCAGTGGGCTTGATGAGTCTCGGCAAACTCTCCGTAACATCTTGGATTTTGGCACCAGGCAGACAGCATACCTTTCTGGACATCAAGTCTGGTCGGCAGATGGATGCCTCAGTACCCCTCAGAAGAGAGTCTCCAACCACCACTACCCTTCGTTTCCTTCTGGTCACTGATTCTGCAACTTTGGGGTACTTGAACTCTGGTTCTTCCCTTTCTAGGGCTGCTTTCACCTCCTCCACTTCCAGGGCTGCATAATGGTTCTTCAATTCAAGGGCTGGAGAAGTTGGATTGGTGATTTTGCAGGCCCTAGTGACTTGTGTCCAACCATCGACATTCTGTTGGCACCCATCTTCTCCTGTGCTGGAGAGCTTGGTTGCTGCAAGAAGCATCTCATCAATGTACTTCTCACTGTCTTGAATGCTCCTCAGCCTCGCCACCTCCTCTCTGAGTTCCTCCACTTGTTTCCTCAGAGCTTCAGCATGCAGGCAGCCTGCACATGGAACTGGTCCTTCAACTGGCATTAGGACTTCTGTCTGGACTGAGGCAGAAGCTGTAATGGGGGCAACAGCTTTAGCAATACGATTTTTCCCAGCCATTGTTCTGTTCATGGAGCTTAGGTATCTGTTAAAGCAAAAGAGAGAGAGATCTACCAAGTAGCAGTCGGTTTCACAGCTGTCCTTTCAGAGAAGAAGCATTTAAATCTCTTGAATTATATTCAAAATGTGCTGGTCCAATTCTCTGTGATTTGTTAAAGGGGGAGGTGCCCTATAAAGCAAGACTGCTCACTAGGGTTGGGTGGGAGTCGGGGTGGGTAGGGAGGGAACTAACACCTGATTAGGTGTTAGCAGTTTCTAAACCTGAGGAGGTTACTAGAGTTCAGCAACCTATTGTGCTCAAGGAAAGTTCCCCTAAAGCACCAAAAAGAAAGTAACCTTGCTTTAAAAAATATACAAAAGAAAGTAACCTGTACTGGGTCCAAAAGACCCCAAGGTTAGAGAAATCTCAGCTCCCACACCACTACTTGGTGGTGGAGTCTGCCATGAAGTGCATCAAGAGCTATAAGACTCTCTCCTTGACGTCCCCAGGCAGGGAGGTGCGGACTTTGAACTCCTTTGACAGGTGGTGCTTCCAAAGCACCATGCTGGTGGCCAGGGTCCTTTCATACCAGCTATACATGAGCATGTTCTTAAAGACATCATACTGGATCTAGCTGGGTTTGTCCCCCTCATCACCCCTGGGTGCCTCAACACCTTTCGTGCCCTGTTTGGCCATGGCAAGGACTGCTCTAATTTCATGGTCTGGGCAATGCATGATGCCTTTGAGTCCGTCTGCAGGGCAGTGGGCACTGGAGCATGTCAGCTCGCTTGGACTCCAGTCCTCTGACTTGGAACAGTGGGTACAGGATAAGCTAGCAGGTGTGTAATGCCGGTGTGAGAACCTCTTTGGGGAGCAGGTGAAGGCAAAAGCTGGTGAAATAGAGAAGCAGCATATCACCCTCACCAGGCTCTTGAGGAAGACTTCTGATCATTCTCACAAGAAGTACCGGGGGAAGAAGACTTAAGCGCTGGTACTTCCCAAGCCCTCAAAGCTCTCAGCTGAAGGCTCAGGTTCCGTATCTGCAGCATTGAGAAAAGTCCCAGAAGGCTCAGCCTGTCCCACAGCCCAAGCTGGGGGCAAGACTTTGACTGGTTCCTCCAGAGCATAGCCAATCTGCCAGTGACTGCAGGGGAAAACCTGGTGGTGGGGTGCAATTCATCCTTTTCACCCACAGGTGGCCTCTCATTATGTGTGAGTTCTGTGAATAGTCCAAAACGGCTACATGCTGCACTTTGCTGAACTATAGCCCCCTTCCCCCCCCCCCACGAAGGAGCATCCCCTCTACCCTTTGCACCTCTATCTGCTGCAAAGGGAGGTCTCCGCCCTTCTGGTGGACTTCATCATAGACCCTGTGCCTCCGGCTCAGGTCAGGCAAGGGTTCTACTCCAGGTATTTCCTGCTCCCCATGAAGACAGGGGGATTTCGGCCCATCTCAGACCTCCAAAATCTGAACTCCTTCCTGGTGCGAGAAAAGTTCAAAATGTTCCCACTGGGGACTGTGCTCTCTTACCTACAGAAAGACATTTGGCTATGCTCCCTGGATCTCAAGGATGCATACATGCACATATTGATCTATTCAGCCCACAGGAAATGCCTCAGGTTCATCCTGGGGGATTGACATTTCCAATACTGAGTACTTTCTTTCGGCCTGTCTTCGGCACCCCGTGTCTTTATGAAGTGCCTCGCTGTGGTGGCAGCTTACCTCTGGACTATGGAGGTTTTCATCTTCCCCTTTTAGATGATTGGCTCGTGAAGAGTTCCACTCCAAAGGGGGTCCATCAGTCAACTCAGCTGACCACCTGGGTGCTCAAGCTGTTGGTGTTTGTGGTCAACTACCCCAAGTCCCACCTTCAGCCCTCCCAACAATTGGAGTTCATAGGGGCCTTCCTTAACACAGCTCAGGCTTTCTGTCTGATGGATTGCATGCAGAGGCTGATGGCCTTAGTCCGTAATACACAGCAGAGGCATCACATAATGGCTCGCAGGTTGCTGAAGGTGCTGGATCATATGGCCTCGACAGTGCATGTCACTTCCCTGGCTCGCCTGTTGATAAGACAATGGACTCTGAGTATTCAGTGGAGACAAGCCACCAGCTGCCTCTGAGATTGGGTGGCAGCCACCATGCCTCTGGTCCAGTCCCTGAACTGGTAATTGGAACTGCAGAACATGCTCAAAGGCTTCCCCTTTCAGATTTTGCCTCCCCAACAGATGCTGATGATCGACGCATCCAAGCTAGGTTGGGAGGCTCATCTGGACGGCCTGCGCATTCAAGGCATGTGGTCCAAGCAGGAGAGTCTTCATCAGATCAATTTTCTGGAACTCTGGGCCATGACGAATACCTAAGGGCGATTGGAGCCTACCATTTCGGCTCAGAGGGGAAGCCCATATCAGCTCAACCCTTGGTGATTTGGTTTATGCGGGGATTGCTCCTATCTAGGCCGCCTGTCAAGCCCTTGGCGGTGGCTTACGTCCTTAATGTGGTTCTGATACAGCTCTTGTCAGCTTCCTTTGAGCCGCTAGCTTCTTGCCTTTTGAAGTTCCTGACCTGGAAGGTCTTGTTCCTGATGGCAGTTACCTCAGCACGCTGTGTCAGTGAACTCAGGGCTCTGGTGGCTCACCCGCCATATACCAGGTTTCATCACAAAAGAGTGATCTTGCAAACTCATCCTCTTTTCCTTCCAAAGATAGTCTCTGCATTTCATCTTAATCAGTCAGTCATGCTGCCAACTTTCTTTCCCAGGCCTCACGCCCATAGGGGATAGGTGGCGCTGCACATGCTGGACTGTAAGCAAGCCTTGGCCTTCTACCTTGAGTGGGCGAAGGCCCACCAAAGGTCTACCCAGCTGTTTATCTCTTTTCACCTCAGCAAACTGGGGGCTGCTGTTTCGTAACACACTGTCAATTTGGCTAGCAGACTGCATCTCTTTCACTTAGGCCCAGGCAGGACTCAGCCTTTTATTTATTTATTTACATTCTCTTATATACCGCGCTATTCTGCATCAGTGCGGTTTACATTGAACAAACTGAAATTACATTGAACAGGGCATTATAACTTAGAGATAACTATTTTACAGGGAACATGGGCTATGGAGGGTTAAGTGGCTTGCCCAAGACCACAAGGAGCACCAGTGGGACTAGAAACCCCAGTCCTTCCGGCCCAAGGTTGCTGTCCTCTAGTGGGATTTGAACCCCCAACCTTCCGGCCTGAAGTACCTTGCCCCAACCATCAGGCCACTCCTCCACTCCATGGCCATGTCACGGCTCACAATGGATCCCTTTACAGCAACAGGACAAAATCAAAATAAACATAACTATCTAATTTCTCAACAAACAGGGGTTTCCTATACGGAGTGGTGGGTTCACCCCTAAACAAAGACATGGGGAGGAGTGACCTGCACGAAGCGGCAGGTGCACCTACTTTTGCCATCTTACTGGGCAGACTAGATGGACCATACTGGTCTTTAGCTGCCATCATTTACTATGTTACTATGTTTCAATGTCTGTGCTATGGCTGCGTAGGTGGCCAACTTGCCCTCAGTCTCCATAGAGGAGATCTGCAGGACTGCAACATAGTCTTTGATCCATACATTCACAACACATTACTGTCTGAATGGGGATTCCTGATGTGACAGCAGGTTAGGTTCCAACTCCTTCCCACCAGGCCCTACTGTTCATTCAGACTAACAAGTAACTTTCTCAGCATAAGTGCTGATCACTGCAGAGGTGTGTTGAAGATACTGAATCAGTTAGGTCCCCTTGGGGAATTACGTTTACTGCTCCTTTTGATTCTCCAGTTATGTTTTGCCCCTGCTGGGCTTCTTGGCTTCCTCGGGTTTCAATAGCCTGTAACTTGGGAGTCCCATATGTGAGGACTTACTCCCTGCTTGTCCACAGAGTAAGCGTAGTTACTCACCTGTAGCAGGTGTTTTCTGTGGACAGCAGGAATAAGTCCTCACAATCCTCCCACCTCCCCAAGGAGTTGTCTTCTGCTACAGCTTTGATATTATAAAGGAGAAGATGGCGCCACAGCAGGTGGGAAAGCAGGCACACATGCACGGTGGAGCCTCACAAAAGCTTCCAATGGAAGCTGGGGAGCGTTCTCGCATGTGGCTCAGTTGGTGATGTTACCAATATGTGAGGACTTATTCCTGCTGTCCACGGAGAACATCTGCTACAGATGAATAACTACACCGTCTCTTCAATATTTCTTTCTCTCCAGCAGACAGTGGATGGATTTTCTACTCTCTGAAGAAAATCTGAAAATTGAAAGAAAAAGATTGATTAAACGCTCATGAACGGACTACCGTAAGGGTGACTCTCTCATTTGAGTGTGATGTGGGAAGCCCCACTAGACTGCGTTCTTTTCAGTAGACATAGCAGGAGGGAAAATTAGTTCAATACCATGCACTTATGATTAAAACCTGTTGAGCAGCCAGAAATTGGAAGGATTTGGAAGAATCTGGAAGAATGCAGAAGCCTCACACAACCTCAGCTCCCCCTCCTTTCTCCTCTGTTCCCCTTGCTCTCTCCCAAAGATTGCAGAAGGCTCTTGGAGGGATCTTCCTGCCAGCCACCTTAAACACAATACTGCAAAGCCAGTAAAACAGTTTCAGGGGAGTAGAGCTGAGCCTGGCACAGATTCTCTGCCTGGGCTCTCAGGTGGTGGGTACCAAGGCCTGACATCATCATTGTCCTTTTTGGGGGCTCTCTCTGTCTTCCTGGGATGCAATTCGGGGTGGGCTGCTGGTGGCATAGTGTGGGGGTTTCCCATCATTTTTTGCATGCATTAGTAGTGCTTTCTCCTATTGTGCACCTGGCAGTTGCACAGTCTGTATGCACGCTCTGCCCAAGCAGCTCCAACATGCATTCCTGCCTCAATTCCTGTAACGCGCACCACAGTAAAAGCACAGATAGTGCATGCCTTCGGGCCACCATAGCCTTAGGATGCACTGTTGTGATACTTGCCTTAACTCTCTATGTCTTCTTCTAGGAAATGTTATGTGACTTGTGGAAAGTGAGGTGCCTCTTCTCTGGATTCTGGACTCTGCTCTTCTTTCATCCCTTCTGAATCATCCCTGGAGGGCCTGCTCCCCCTCTCTCAGTCAAGGGATGCAGTTAGTCTGGCCTTGCCTGCCTCAGGAACAAAGGAACAGATACCAAGACTGGCAGTATTTCAGGTTTAGTCAAACCTCTTTTATTGACCCCAACGGCCTTCTTTAGGGGGATATCAAAATGAGGAAAAAAACAAATACAAAATTAAACCCAAATACATTAAAAAATTAAATACATTAAAAGTTAAAAAATTAAATATATATCATTAAAAGGAGAAATAAAAATAATAAACAATTTAATAAATACATGAATAATATGTTGATGAGTAACCAATAAATATACACATTGTTCTATTATTAAAAAGAATAATATGACAACAAATATAAATATGTAAAAAATAATGAAATATGCATATAATAAATCAATAGTACTACTATTTAATGTATGTAATAAAACACCATATATCACAAATAAATAATAAAACATAAATAGAACACCATATATCAAAAATGAGAAGAAATGCGTAGGGGTCAATAAAAGTGGTTTGACTAAACCTGAAATACTGCCAGTCTTGGTATCTGTTCCTTTGTTCCTGTATATTCTACAGATACGTTGTTGCTTCTTTTTGTTCTACCTTTGGTGACTGAAACGTGTAGGGGTCAATAAAAGAGGTTTAACAATCTAAAATGACTCTCTGTATATCTCACCGTGAAAGCACAACCTATATAATTGTGAACTTAATAATGTTATTATTATGATATCATTTTTTTGTTTTTTTGTATATTGTTTTCTTTTCCTTTCTTAGAGACTAAAATGGCCATAAGGTCTCAGAATTAGCCACAGTCATTCGCTCTTTGTCAAATGAACTGATGCTTCTAAAACATCAACAACCTTATTTTAGAATGGTTACAGTCCCTTCTATTCTAAATTTTTTCCAAGTTATAGAATAAATTTGAAAACAGTGCTTAACTCTCATGACTGTGATGAAAGCCTCGGCTTTGGATGAAAGCTGTCAGGCGTGCGGTTCCTCGGTGTTTCACCCGTATGGTTTCGTCAGGGGAACGTATGCAAGCACTGTAAAGCATAAATAAGTTTCAAAAATATAAAGACTTTCTTTGCATGTATGTTTCATATATGGACAGATACCTAAAAATATCCACAGTCTATGTACCTTAGATCCGGCCGATGTCATTCTTCTGAGAGTTTCTGTTAGTCTTAAGCACAGGTTCTGCAAATGCGGTGTATATAAGCAAAATATCTAATTGGCTATCACCTGTGATAAGAGTTAAACTCAATAGTCTCACCGGGGCTAGTAAAATTTCAAACATACAATTCCCATTCAATTCTTACATTCAACCCTTGCGGGTAGACTGACTGCAGCTTATATATCCATTGCTGCTCATAATATAGTTGCCTTCTATTGTTCAATGTAAAATGTATACAAATGTGTACAAGACTGTTAAACTGTTATATGTAAACTGCCCTTGATCTCTGGAAGGGGCGGTATAAAAGAAAATAGTTAAATAAATAAAATAAAAAAATAAATAAATATAACAAGGTCTGATCTTTCGATTTCCCTTGTGAAGCTGTGAGTATTTGATCAACACAAAAACATCTCAGATCCTCGTAAGTATGATGGAATTGTAGGCAGTGATTAAATTGACTTGATGATCATTTTCTCCATACAGCACTCCTATAAAACGCATCATAAAATGTCATGCTAATGTGCTTAACAGCATACCCGGATTGGAGAATTGCACAGTTCGATGCGTTTGGCAAAGGCAAAAGAATCTAAAGGAAATATTGAGCCCGGCCATTTTACGATCACTATCCGTGGTGATGGAATCCAGACAGGGAGGACATCAGAAGTGTGGATCGTGCAATGTTTGCCCGATCACATAAGAGACAACGGAATTTTTCTACCATAACAAAAGATATAAGATAAGGAGTCGGACGTCTTGTGTTTCCACATATGTGATCTACTGCATCTGTTGCCCATGCGGGTTATTTTATGTTGGGAAAACCATCCGATCATTTCGAATTAGGATGAATGAACATAAGAGTAAGTTGAAGTGTCAGAGAAAAGAAGCCCCTATCGTTGATCACTGCCTACAATTCCATCATACTTATATACCGTGCTATTCTTTCATCACAGTCATGAGAGTAAGCACTGTTTTCAAATTTATTCTATAACTTGGAAAAAATTTAGAATAGAAGGGACTGTAGCCATTCTAAAATAAGGTTGTTGATGTTTTAGAAGCATCAGTTCATTTGACAAAGAGTGAATGACTGTGGCTAATTCTGAGACCTTATGGCTACTTTAGTCTCTAAGAAAGGAAAAGAAAACAATATATAAAAAAACAAAAAAATGATATCATAATAATAACATTATTAAGTTCACAATTATATATAATTATATATATATAAAAATATATAATTATAATCCACCCAAATCACTACTGTCTAAAACCACACAAACACATGATCAGCCTACAAATTGTATATATTGTATATTTTATGGTTGTGCATAGTTACCCTGTTAGCCAAGTTGATTATCCTGTTCATATGTAAACACAAAGTACTATTGGAAATGTGTAGTTCACTGTTTATTGTAAACCGCGCTGATGCTGAATAGCGCGGTATAAAAGAGACTTTAAATAAATAAAATAAATAAATAAATATAGGTTGTGCTTTCACGGTGAGATATACAGAGAGTCATTTCAGATTGTTAAACCATAACTCTGCATAAAGGACCGAAATCATATTTGTTACAATAAAAGAGGTTTGACTAAACCTGAAATACTGCCAGTCTTGGTATCTGTTCCTTTGTTCCTGTATATTCTACAGATACTTTGTTGCTTCTTTTTGTTCTACCTTTGGTGGCCAAAACGCAAAGGGGTCAATAAAAGAAGTTTGACTAAACCTGAAATACTGCAGTCTTGGTATCTGTTCCTTTGTTTCTGTATATTCTACAGATACTTTGTTGCTTCTTTTTGTTCTTGCCTGTCTCAGGACAGGAGTTGACAGATGTGCTATGGGTAAGGATATCCAGCTGGCCAGAGGGTTCAGTGAGGCTGTGAGCTGCTCCTTATTCTCTAGGGGTTCTGTGGCGGCTGTGCCCCCTGGTGTTGGGGGTCATTTCTGAGTGGAGAGCTTCCAGACTCTTTTCTTTTTTGCAGCAGGCCTTCTGGCATTGAAATTCAGACCCTATTGCCTCTGGGTGCCCCAGGGCATAGTCTCATGCGGGGCAGACTGAGAACGGAAGTCCTGTTAGATTTGCCTTTGGCTAAGTGTCCCTGGTAAGGGGTGCCCCCTGGAGATGAGGAACAGCTGGGGGCTGTCTGAGATTTTGACTATGATTTTGATTCAGATGGCTTGCTGCTGGGCTCTGACGTGGATGAAGTACTCTTGCCTTCAGAACATTGTGAAGATTCCGGAGTGATCCACCTATTCTGGAAAGAGGAGTTGGCATTGTTGATTGCCAGGGTCTCATCCGCCTTGAACTTGACAGATGCTTCTGGCACGGAGCAGGAGCCAAAGGTGCAGCCACTCCTTCAAGGGGCAGAGAAATCCACTACTATCTTCCCGTTCCCAGATGTAGAAACATAGAAACATGATGGCAGAAAAAGACCACATGGCCTATCTAGTCTGCCCTTCCATATCAACTACAATAGTCTCCTTTTTTCCTTTAGAGATCCTCTGTGTTTGTCCCATGCTTTTTTGAATTCAGCTACTGTCCTCGTCTCTACCACCTCCACTGGGAAACTATTCCACTCATCTACCACTTTTTCTATAAAGAAATATTTCCACATATTACTCCTGAGTCTATCCCCTTTCACCCTCATCCTATGTCCCATCGTAGCAGAGTTTGCTTTCAATCAGAAGAGATTCTCCTGTGCATTTATGCCATGGAGGAATTGAAACATCTCTATCATATCTCCCCTATCTCGCCTTTCCTCTAAAGTATACATATTAAGATCTTTAAGTCTGTCCTCATATGCTTCATAATGAGGACCACTAACCATTTTAGTAGCCACCCTCTGCACCGACTCCAACTTGCTTATATCCTTTTGAAGGTGCAGTCTCCAGAATTGCACACAATGCTCCAAATGTGGTCACACCAGAGACTTATACAGAGGCACTATCACCTCCTTTTTCTGCTGGCCGTTCCTCTCCTTTATATACCCAAGCATCCTTCTGGCTCTTGCAGTCACCTTTTTTACCTGTTTAGTTACTTTAAGATCATCAGACATAATTACACCCAGGTCCTGCTCTTCTTTCATGGATAGAAGTACCTCACCCCCTACACTGTACCACTTCTTTGGATTATTACAGCACAACCGTATAGCCCTGTATTTTTTAGCATTAATTTCAGGTGCCAAATTCTTAATCATTCTTCAAGCTTAGCTAGATCCTTCCTCATGTTATCTACTCCTTCCTGAGTGTCTACTCTATTGCAGATTTTGGTATCATCAGCAAACAAGCAAACCTTACCTAACAGCCGTTCCGCAATATTACTAACAAAGATTTTAAAAAGACAGGACAGATCCCTGTGGCACACCACTGGTAATCTCCTCCTCAGAGTGAGCTCAATTTAACTGTATACTTTGTTGCCTCCCACACAACCAATTTCTAACCCTATCAGTAACTTTAGAGTCCATCTCTAGGGTGCTCAGTTTGTTTATAAATCGCCTGTGTGGAACGGTGTCAAAGGCTTTACTGAAATCTAAGTACACCGCATCTAGTGCTTTCCCTCAGTCCAACTTCCTGGTCACTCAGTCAAAAAAGTCAATCAGATTTGTCTGACAAGACCTGCCTCTGGTGAATCCATGCCACCTTGGATCCAGAAATGCATTGGATTCAGAAACCTCACTATTCTCTCTTTTAGTAGCCTTTCCAGTAATTTACTAACCACAGAGTTTAGACTAACTGGACTATAGTTCTCAATGCCACCCTTACATCCACTTTTGTGTAAAGGGACAGCATGTGCCTTTCTCCAGTCCTTTGGCACCACTCCAGACACCAAAGAAGCATTGAAAAGGTCAGACAGTGGAACTGCTAGAATGTCCCCAAGTATCCTCAGTATTCTTGGATGTATTCCAGCTGGTCCCATCGCTTTGTCTACTTTTAGTTTAGCTAGCTCCTCATGAACACAGTCTTCTGAAAATCGTTTGAGATCCCCGTCGCTTCTGTTTCTATTTGTGGGTGTTTTCTGAGGTCCCGCTTCTGGCACTTCATCTGTGAACAAGAATATGTTGAAGGATATGATCCAGTTGGAGTGGGACTCTCCTAACTCCTGCCTAAGGGGTTAAGGGTGTGTAAGAAGATCTGTGCTCTCCCAGAGATGAAGTGCGTTGAGTGATTTAATATTCCCAAGGTGGATGCACAGGTCACGGCGGTTACCAGATGGACCACCATTCCTACGTTAAGCAAATCGGCCTTAAAGGATTATCTGGACCATACGGTGGGTTTGTTGTTGTAAAGCCAGTTCACTGTGGCAACTGCTATTCTACAGCTGGTGGCATGTGCCATTCTGACATCTCGAGCCCTGCTCCAGTGGATTCAGTCTCTTCCACCAGATGATAATACCCTTCCTTTGGAGTTGGCTATGGCCTTCCTTTCTGATGCCATGTATGACCTGCTAAGTTTTGCAGCCAGGGATGGTACCCTGATGACCATATCATGGCACTGGATTTGGTTCTGCCACTGGGCAGCGGACAAATATTCCAAAGCCTGGTTGGTCCAACTGGCATTTAAGGGAAAGCTTTTTTTTTGGTGCTAATTTAAAGAAGCTAGTGATGTTCCTGGGTGAGATAAAATCTTACTGCCTTCCAGAAGACAGGTCCAGGGGACCTGTGAAGCGGACTAGTTCCCTTTTTCTCTTCAGGCTCCACTTGCCCACCAAGGGCATGCTGGATGGATCCCTGGGCCTTTCATCGTTACTGACCTGGAAAATCTTTCTTCCCCTTTGCTATTGGACTTCAGGCTCATTCTCAGTCCTTTCGTGGAGAAGGTGGGCCCAGGGACTCGGTCCCCTCCAGAGGAGGACACTCCCGGGTTGTGCAATGAAGGTTTGGTGGTCCATTCCCTGGTTCTTCTGGTTGGAAGCAGGCTTTGTCTTTTCTTTCAGGAATGGGCCCAGGTTACCAAGGATCAATGGGTACTAGACACCATTCAGTTTGACTATGTCCTGGAATTCAAAGAGCCAATTCCGGATGTCTTCACCATCTCCCATTGTGAGTCTGTGATCAAAAGTGCCGCTATGCGGACCACCTTGGACAAGTTGCTGTGCCTAAAGGCAGTGCTGCCTGTCCCCCTGGATGAGTGGGGCAAGCACAGATACTCCTATTTCATGATGCCCAAATAGGACATTTCCTTCTGGCCCATTCTGAACCTCCAGGAGGTCAAAGAGCACTTGTGCATCCTGCAGTTCTGGATGGAAACCTTGCGCTCCATGATTCACGCAGAGCACCAAGGGGAGTTCTTGGCCTCTCTGGATTTGGCCGAGGCATATTTTCATATCTCAGTCCAAGTAGATCAGCAAACGTATCTGCATTTTGTCATGCTTGGCTCTCACTGTTAGTTCGCTGCCCTCCCTTTCAGGCTATGCACTGCCCTGAGCATGTTTTTCAAGGTCGTGGTGGTGGCAGCAGAGTCTGGAATTATCTTCAACTCCTCTAATTGATGGCAGCAACCATAGAGATGGTGCCATGGGCATGTGCTTACATGCGACTGCTCCAGTGGTCCTTGCTGACTTGGTGGCCCCTGAGTCCTCAGGAGTTTGAGCACAGGTTTCCACTCCCATTGATGGTGAAATCCAGCCTGCAGTGGGGGCAGCAGCCCTGTCATCTGAAGAAGGGCATGCCACTGGATGATTTCTCCTGGATCTTCCTCACGACATATGCCAGTTTCTCAGGCTGGAGAGCACATTGCCAAGGCCTTATAGCCCAGGGTTGTTGGAACTGCAGGGAAGCTGTGTGGTTCATCAACCACTTTGAGTGAGGGCCATCAGGCTGGCTCTTCTGTGTTTCCAGCTCCTGGTCGCTGCCCGGTTAGCTTCTGCGCTGTGCAGCACATTGCGGCAGACCCATATATTCAATTCTGGTGCCCAGATATGGTCCCAGCATTGAATAACTGGGGTTAAGGTTCAATGGCAATGGCTATGCACTTTAAAGGTGCATAGCTATTACAACTGTATATCGGGCCCAATATTTTATGCTAGCACCATAATTTGAAAGAATCAATTTTCTTCCTGTCTTTCTTTTTCATTGTCCAACTTTTGCATCCATATGACGTAATTGAAAATACAATGGCTTGGATGAGTCAAATGGAGAATGCATTTCTGCTCTTGAGAATCTCGTCAAGGTCCTTCATAGCCGTTCTGCCAAGAGTAATATGTTGTCGGCTTTCTTGACTGCTCGTTGTTTCTTTATTGATGATTGATTGAAGCAGGTTAAAGTTGTCTACTGTATCTACGAGGGCCGTTTTTTTTTCAACCTCCGATCGCTCCGTGCAGACGCTACGTGGGCAGCAGAAAGCGGGCATGCGCTGTAGGTGACTGCGCAGCTCTTGCACTACACACTCCGCCATTGTTGACATTCAGGCGTCAGTCGGCGTTGTGCTACAGCCACGTAAACATGTCCACCATGATTGATGCTCCCTCCAAGTGTGAATTGCGAAGTGTGATTCGTTTTCTACAGGCTGAAGGCCATAGTGCTGCAGAAATCCATCGGAGATTGAGTCGTGTGTATGGGGAAAACTTCATGAGTGATGGTGTTGGGCCAAGGACGCAAATCTGTCATTTCAGATGACCTGGTGCAACGAGTTGACAGAATGGTTAAAGAAAACCGCAGATTCACCATTACTGCTTTGTCTACGGAATTTCCAGAGGTTTCAAGGTCTGTTTTGTACTCTATTGTTACTGAACGGTTAGGCTACAAAAAACTTTGTGTACGTTGGGTCCCAAAAATGTTGACGGACGGCCACAAAAGCGTTTTCAAACCAATGAGGACCTTCAAACCAACGTCAAGGACTACTTGAATTCATTGGCGGCAACTTTCTTTGCAGAGGGTATTGAAAAGCTTGTCCACAGATATGACAAATGTCTCAATCTCTTTGGTGATTATGTCGAAAAGTAACCGTAAGTGTACCAATCTTTTGGTAATAAAATTATTGTTTTATATGAACTTGTCTTTTATTTATAGCCTATCGGAGGTTGAAAAAAAAACGGCCCTCGTATTTCTATTTCTTCTCCATCAAGGATGAACTTATTGATTTTTCTAGTTGTCAGTATCTTTGTCTTCTTCACGTTAAGGTGCAGGCCCATTTTAAGACTGTTTCTTGGTCTTGAAAAGCAAATGTTTTAGATCACTTTCAGCAAAGTTTGTTGATGAGTCTTCCACCAATCTTCACACCTTGGTTGTCTTCATACATTCCTGCTTTTCTGATGATTTGCTTGGCATATATATTAAACAGGTAGGGGGAAAGTATGCAGTTTTGTCACACACCTCATCTGATTTTAAACCATTCTGTTTCTTCTTGTTCCTTCCGAACCATGCTTCTTGATCAATGTAAAGTTTGTGAATGAGAATTATCAATTGTACTGGTATAACCATGCTTCTTAATGTGGCCCAGAGTTTTTCATGATTTACACAAAGGCCTTGCTATAATCAATACAACACATACAGATATCTTTTTGGTATTCTTTTGTCTTTTCAAGGATCCATTTCACATCTGCAATGATGTCTCTCGTTCCTTGCCCTTTTCTGAACTGTGCTTGCACTTCAGGCAATTCTTGTTCTAAGTATGGTTGTAGTCTCCACTGAATGATCATAAATAGAATCTTGCTGGCATGTGGGATCAGAACAATTGTGCAGTCATTTCCACAGTCAGTCGGATCATCTTTCTTCAGTATTGGTATGAATACAGATCTTTTCCAGTCAGTTGGCTATGATATTGTATTCCAAATTTCTTGGCTGAGCCTTGTAAGTGTGGTAAGTGCTGCATCTGATTGCTGTAATACTTCATTTGGAATGCCATCATTTCCTGGCGCTTTGTTCTTTGATAATGCTTTCAATACAGCTTCAATTTCTTTCTTCATCACCAACAGTTCCTGATGATATGGTAAAGGTTGAAACTGCTGTTGGTCCACTTGATTTTTATGGTATAATGACTCTGTGTATTCTTTCCACCCTTCTCAACATCATTCAACATGGATCGAGCATCTTTTAGCATTCTAATTTGAGGCTGGAATTTTCTCTTTAACTCTTTAGGAAAGTTGATCTTCTTCTTCTTCTTCTTTTCTTCTCTGGCTTTAGCTTCTCAGCATTTCTGGGTAATTTTTAGAGTTTCTTTGGACATCCATTTTGGCCATTTTTGCTTTTTCACCTTTTGTAGAAACCTCTCACTTTCTTTGAGCACAACCTTCTTGATGTCATCTCACAACTCTTCTGTTGCTTTGTCATTTGTATCCAAAGCAGCGAATCAATTTATCAGGCAGTCTTTAAATTCCGGTAGTATATTCTCAAGATCATATTTTGCTACATCCATGAGTGGCTTGCTGTTTCAACTTTAGCTTGCTCTTTCAACTTCAGCTTGCATTTGTATACTAGTAGCTAGTGCTGGAAACCACAGTCAGCTCCAGATTTTGTCTTAGTTGGTGTTACTGAGCTTTTCCATCACTGACTTCCACAGATGTAGTCAATTCTAAAAAGATAAGCTTGAGCGTCTTTATAAAGAGCTGCAAATTTGTTTCTAATCAAATAGTCTCCAGAAGCACATTCAACAGAGGAAATACAAACTTGCACTGAAGTTTTACATGCTACTTTCACAGAGGGACAGTGCAATAAATTTTACTGACTAGCTCATGGTGCCACGTCAGTCGATGCTAACAACTGGCATGAACTAAAACTTCTAAGAACTTTAAAATTTTTATTTAATTTACCTGCTTATTATTCACCTAGCCAACTATTAGTCCAAAGATGATTATAACTTAACAATAAATCAATGCAGTATCAAACAGCAGAACATCATAATTACATCAACAAAAAATAACATAAAAAATAGTAAAAAAGAAAGAAATTGAAAAAAAGTAATTGTTCATGACTGTGTGTTGAGCCCAATACTCATCAGAAAAATGAATATATCAAGTTATTAGACAGATAAAATAATACATTGCAAATAAACATTTTCATTGTGGCCAATATGAGCCAATTCATTCTCCCTGCCACCAACCTAAACTGCTGAACAGATGAACTTCACTGAATAAAACTAAAAATTTGCCACCTTGATATCTGGGTAAATATTATATAAAAAGGTTTTGTCTTTAAATGATGTCTAAAAGTCGTATAACTAGTCTCCATCCTAATCTCATCAGAAAGAGAATTCTAATAGTGTGCAGCACCATAGCTCAAAACGTTCTCAGCCTAAGCAACTTAAATCTAGCTCAATATGCAGTTGGGAGTCAATGCAGGAATATAAGGTTAGGGATAACATGTTTCTGCATGACATACCAAACTTCATCAAACAAGAGAACAAGCAAGAAACAGATATCTGCTAAGAATAGGCAGTAAATGGAACTGTGTACCACATTTCATTTACAAGATAGTCTCTTTAAAGCCTTATCAGTATCCTCACACCATAGCCCCTGCTATATGTCTTTTCTATACTGTGAAGCAGGTTATCTTTCAAGCAGAGCTGAATAATATTCATATTATTTTAGAGAACATAAACGATGCTTTAGAAGAACACAAATATACCAATATTTCCTGCTGTACTTGTGTTCAGTACAGTGTGAAAAACTTCATTAGCAGGAGAGACACAATCAGTGCAGCAAAAGTTTGCAGATGTGCCCAGATATTACCAGACCTATTAAATAGGATTATGTCTAGTTTTCAGAGTCTCATGGGTGCAGGGAAACTATTTCTACTTTTATTGCTTTTATGATTTTTGTCTTTTTCTTGGAAATATAGAACTTAGATACCTTGAGCAATAAAGAGTTTCTATCACAGTTTGTGATCCATCAAAAGAAAGTTGCATATTTGATCCCAAGACACCATCTGCCCTCAGTATTGTATCAATTTTCTGTTCATCTGATGAAAAAAAAGCTATTGCTTTTGTGTTTGTTCTTATATTTTTTCCTAACATAGGCACTCACACATCTTCCTTGTGTTCTGTGATGCTGCAGACCCTCTGAGAAGAGAAGAAAATGTTTTAAACGCAGGAAAAGTCGAGCACAGGCTGCAATATTATGAGGAACCTGATAGGGGGAGCAAGAGGGACCTCCGAGGAACTGAGGAACCACACCTCCTAGGTCATGAGGTAATGCCAGCCAGCTTCCAATCAAGGAAGAGAGGAGTACCTCTTAAAGAGAGTCTGGAAAACTGGAGGGCAGAACAGGCAGGACGGCCAGGGGAAGGAGGACTGCCAGGAGAACCAGCAGAACCAGCAGGATGGGCAGGACATCCGAATGAATGGGCAGGATATCCAGAAGAAGCAGTAACCCCTGGACAAGGGTTTCGCAGGAGGCAGCAGCAGCCGCAGTGGCTTGAGGAAAGAAGCAACCCTGGAGAAGGTGGGATAGCTCCATTCAGAGTGGGTGCTTTTCGTACAGAGAGGCAAAGGCGTGGCTGTGACTGCGGTCTAAAGCCAACAGAAGGACGGTTGGAGAACGTAAGGCCTATTGCTCAGGCCAGGCAGGATCCCAGCCGGAGCAGGCCTCAAACCTCACCGGGAGTAGACAAGCCAAGGAGAAAAGGTAACCCATGTTTAACTGAAAGCAGGTTGCAGACTGCTGGTGTATGGGGAGGACAGGGAGCAGAGGAATATTGTCCTTGTGAAACTGCCTATGAGATAAGGTGCAAGAAACACGTACCGAATAAGAGACTTGTTAATGGCAAAGCTTTGCAGGAAGCTAAGGTAAAACACTTGCAAAAGGAAGACAGTTCCCAGTATATGAGGGCGCAGGACCGACGCCCTACATTCAACCCTGAGCATTGGGAGGTTGTACAGAGGATACATAAAAAGCCTGATTACAATTTGCCAGCAAGTACTGACTTGGTTTCAGAGGCTTCAGAAGGGGAACCGATGCAGGTGGAATTTGCTTCCGATACCGAGATGGACTGTAGTTATTGTAAAACAGGAAGCCTGGAGTCCCTGCTTAGCACATAAGCTCTATCTTGGGGAATAGAGACTGTTTGTTTTGATACACCATTTATTGTGAAGATAACAGCTTTGCTTTAACGTCATGTTTTATTTTTCTTTAACCTGAAGTAAGGAATTTGTGTTGATGTTTTTGTCCAAGCATATGAACCTTTTTGCAAGAAAGGGAAATAAATGCCTTTGTTTCCCTCCACTCGGACCTTTGTAATCTTTGGGATTTTGGTAACAAAGGAATCTACCAGGGCTGCAAGTCCCTGGGCCCTTTAAGACATTAGCCAAACCCAACCTCAAATGTTTTTATGTCTAACCTACCTCAGTCCATTACGCAGCCAAGGTAGGCCCTGTGACATAAAATGGTGTAGTTGGCAGGATTTTTTTGTTGCTTGGAACCTACGTCGGCACAAAGAAAAGAAAAGAAAATTCCTGAGTTGAAAAAAAGAAGGAAAGCCCAGATTGAACTGCTGGAAAGACAAGATCCGGAGCGGATCAGCTAGAGAGATCAGATCGTAGGGAGAAAACCCGAAGGGGAGTAAACCTGAAGTCCGGAAGGGAAGGTGAAAATCCTGAAAAGAAAATCCTGTTGCCAGCCCGAAGCAGAAGAGCTGCAGAGCGGGACAGCCACTAACGTTCCAGAGCTGACTCAACACTTAAGTCAGGTAAAATGTAATTAGGCCTGACAAGTGTTGGATGCCAGGGAAGTTTTGAAAAAAAAAAAAAAAAAAAGATAGAGAGCAAAGAAAGAGAGTTTAGGAGAGCCACACTTGGTTTTTTTTCTCTTTGTCTCTTGTTACAGGTTCATCATGGAGCCTCAGGATCTCTGTGCCTGGATGGCACATCAATTTGACAAGCAAGCTGAGGTTGCCCTGAAAAACCAGGCCCAAGCATTGCAGGCCATGCAAGCGCAGCAAGTGCCAGTTTTGCAGATGATGGAGAAATGGTTGGATCAACAGCGAGAGGAGATGGCAAAGGTCAACTCGGAGGGGCTGCAGGCTACCGGACCGGCCAACCCAGGGACTGGACAGTGGTCATGTAATGATCTGGTGGTGGGAAAGCTAAGCCCTAATGATAACTTAGACGACTTTTTAGACTCATTCAGTAGGATTGCTCGGTCAGCTAATTGGCCACCCGAGCAATGGGCCATTCGACTGGCAGCGTCCCTTACAGGGGAGGCGCTAGCTGCATACAGGTCAATGCCCCCAGCCCTAGCCAACACCTATGAAGAGGTCATCATAGCTATTAGGGACCGCTTAGACCTTACACCACTAGCCTATAACAAGATGTTTAGAGCCACATCCCTTGGTCATAGGATAAAGAGCCTAGCACACAAATGGCTACAGCCAGTAAGAAAAAATATAGATACATTAATGGATGCCATAGTATTGGAGCAGTACATGTCCGCTGTGCCTAGTAGAGTACAGAACTTTTTAATTTTACAAAATTGCTGTACCACTACGGATGCCATAGCTCTCACCGAGCGATACTTGGAGGCAGAAAGAGTCACCCAACCTAGGGTAGGGACTCCCAAATTGGCCATAGGAATGGAGGCACGGAGAGTTGGAAGTCCTTCACGACCTCCATATGGTAATTTGAAAAGTAATACACCGCTAATAAGAGAAAATGTCAAAAGATGCTATGCTTGTGGTAAGAAAGGTCACTTAAAAAGTGAATGTTATTCTCGCACGGCTCTTGTGGGAGAGGCCCCAAGGACAATGCGGGAAGGTTTTGTACTAAATGTAAAAATTCATGGAGTCAATGTACAAGCACTTCTGGATTCAGGAGCTGACCAGACCATGATTTCCAAAAGGTTATGGTCGGTGATCAAAGATCAGGGATTGTCAGTTCCTGAACATCCAGAAGAAATGTTAAAATAAAATGCATTCATGGAGCGGCTACCCGCTATCCTGTTTATAAGTTGTGGGTTAAAGGATTGGGCTTAGAAAAAGAAATGCTAGTAGCAGTTGTGCCTAAGTTGCCACAGGAGTTGGTATTGGGCCGCGATTGGCCACAATTTCGGAGAAGTCTTAAAGAGGGCTTATCTCCACCCAAGGGGCCAAATTCCACTTGCACTCGGCATGAGCCTACTGAGAACCCCAAGCCACAACCCAATGGCCCGAAGAAGGGTACGGATCCCAGGGAGGCTCTGGTTTCCACACGGTCGCATGCCCAGGATGATGAAAGACCCTCATGTTCTAAAGATACCTCTTTAGGGGACCTTCCTTCGCACGAAGATCTAATTGGGGACCCCTCGAGGAGAGAACGGAAGTCCAAAGCCGAGCGAAGGAAAGAAAGAAAGTGCCGCTCGCAGGGCAGAGCGGAATTGGAAGCTGGGAGACGGATGCCGTGGGTACCGGCAGACTTAATGGAAAAGTTCCCCTCCTTCAAGATGGAGCAGAGAGCAGACCCTGTACTAGCCCGTGCGTTTGAGCATGCACAGGAAGAAAAGGATTCTTTCCCCAGATTCATCATGGATGAGGACATACTCTATCGGGAGAGTAAGAACCCTCGAACTGGAGCTCTGCGGAAACAGTTGGTAGTACCGAATACGTTTAAATCACTGGTTTTACGTCTGGCCCATGACCATCCGATAGGGGGCCATAAGGGCGCACAGGGCACCCTTGACCAGATTTTAGCCAGATTTTATTGGCCGGGAGTCTTTCGGGAAACAACTCGCTTCTGTGAATCGTGCGCGTCATGCCAAAGAGTGACCCCTCACAGACCACCTGAAGTACCACTAGTGCCGATGCCCATCATTTCGGACCCGGTAAGGAGATTGGCCATGGACATAGTAGGACCTCTCATCAAAACACCAAGAGGATTCCAGTATATCCTTGTAATTGTCGACCAGGCCACCCGCTTTCCATGGGCGGCTCCCCTGAGAAATATTTCAGCCAAATCGATTGCCATCGAACTAGTCAAACTATTCTGCGAGATAGGCTTCCCGCAGGAGGTCTTGACAGACAGAGGTAGTAACTTCTTGTCAAAATACCTCGCTCAGGTTTGGGACGCTTTTGGCATCCACCACATAACGACCGCCGCCTACCACCCCCAATGTAATGGCTTGGTGGAGCGATTAAACCAAAGCATAAAACAAATGCTTCGACGAGCGTTGGATGGACAAATGACGGAGTGGGACACCATGCTGCCTTTCATCCTATATGCTTGTAGGGAGAGAAAACAGAGTTCCTTGGGGACCTCACCCTATGAACTCATGTATGGACGACCACCCAGGGGCCTGTTAGATGTCTTAAAGGAACAATGGATTGAACCAGTTGAGACCGAAATAGGCGTACCCCGGGTCTTGAAGGACTTAAGGACTCGCCTAGAACGAACCTCCCGAGTCGCAGGTGAGAATCTAAAAGAGAGTCAACAAAAACAAAAGCGATATTATGATCGGCGTACAAAGCCCAGACAATTAAAAACCGGAGAAAAAGTGATGATCCTAGTATCGGGCGCTACCCCCAAGTTTGAAGCCCGATGGAAGGGGCCTCATACAATAGTTAAGCCCATAGGATCAACTTCCTATTTGGTCTAGGATACCAAAGGACATACACAAATTTATCATGTTAATGTTCTTCGGCCCTGGCACGAGCGGTCAGGTTTGCTAGCGTCGGCTACCAATATATTCCACCCTGAAGGGATACAAATGGACGACAGTCGAGGGAATTATCGAACCAGTCAGCTGCGGAAAAGCGCGATGTCATGTATTACGTGCTGCGTGGAAGAGGCTTCACCAGCCTGTAATATTTTAAGAGGGGGGATGTGTGATGCTGCAGACCCTCTGAGAAGAGAAGAAAATGTTTTAAACGCAGGAAAAGTCAAGCACAGGCTGCAATATTATGAGGAACCTGATAGGGGGAGCAAGAGGGACCTCCGAGGAACTGAGGAACCACACCTCCTAAGGTCATGAGGTAATGCCAGCCAGCTTCCAATCAAGGAAGAGAGGAGTACCTCTTAAAGAGAGTCTGGAAGACTGGAGGGCAGAACAGGCAGGACTGCCAGGAGAACCAGCAGAACCAGCAGGATGGGCAGGACATCCGAATGAATGGGCAGGATATCCAGAAGAAGCAGTAACCCCTGGACAAGGGTTTCACAGGAGGCAGCAGCAGCCACAGTGGCTTGAGGAAAGAAGCAACCCTGGAGAAGGTGGGATAGCTCCATTCAGAGTGGGTGCTTTTCGTACAGAGAGGCAAAGGCGTGGCTGTGACTGCGGTCTAAAGCCAACAGAAGGATGGTTGGAGAACTTAAGGCCTATTGCTTAGGCCAGGCAGGATCCCAGCCGGAGCAGGCCTCAAACCTCACCGGGAGTAGACAAGCCAAGGAGAAAAGGTAACCCATGTTTAACTGAAAGCAGGTTGCAGACTGCTGGTGTATGGGGAGGACAGGGAGCAGAGGAATACTGTCCTTGTGAAACTGCCTATGAGATAAGGTGCAAGAAACACGTACCGAATAAGAGACTTGTTAATGACGAAGCTTTGCAGGAAGCTAAGGTAAAACACTTGCAAAAGGAAGACAGTTCCCAGTATATGAGGGCGCAGGACCGACGCCCTACATTCAACCCTGAGCACTGGGAGGTTGTACAGAGGATATATAAAAAGCCTGATTACAATTTGCCAGCAAGTACTGACTTGGTTTCAGAGGCTTCAGAAGGGGAACCGATGCAGGTGGAATTTGCTTCCGATACCGAGATGGACTGTAGTTATTGTAAGACAGGAAGCCTGGAGTCCCTGCTTAGCACATAAGCTCTATCTTGGGGAATAGAGACTGTTTGTTTTGATACACCATTTATTGTGAAGATAACAGCTTTGCTTTAACGTCATGTTTTACTTTTTCTTTAACCTGAAGTAAGGAATTTGTGTTGATGTTTTCGTCCAAGCATATGAACCTTTTTGCAAGAAAGGGAAATAAATGCCTTTGTTTCCCTCCACTCGGACCTTTGTATTCTTTGGGATTTTGGTAACAAAGGAAGCTACCAGGGCTGCAAGTCCCTGGGCCCTGTAAGACATTAGCCAAACCCAACCTCAAATGTTTTTATGTCCAACCTACCTCAGTCCATTACGCTGCCAAGGTAGGCCCTGTGACAGTTCGTAACAGAAATGAAACAATCAACATCGTAGTAGTGGAAAAAACATGGCCACAGCTTTATTCATTCTCCATCAACCAATACAAAAATATCTGACCACCTATCTTCTCCCAGACCAGCTTTCTCCAGCATTCCATCTTTACCCACTTCTTCAACCACATGTGGCCATTCAACTAGTCATTGCCGACCTAGCCATGGTGAGGTCCATGAAGAACCTTGTGGAAGACCATCCCCCCCCCCAACCACATAGCCTACAATGGCATTTGTGATCCCATTAATATTTCCAATAAATCACTCCATTTTCCAGCAACATCATTCATTTCATCTAGTACCCCATACCCTTCATTATTGGCTGATTCTGGAAGGAAGGCTACCACTCACCTTGCTTTCAGCAGCGATCTTACACTCCCTTCTCTGCAGTCCTCCAGTATCTCCACAGAATCCAAAATCATAACTAGAGGAGGTAAAAGGGTGGACAAATGCAATTCTCTTCACTGCCTCCTTTCTGCTATCCTGCCCCTACCAATTGACTTCATACCCACCACTGCTCAACTCCCGCTCCCTTAGTTCCCTTGCCTGTGCTCCCAAGCCCAGCAATGATTCTTCCTTACTCCATTCTCCATGCCATAACTGACCACAGCTCTAGGGCCTTCCATATAGAAAATGTTTGCATGCACTCAAACAGTTGTTTCTAAAAGCTCATCTATGAAATCAGCATGTTAAGTTAGAAGCAGGGGTTCTCAACCCTGTCCTTGGGACCCACCTAGCCAGTCGGGTTTTCAGGATAACCACAATGAATATGTATGAGAGAGATTTGCATACACTTCCTCCATTATATGCAAATGTCTCCCATGCATATTCATTGTGGTTATCCTGAAAACCCAACTGGCTAGGCGGGTACCGAGGACAGGGTTGAGAACCCCTGATTTAGAGAAATGAAAACTGATTTTCAGCACTGAAAATTATTCATGATTTGCCAAAGTTGCTTTTTAGAAAATGCATGTGCTGGTCTAATAAGCCAGATAGTGTAAAATGAGGAACTCTGAACTCTACGCCTGCTAGACCAAAGCAAGAATGGACTTTCTCAGATGCTTACAAGGAGTATTCAGAAGTTGGTATTTGGAAACAAGAATAGATGACAAGGAATTACCATCTCCATGTGACTTCAGAGAAATGTAGCACTGAATGGTGTAAGACGTTTTCCACCTGCTCCTTACAGTAAAATGACATATTATGGGTGTATTATATTATGTTGTACTATAGATGCTAAACATGATTTTCAGATAATTATTCATGTGAATTCAGCAAACAAGTAGTTTATTAAAGCAATTTTGTGCCTAGCATTTATATTATATAATTTTTCTCTAGTAAAAAAACTTTGATTTTATAATTGTGCAGTGCCATTCCACCTGTTGTGTTGGAAATAAATCTCCGAGGAGTGGTCACAGTTGTATCACACCTGTTACTCATTATGTTTAGAGTAAAATCATTAAGATAAAGACTATAAACTGCCTTGGCTTGAATTCTAGTCCAAACAAATGAAACAGTGAAGAAGAACAGATTTACGACTGCTGCACCATTCTTGCTCAAACTGGTTCTAGCAGTATGTCCATCAATTCACATTCAGCTTATTTTATGCCCCCATGTTACTAATTTGCCACTAGAGACCTCTAAAAAGCTGTCCATGTACAGTAGGTTCAGGTTCACAGGGACGGGCTAGTCCTGTCCTGTTTTTCAAAATCCCATCAGTCCCATCTCAAAGCTTTCTGTGGTTTGGGAATTCTGTTTAACGAAAGTGGAAGGAAGGTAATAAATCCCAGAATGCCTGGAGGTTGAAATAAATAAACCAAGAAAGAAATAGCCACTCCCTAGTGACCATATAAAGACAATGAAGTCATCCTGCCACAATATACCTGAATTCTTCAAATAAAGAACTTTGAACAACATGACTATTGATTAAATAAACATTCTTTTAGATACTACAAATATTCCAAGTAGACTTAGAAGCTACTAATAATTTTTTCTTATTTAGTTCTGATCACAAAATATAAATGTGAAGGTAAATGGGAGCAGCTAAGGATTAGCAAGGACGCTATCTGTTCTTTGCTCTCACGGGTCTGTTCTGGACACATGTTGTTGCTGTCATTGCCACTCATTAAACAAGGAATATATTTATTATCAAAAGCCACACAATTTTTTTTGATTGGCAAAACATGTTTGCAATTTCTAGGCAAAACTGCACTTTTGGCACACAGCAATTATAGAAGTGAACAGAGATTGCTCCTTAAAAGAAAGGCGCTTTGCTGTTACTATCATGAATCAGACAAGCCAAGCACAGAGGATTTGTAAATGCTAAACATGGGAGATAGTGGCTATGATAGACTGATTCAACAATTAGGGGTATGTTTACTAAACTGCGGTAATGTCACCCACGTTAGTTCCGCAGTAAAGGTACAGATGCCCATATAAAGACGTGGGCAGTACATCGTTACAGCAAGCCGTATCAGCTAACGCACGTTACAAGGCATCTTAGACTAACGCGCGTTTACAAGGCGCCTTATAAGGCACCCTACAAGGCACATTACAAGGCGCCTTGTAAAGCGCCTTATAAGGCACCTTGTAAGGTGCCTTATAAGTAAGGTGCCTTGTAAGGTTCCCCATAAGACGCCTTGTAAGGTTCCCCATAAGGCGCCTTGTAAGGCACCCTATAGGGCTGCTTAGGCTAAGCGCTGTATGAGGCACCCCTGGACAAGGCACCGTAGAAGGCACCCTGGACTATGGAACCATAGGTTAAGGTGGCCTAACAAGGTTACGGTGCCCTAGGTTAGTGTGCCCTGAGGGCTGCAAGGTGCTTCAGGATGACATGCATGACCTGTGAGGCACAGAGACAGATGTAGCCCTAACACTAGATAGAGCACTGAGGAAAGGCAATGAACAGGTGAGTGAAGGAGGGAGAGCTGGGGGCTGCTGGACCTGCCATATCTGCGGGCATCCCATGTGGCTGACAGTACTGTTGACAAACATGGTGGGGGCAACTGTACCACAGCACAGGGTGTTGGCAATGTAAAGTACTGGAAAGACAGTTGGTGGCAGACGATGGGAATACGTGTCCCCCAGTGGAGGCGGATGTGGCAGGATAGTTACAATGATGGGTGGTGCCATGCAGATCAGGCACAGGCGAGGCAAGCATGAGAGGCGCAATGCAGGAAAGGGTACCAGCGCAGGACATGGGGTGGCAGCCTGCACAGGAAGACAGGATGCTACACAGCTGACAGATGCAGAAAGATGGACTGAAGGATTGTTGGCAACAGTGGTGAGGGTAATATGGGCTGGCAGCATGGATCTGCAAAGATATGACTGTTACAGGCATGCAAAATATCTGAGTTGGACAGGCATGAAAAGAGGGAAAAACAAGGAATCAAACTAATGACCACTGTTTAGAATGTCATTGTACTAACCAGTAGGCTATACTTCTATAGCTTGTTGCACAGCAATGGCTTGGTACAGAAGGACTGCAGGTCACCGCACAAACCGTCTGTGTGCCAGGATAGGGTAACCCCACCAGCACCCATGATGCAATGCACATGCAGAACAGCGGTCTACAGCTGATCACCAGATGGGGTCTGCACCTCTCTGGCACTGCAGCGTGGTAAGACGGACTGACAGTGCATGATGCTGGCACAGAGTAGCTACAGACCATGCCATTGTGCAAGTTCTGTGTTCACCCTGAGGGTTAGAATGGGCACCCAGCACTAGGTCCGCAGTACATGTTGTGCTAGAGATAGGCCTGCTGCACATCCACAGCACTGCCAGTGTGTGCCAGGTGTTCCTAGCAGTGCAACTGAAAGTACTTCTGTGTCCCACAGTCACATGTAGCCCTGTGGGGGCCAGACAATACCCAGATTAGTGCATACCCAGTGTTAGGGTCTGGTTGCCATGGGTACCTGTTATCAGGGCAGAGGGGTGTCTAGACTCGCATGAGGTGGATGTAGCACTGTCTCCACAGGTCAAAGTGGTATACACTATATACCCCAAAAGACCCACAATCACCCATTTTGTAGGTTAGGGAATGGAGAGACAGGAGCCTGAGCCCTGGCTGTAGGACAAGCAACCGCAGTCCTGATGACAGAGGACAGCCTTCCATGGCTGTTGGGCCAGAGCCATACCTGTAGCAGTTCAATAAAAAAAAACCCAAATTATCGATAAGTATTATACCCACAAAAATCACCAAAATTACCCCCTAAAAATCTATATTTTTTTTGTCGGATGCCGCTGAAAAGGACACACACTTTAATTTGTGCCCTCCATTCAGTTGTATCCCTTTTAATCAAACTTTGAAATAAAATTTTACAGCTACTTAGCTTATCAAAAGTGCGACTTCCTGAATAACTCGCTTTGCCTTCAAAGTGTGAGCTCCAAAATACCAGGTTCAGGCCTCCGACATCCGACAAAAAAAATATCGATTTTTAGGGGGTAATTTTGGTGATTTTTGTGGGTATAATACCTGTAGCAGTGGCAGACCAGCAGTAATGCTTGGGATAAGCCAGGGAAATCTCACTAGCAGACGGCACAGTCTGAGACTGCACCTGCAGCACCCTACAAGGTGTTCCAATCATGCACAGACTAACTGTAGACAATCCACTAGCCAGTCCATAGTGCAGCTCACAGGGGAGCCTTGTGCACCCAGAGATGGGATGTATAGCACAGACACCAAGCAGGCATCTCAGTGAATGAGCCCCAGAACTAGGAACACACAGGTATAACTGAAGACAAATAGTGTGAAGCACTATGTGGGAGCATAGACATGCCATGGTCACTGCTTGGTCAGGGTGAGATTGACCTCACAGCATGCCATGCTGTGGCCACCCTGTCCATGCAGGTGGTGGTCGGGCACTACAGTGTCCCAGCCATTGCCCTACGACCTGTGCAGATGCATCCTGCCAACCCGCCCTGTCTGGGCCATACCCACAATACCTTGCTCCTCATTATGCACATTTGCAGGCTAATGCTGGTAACAGTGGGACATTGTGGGCCCAGAGCAGTGTAGGCAGCCACAAAACAACTGATAGACATACACACTCCTGTTGCAGCATTGTGCAATGATAGGGGTGGTTTGCAATCCTGCTCGCCACACTGGTCCTGATCACAGTGCCGACATTGCTAAACTATGCCGGGGGTAATAGTAGTGCTCTGCTGATAACTGGCTCTCCATGAAGCTTTGGATATTGGAGCCTGTGTGAGTGGGTGTTTTGACCCCTGTTCGACACGGCTTTGGGGTTTGCACATGTTGATGTTGTATCTGCATTGTAGGGTAAAATGTGGGGAGATGCTTTTTAGGATCCACAGCTGGGACTTGAACCTGTGACCTTCTGCATTTGGACATTCTGGCTCTGTGTACTGCACTACACTATTGCCACAGAGGTGTAGTGGTCCCTGGGGCTACCTTTACTTTCCTCAGGCAGACCATTTCTGTTGCACTGTGCACCACATACTGGTACAGGGCATGGCCTAGGTCCACTGCAGGAGGGTGGCACTGCTCCCTCCAGCACAAACACATACCCCCTGCCATGACGACATGACCATATGCTGTTGGTGCTGGTCGTGCATGGTCCCGGGCCATCCACTGTGCAGGTAGGCGGGTGCCTAGGGTGCGGGGTCTGGGGTGGCGAGGCATACATGGACATCCACACATCCCCCCCATGACTGCCTACCAATGTTATGTCCCTTCCCCATGGAGTGATGACTGGGGGGATGTCAGGCTGGTGCTCTAGCAACTATTGGCTAGGGTGGACTGGGTAGATGTAGGTGGAGTGTGTTGTTACTGCCGACTGTGGACAGGCTAGGGTATACACCTCAGGTACGGTGTACCCAGTTTGGCCTACTGGGTGTATATATGTTTCCGACAATGTATGGGCACACCCTGCAATGCCTTACTAGGGGCTGCCGTAAAGTGTGTTCAGTTAGCTGGGTCTATGAACTGTTTGGGACCCATCCTGGGTGTGGCCTATGGACCCTTGTTAGTGTGGTCCCCAGATGTGCACTGCTTGCCCTATTACAGGCATAGTGGTACCTGTGGGATGTTTGGGGTACTTGCTGGGTAATGTCCCTGGATGGGACACTGTGGAACATGGACTACTGGGCATGTTTGGCCCTGGTCAGCTGCTGTCCTGCTGATTTCCAGTTTCTATGTTCCTATGTGCCACCTGGGAGACGGCCTAGTTAACCCTGTGCCCAGCTGCCCTCACTGCATGTCCCGCCTGCAGTCCCCCTATGCCCCATTTGCACCATCACCATAGTGGCCTATCATACTTGGCCACTATACTGTTGCTGCAGATGGAGCACTACTATCACCTTTCTCGGGCTCCCTGCCTAGGCTGTACATTGCTGACACTTAAATGGTTTCTCTCTCCTGCAAATGTGCATCTAACGGCAGGTTTTCATTCGTGGTAGGATTCAGCCCTTCAGTTCAGCGCATTAGTGTGCAGGAAGCCTCTCTCTGCCCACTCCCTGCCCATTGACCCCTGCTCTCCACCCTCTCTCCGCCCTCTGTGGTATGTACCGCGCCGCGGAACGCTTCCGCGCGGGTTGTAACGTTACTGCGCGGTAACGTTATGCACCACACGGTAACATTACCTAACGTGCGGTAACGTTACCTACCGCGCGGTCTGTAACGTTACCGCAGTTTAGTAAACATACCCCTTAGTGTTTGGACTGCCAGAACAAATAGCAACATGGATAAAGTGAAATGTTAGAAGTCCCAATGGAAACACAGGTAACTATATGACTGCGTTTGTCTGGCAAGCTGACCTCAGAAAACTGAGTAGCAGCTACTTGTATCTGCCAAGCTACAAGTACTGAAATAACTAGAAGTCTTATTAGAAACTTAGCTGCCCATACGATGAAGTCTATCTGACAGGCTACGTAGGAGACCTAGGAGACTCACTAGTAACACAGAAACATAGAAATATGATGACAGAAAAAGACCACATGGCCTATCTAGTCTGTCCTTCCATATCAACAACTACAACAGTCCCCTTTTTACCTTCAGAGATCCTCTGTGTTTGTCCCATGCTTTTTTGAATTCAGTTACTGTCCTCATCTCTACCACCTCCACTGGGAGACTATTCCATGGATCCACTACTCTTTCCATAAAGAAATATTTCCGCATATCACTCCTGAATCTATCTCCCTTCACCCTCATCCCATGTCCCCTTGTAGCAGAACTTGCTTTCAATTGAAACAGGCTCTCTCCCTGAACATTTATGCCATGGAGGTATTTAAACATCTCAATCATATCACCTCTATCCCGCCTTTCCTCTAAGGTGTACATATTAAGATCCCTAAGTCTGTCCTCATCTGCTTTATAATGAAGACCACTAATCATTTTAGTAGCCACCCTCTCCACCGACTCCATCCTGTTCACATCCTTTTGAAGGTGCGGTCTCAGAATTGCACACTATACTCCAAATGAGGTTGTACCAAAGACTTATACAGAGGCACTATCACCTCCTTTTTTCTGCTAGCCATTCCTCTCCGTCTGCACCCAAGCATCCTTCTAGCTTTTGCCGTCGCCTTTTCTACCTGTTTAGCTACTTTAAGATCATCAGACACAACCACGCCTAGGTCCTGCTCTTCTTTAGTGGACAAAAGTACTTCACCCCCTATACTATATTGCTCCCTTGGATTGCTGCAGCCCAAATGCATGACTTTACATTTTTTAACATTAAATCCCAGCTGCCAAATTTTAGACCATTCTTCAAGCGTAGCTAGATCCCTCCTCATGTTATCTACACCTTCCTGGGTATCTACTCTATTGCAGATTTTGGTATCATCCGCAAAGAGGCAAACCTTACCTGATAGCCCTTCCTCTATATCACTAACAAAGATGTTAAAAAGAATCGGACCAAGGATAGATCCCTGGGACACACCACTGGTAACAGCCTTCTCCTTAGAGAGAGCTCCATTTACCTGTACTCTTTGTCACCTCCCACCCAACCAATTTCTAACCCAAGCAGTAACTTTAGGGTCCATCCTTAGGGTGCTCAGTTTGTTTATAAGTTGCCTGTGAGGAACAGTGTCAAAGGCTTTACTGAGATCTAAATACATCACATCTAGGGCTCTCCCTCAGTCCAACTCCCTGGTCACCCAGTCAAAGAAATTGATCAGATTTGTCTGACAAGACCTGCCTCTGGTGAATCCATGCTGCCTCGGATCCTGTAATCCGCTGGACTCCAGAAACAAATTACAAACAATAAGTCCCAGATTAATAAAGTTCAAAACAAACCTTCCTGTCTATAAAATATGTGAGTGAGGACCATAACAACAGAACCACACCATGCGACTGTAAATAGCTGAATGATGGTCACTTCTTCAGTCATCAGTCCCAAAGAGGCTGTGATGATGGAATCAAACTAGCAGGCTGCAATGACTGTAATAATTATAAGAGACAGAAATGGAAGCACTCGGATCTGTTTCATAGACTGTGCACAGGGCCTTGGAAGCCAGTAGTTTGGGCAACAACCATGCTAATATTTGCTAGCTATTTAGATTATTACAGAGTTTGTGGTTAGATATGAGAAACGAGGCATGTGGGAGATAATTATGAGGACTGTATTGGATAAGGAGAAATCTTCCAGGGGGTCATGCTGAAGTCGATATTCAAAATATTTACCAGGCTAAAATCTGGTATTTAAATCCTATCACTTCAAAAATCCCCCTTTACCATGATAAATTTTAATGTATAAAATTACTGCTTGCACAAATTTAGCTGTGAAAAATAGGGAGCTGGGTTGAAGCCATACTGGGGATGGATTTCAGACTGTAGCCGGTAAATATTCAGTGATAAACAGACTGAATTTAGCTGGGCAGAGGTAGATGCTGCTTGTCCCAAATGAGTCCTGCCGCTCCTTACAAACCCTCCATATTTATATAATAGAGTACTTAGCTGTGTAGAGCTGATTTTCAGTGTTCACTGGCTATATTTGCCTTTGGAGCTCATTAGCATTAAATCTAGTCTATCAAACTTCATCTGGATTTAAACAGATAGCTGCCCCTTTACCTGGATATAAGTGTAACTGAATATTTGGCTAAACACAGATGAATAAATGTATCCAGTTGTCTCACCAACTCAATGGGTTTTTATATATCTTCAGCACTATGGCTGGCAGTTGGGATGCATCTTTAAAATAATACATTGGCAGACTGGATGGTGCAATTGGTCTTTTTCCACCATCATTTACTGTGTTTCTACTGTATATGGACTCTCAGCAAAGATTTCATATTGTCCCCATGACCTCCAAGTGTCTCTTAAAAGCAATAATAATTACATTATTAATTTATACGGTTAATAATTTTCAGTGGTCTTCTTGTTTCTGCAGGTAGCAAGCTATTCAATCCCATCTCCTTTGCCTAAGAATGTATGTGCTGCTGCTGATCTCTGGATCAGAACCGGAGGAAAGTGATATTCATAACTGTGCAGGAAAGTCTGGAGGTAGTCATGTTCCTTTAGAGTAATAGTTCCAGTCTCATTATAGCCCCATCAGACTAGAGTTCTGCATTGTGTCATCATAGAAAGCAGCACTGTAGTAGGACTGCAATCTGACCTGCCATTCTTTGTCTGATGAATGGGAACTCGCCACTAAGAAAAATGTGAGCATAAGTAAGTCTCACTTGGGAATCTCTCATGACCTCTCCAAGAACGATGTGACCCAGGCTTAATGTTTCTTGTTTTTCTGATATATTAGACATTTTAATCATATGTTGAAAGGAAAAAAGAATGGAAGCGACACTGGCTTCTAATGATGAATGGGCAACGTCTTCAGCCCTAATAAAGTTTTTCCCAATGTGGATACCTGTGAGGAAAAATTAGATAAACTATATATATTAGATAACAATCTTGTAGACTAACACAGTTCCCACAATTACGCAATCAAATCCTGCTGTTATAAATCGTCCTCTGAGGTTCAGGGTTATACGACAATTAAGGTCAGTTGATGAAGGGAAACTGAGTTATCCCAAAGTCTTATGCTGGCCTCGCATCTCAGAATAAACTTCCACTAAAGCTTCAGAAATGTTCAGTTCTTAGTGGCTGTAAACCTGTTCCAGTTGAATATCTGAGACCACATAACAAGGAGTGCATCCACAGCTGGAGCACAGCTGTCAAGCTGCTGGCATTGCTGAGCAGAAAACAGCACAAGGCAAAGATGAGCAAAACAGTCACACAAAAACAAAGCAGGAAACAACATGAAAACAGGATGAGTGGATAAAAAAGAATATCTTTACTGAAGACAAGTTTGTAATACGACACCTTTGAGAAAATATGCCTAGTATGCTGTGACCTTGATTTCAAAAAGGGTGCTTTTATTGACTGATTCAGTTTTGGATTTGCCGGTATTTTGTAAAGGTAATCTGCTAATATTTGGCACCAAAACAGTATTCTAACTACCTTGAAGTTAGAGTTACTAAGTGGTCTACTACATTAGCACCTGTTAGCGATGCCAGTGTGTTGTTATACTGCAGGTGACATTTTATGCATTGATACCTAGGTACTAAGTCGGGCCGATGCAGAAAGACTAATCTTTGCATGCAGATAACATGACTTACACGCACAAGTTCCGACACGCCAAATGCAGAAAAGAGATTGACGTGTGCGTGAACAGCAAAGGACAAGTATGCGCACACAGTAATGCTTATGTATTTAAATTTCATGGAAATGAACTGCACATATTAAAATGGCATGCTAATATTGTATGCACCCAATGCAGACAATCATGTAGAGGATTAAATAACCAGCTGATGCGCCAATATCTCTATGCCTGGTCTGAGGTGGCTTAAACGTCTTGCACGTGTAGGGAAAAAAAAAACCCTGGTGGCCCAGTGGCCCCAATCCCTCCACCAAATAAAAAAGACATCTGGTGACACAGTGGCCTTGATCCCACCTACCCAATAACAAAAAGATCTGGTGGCCCCTGAACCCTCCACCCTCCTCCTGGTACCTTTAAGCTGGAGTGGGAACATTGCTCATGCACTCCTGCTCCTGTGCTGCATTGGCCATCTTGAGAAATGGCAGTGCCTGGCCCTGCGCAGTGCATCCTGGGATGTACTGGGTGAGATCAGCCTGCCATAAAAGGCTATATGGCAGTCTGACCCACCCAGTGCATCCCAGGTGTTTTTCAAGATGGCAGTGTACGAGCAGGAGACTGGGGGCAACCCTCCCGCTCCAGCCTAAAGGTACTGACAGGGGATGGAGGGTTCAGGGTCCACCAGGTCTTTTTGTTATTGGTTGGGTGGGAGCGGAGCTGCTGGGCCACCAGGGCTTTTTTTAAATTGAGTGTGTAGGTAGGTGGGTGGGTGGATGAGATGAGGGGATTGGGGCTGCTGAGCCACCAGGGTTTTTTTTTATTGGGTGGAAGTATCAGGGCCACTGGGCCACCAGGGATTTTTTTATCAGGCGGGGATCGGGGCTGCCAGGGATTTGGTTTCTGTTGGGGGATCAATGTTGGGGACACTGGCTCCCTGACAGTATTTGATGGATCATTTGAGGTGAAGTGCCAAACTTCACCTCAGATTACCTTGTTTCTCTGGGAGAGCATGCCAAATCTGCGCCGACTTCAGTGTGCATGTGTTTAGCTTGCTCACCCAGTTTAACGCTGACATTTGCGCCAAAGTTTTATGCATGACTTATTTGCATATGCATTCCTTTCTGCAAGCTGGTGCTGAAGTCGCGTGCTATCAGCACACTACATAGACATGTACATAGCTAATAGCATGCAACTTCAGCCTAGCTTTCTGCATCGGCACCTGTGTTAGCTCACTCAAATGAGGGTATTAGTAGCTCTAGCTGTTGGTTAGCTGTTTATGAATTATGATGTGATCACTGTACTTTTATACTTCCATGCTCTTCTATCTATGCTGGCACTTCTGTAAACCATTTGAAAAACAATGTAGTTTTTTAAAATCAAACTTTGCAAATGAGCATAATTGGATAATGAATGAGTGAACTGATTGACTTCCGATGTAGATGTATATGGTTTGTCCATGTTTAAATACTAATAAGTCTCAAGATAGTTTCTATTTAGGTAAGGTCATGGATATAGTAGAGATAATACGAATCAGAGAAGACCACCTTGTTATATTCATTTGGAGGGTAATTGTATAACAGATGGTCTATGTGGGAAGGTGAAGTAGGCTCCTATTTTAATCTATTTTTATAAGAATACATTGGCACCTATACTGTATCAAGGTCATTCCAAGCCATGAATAGCAGGGATGGATGTCCCGTTGGGAATCCATCCCTGCTAGTCAGACCCCTCTGGATCCCCGGCTTCCTCCCCGTACGAACAAGGTGTTTGTACAGGGAGGCTAGATGGTAGTGGGAAGGGGGCGGGGTTAGGACAGGCAGTGGGCGGTCCATGGCTCAGATGTACAGGGCCAATTCTGATGTCAGCCTTGTATGTCCGGGGCTGGCGGGCTGAATGGGGAACTTATTCCACCTCTGAGGTGGAATACATTATGCAGACGGCAGGGGACTGCTGGTCTGGGCGGCAGAAAGGCTAGGAGAGGGTGCAGGTAATTCCCCATAGCCCGAATCTGTCCTTGGGAGGCCAGATCGGGGGTCGGGCTGCGGGGGATTGCAGAACAGGTCGGCAGCCGGGGATCGCAGCTCCTGAATGGAGCCGTGGTGCCATGGCAACTGGACGCAATGGTGCTGTGGCTCCATTCAGGAGCCCTGACTGAGTTAGCTAGGTGGAGGCCTGTACGTGCAGACCAACCAAGATCGTGTTCCAGGCCTGCATGTGCAGGCCTATTTGTGATTCTAATCCCACAGGGCAAGATGTGCCCCACGGGTTCAGAATCGAACCTGCCCCTGTGCGTCTGATTCCGATTGGGCGCAAAGGGGCATGGACATCCCGGATGGAATGCCGCTCAGTGGCTTTATAAAATACTAGGGCAAAAGTGGCAGAAATTGCACCTAGATTGAAGTTGCCGACATTTACACCTGCTCTAGAGCAGGTGTCTAGTGTTTGCATCTAAAGTAGTCATGCACATGCGTGGTTTACAGAGCATGTGTAAGCACTCAGGCATAAAGTACTTGTGTACATTCCTATGTTACAAACATGCATAAACTGTGACTGACTGTCCTCCGCTCACCTCTGTTCCAGAACATGCCTACATCTGAGTCACATAGAAGTATAAACCTTCTTGGTACTGTGCATCCTTTCAGAATGCAACCCCTGGGGCAATTTAATAAGAGGCCTCTTAGGTGCTCATAAAGGCCTTTACAAGTGAAAAGCCTTTATAAAACTACCCCATGGATGGTAATTTTATAACAGGCCGTCTGGGTTAATGGGGCAGGAAGACATCTATTTTTAGCCTATTTTATGTTTATGTTTATTTGCACATTTACTATACCGCCCTTTGTAGGGCATCAGGGCAGTTTACAACAAAAAATAAAAAGGAGAAAGAAGGAGGGTAGTTGTAGAAAAGCAGCTTGAGAAGAAGGAAAAGGATGTCTATATAAACACTAGCACACATCCTGCAGACTTCCTAGATCAAAGGTGTGAACATTATGCTTGTTCAAGAGCATGTACTGTAGTTTATATGAGGACACACAGATGTTATTAAATATATTTATTAATCATAACTGCGCAACCTCTGCCCAAACTCCTCCCCTGAGCATATCTGCTCTGCAAGTATGTGCTGGCTTGTATGGCGTGTCCTTTTCATAGTCATATTCAGAATTTATTTGATATACTGCATATCTTCACAAAGATCTCTGCGGTTTACAATTTAATAAAAGGGAAATTTAATAACAAACATGAGAACCAGACCCAAGCCAAAACAAATGAACAACAATAACTAAAAGGAACAAAAGGGAAATAAAAGTTACAATGTCAAGAGCAGAGAGAAAACAGAAGAGGCAATAGACAAGAGTCATGGAGAGTGACACAGAAGAAGGGGCCAGCCCTGAGGATAACCCTGCTCAAAGTAATAGGTCTTTAAAGCAACTTTACATTTCTTACCGGAGATTTGCAAGTGAAAATAAGATGGTTAATCATTCCACAATGTTGGGACAAGTAGATTAAAAGAAGAACTTCAAGTGCAGTCAAGATGTATCATAAAGTGGGAAGTGATTTATTTTTATTTATTTAACACATTTTCTATACCGTTTTATCATTGAGTCAAAATGGTTTACAGATAACATATGAACTGAAAGAAATTACATTGAACAGGGGTAGGGGATGGGTTAGTTAATTATTCATTTAGCATAACTAATAACAAAAAGGGAAACATAGCTACAAGATGTTTATCAGGGATTACTGATTGGTTGTGTTCTTTAAGATATGGATAATAAATTTTGATGGAATAAAAGAAGGGAGTCCTGGGGAACATACAGAATCAGTAACTGAGAGAGAAAAGCAGACAAACCAGTACAGAAAACCTAAACAATGATTGTTAGGATTTTAAAAGGGATTCTATTAATGAAGAAACAAAAAGCAGGCAAGAGATATGACACATTGCTCTTGGCAGAATGGCTATGAAGGATCTAGGCAAGATTCTCAAGTGCAGGGATGTATCTCTGCATATAAAGAATAGACTTATCCAAGCTATGGTATTTGCAATAATATCATAATGATTTGAAGGTTTGACAGTGAAGAAGACAGGAAGAAAATGATGGCTTTGCATTATAATACAGGTGAATAATACTATGTATATACCATGGACTTCCCAAAGAACAAATCAGTCAGCACTAGAGGAGATCAAACCTAAGTTTTCATTGGAAGTCCAAATGACAAGACTCCATCTTTCTTTTAGTTTACGCACTTTATTGCTTTATTTAACAAAACCAAAGCAACAAATGAGAAAAACCCCATAAAGAACATTTATAATATACAGCAAAAAGGAGAGTTAAACAAACTAATATATCTTTAGACAGCAAACATAATTGATTGGAAGGGAAGGAAGTTAATTAAGGATCACCAAAGTCTTGTTAACAAACTTATCCAGGGGTGACCATGTTTTAACCACATGAAGTGTCGACCAGGATTTAACAGCCATTATTTTCTCATATCTATATAGAGGACACACTGTGTTCCATCAGAATGTAGTAGACAATAGAGAAACATTTTTCCCATTAGTCATAATCATGTGGAGAGCGTGTGCTGTAAGCAGATCAAATAGTTTCCCTTGATCAACATTAAGATCGAATGATTATCGCAAAGATTGGTAAATAATCTATTCCAACTGCAAATCTTTATTAAAAATCAAGATTTCCTGCAATTTCTGCCATATACCTTCCCCAGAAGATTTAATAGGTGGAAATCATATATCATATGTACTAGTGTACCCAGCATCAGTTCACAATACCAGCATTTGCTCCCCGTTACCAATCCAGCTCTCCACTTCTTCCATGGAGTGCACAATTCAAAACTTCGACTTTCATACTTTGAATACTTTGTGAAAAGAAAGATCATTAGAGAAAGACATCATGCTTGCAAAGGTTGAAGGTCAACACAAAAGAGGAAGGCCAACAATGTGATGGATCAATACAAAAGCAGCAGCTTATGGACTCCACTCTATCAATAATCAGCTGCCAACACACAGTTTAGGACCACTATTCATAGAGCCAACATCGACTTGAGGGCACTTAACAACAACAACAAGATGTGGAAAAATCCTATTAATCAAAGAGGCCATTATCTTTATTTATTTTCAATTTGGAGGGGAAATAAACAATGGGTGATTAAGGAGGATAACTTCCTTAATCCCTTTCGTAAAGGACTAGCTGAAAGGAACACTTTAAAAAAAAACACTATATGGGTTGGGGCGCAGCAGTAAATCCTGAGGGGGAAATTTTTAGCCAGACATGCACATTCTGTATTTGAAATGGGGAATTTTTGTGTAGATTTTTGGCCAAACCAAGCCATACCGAAACTATGCCCCCTTGAAATTTCTACCTATTGTGGACACCCATGTTTAAATTGAGCCCGTTTTAAAATCATCATTTACATGTGAATGCTGTTTCCATGTGTAAATGCCAATATTTCCACATGGAAATTGTGAATAAGGCTTCTAAAATAATCCTCATTTACTGCTAACACAGCAGATAGCACAGAGCAGTTAAAGCCAACTCAATACATAGCAAGTGTATTTTCTCTGCATAAACTGTATGGGAAGATGTTGGGTATGACTTCATGAATCACTGAACAAAGTAGCTCCTTTAAGGGTAAGTACTGCTAAAGCTAAAGTACTAAACCGCCTTGAAGTAACAGTGAAGTTGTTAAGCAAAGACAAGACCTATGGAGAAAGAAACGGAGTTGGAGGATTAATTTTGATCCTGCTCTCCAGCAGGATTAATTGATTCAATTGCGTAGTTATCAGCAATTGGTGACTGAACGTAAAAAGGAGTATTATAATACTCAGATTTACACTTGAGCTGGCCATCCAACCCATCATTTTTCAGTTCTTAAGTGATTTACACAGGTTGCCTCTATAGGACCTGACTATGAGTCCATTGATCTTCAACTCTTTCTAACCTCTTTCTGTAATAAGACTGAAAAGATTAGAGAGAATTTTTCCTATATCGATTTGTTCAATTGTCCTGTTTCTGAGATATTTGAAGGGATAGTTTAGAGAACTTTTAGCTTGGCTACAGAAGATCAAGTTATTGAAGATATTTCTTCCTTGAATAATACATATAGGCCTTTGGACAGTTGTCCTGTCAAGTTATTTAAATCTTTAAAGGAACCTTTGTGTAAGTCAGTTACTGCCATTATTAATAGTTCATTGTTAAATGGTATTGTTCCTGATATTTTGAAAAGAGCTTCTGGATATCCATTGTAAAAAAAAAACCCTCCTCCTTAAGTAAGGAAGATCCTTTGAATTATTGTCCAATCTCTTCATTGCCATTTTTGGCTAAGGTAATGGAAAAAATTGTATTGCAACAGATTCAGGAATATATTGATAAGCAGGATATACATACTTAGGGGTATGTTTACTAAAGTCCGTTGCTGTGCGGGTTCCCGTTAGTGTGCGTGTGCCATATATGGAGTGGGCGGGTCAGGCAGAAAAAAGCAAAAAACTGCACCGTACTTGTGCGCGTCGCGCAAATGTGCGGGGCCCAGATTAGCGCGTGGGAAGACTAAGCGGGGCGCTGCTGGGCACACAGAAGGACACAGCCGTAGCACAACGGTGAAGACAAAAACCAATGGTGCAGGGGCCTTGGGTTCAATCTCCCAGTGTGCGCAACCCAAAAAGGCAGGGTGAGGCGTGAATAGTAATGGTTAAAACATCTTTTTAGGAGGCATAACACATATGGCCGGATGTAGGTGTTGCGCTGTTACGTTTGTGCGGCAACAATTAATATTTTGTGGCATGTGGCCTAGCACTGTAAAATCTGTGCTGCATTATGCAGCTCGCTGTACGTCGCCTGCGGTTTGTGCGGTATTGGGCTGTGCGCTGTACATCTCTTTCTTGTTGGGCGGCATTAGGTGGTGCTCTGTTACTTGTGGACGGCATAAGGCGGTGGGCAAATATCCATGCACAGGAAGCGAGCCGTAGCACAATGGTGAAGACACTAACCAATGGTGCAGGGGCTATGGGTTCAATCCCCCAGTGTGTGCAATCCAAAAAGGCTGGCTGAGTCATGAATAGTAATGTTCTAGAAATATATTTAGGAGGCAATACCACATTCGGGCGACTACAGGTGTTGCGCTGTTACGTGTGTGCAGCACAAATTAATATTTTGCGTTATTATGCAGTGCGTAATAAAATCTGTGGTGCATTAGGCGGCGCGCTGTACGTCGCCTGCGTTTTGCGCGGCAGTAGGCTGTGCGCGTGACATCTTTTGCGTTTTGGCCGGCATTAGGTGGTGCTGTGTTAGTTGTGGACGGCATAAGGGGTTTCGCAAATGTCCATACACAGGAACCGAGACGTAGCACAATGGTGAAGACACTAACCAATGGTGCAGGGGCCACAGGTTCAATACCCCATAGTGTGCAATCCCAAACAGCTGGCTGAGGCATGCATAGTAAAGCTTATCACTAACATTTATTGAGGCACACTAATTTTGGGTGGCTCCAGGCGTTGCACTTTAACGTTTGGGCGGCAGTAACAAATGATGAGCGTCATTATGCGTTTCGCTGGCAGATGTGGGGGGCATGAGGCGATGCGCTGCAAATGTGGGCGGCATCAGTCACTGCGCTGTTTCTCTTGTGCGTGTCTGGCATCAGGAGGCGTCGCGCTGTTAGTTGTGAACGGCATAAGTCGGCGCGCAAATGTCCATACACAGGAACCGAGCCATAGCACCATGATGAAGACAACAACCAATGGTGCAGGTGCCACGGTGTCAATCCCCCAGTGTGCGCAAGGATAAAGGCTGGATCAGGCATGAACCGTAATGGATAAATGTGCAATAGGAGCTAGATTAATTGACTGCGGCACACTGTTCTTTTGTGCGGCGCACAGTTATTTTGCGCATCATAAGGCGGCACACTGATGTCCACGCACAGGAACAGAGCCACAGCATAATGGTGAAGACACTGACCAATGGTGCATCGACCAGGGGCTGAATACACGGCTGTGCAGAGATAGAAAAGGCTGGGCGATGCATCATCTGTCCTAGGTAATATTGGCAGAGGAGGCACATGAAGTTATTGGCCACATAATATTATAGAGGCAAAAGGCGGCACGCTGATATCTAAGGAGACGAACAGAGCCACAGCAGAAGGGTTAACACACTCCCCAATGGTGTTGGCATCATGGGTGCAATCCCCCGCTGTGTCCAATGAATAAGGCTGGTTGAGCCATCACCTGTCATGATGAATAGTGAGCTAAGAGCCATGTTCTATGTTCTTGTTTATACTACTGGTAGCAAATGAACTATGGAAGCACTGTAATAGCAGTTAATGCATAAGGCGCCCATCAAGGTACCTCAGAGGTAAAATAGTAACGTGCACTGTCCAACAAAGAAACCCACAATGTTGTGTATAGGGTGCGTATTGTTTGCCGTATGAGGCAGGGCATGGGACAAACACAGTCAGTGCTGGCACCATTCTGTATTGTAACGCATGGAAATCCAAAGTAGGTGAGCAGACATGCAAGATGGAACAGCAGTGTAGCAGAATGGTCATGGCACGGACTGACTGTGAAGGGGTCATGTTTCGAAATGAGCAGTGACGAAGCCTGGCTTACCTACATCTGTGTACAGCATGCAATTAGACAGCAATCTGTGATGCCAGCTAAACACAAGCCCACCCCAGTGCTCAGCAGTATGTCACCTTTCAGGGTGTCACAGAATGCACATCATAAACAACCATGTCAGTCAAGGCGAGTTCACATGTAACCCAAACACTGCACAGAAATGGAAGGAAACGAAAAGTAGAACGAAAAAAACCACACACATCACATGTGCTGTATCGCAAAAATGACATCCAGACCATGTGGCATCTACAGAAACGCACACACAGACACACACACACACACACACACGCAGAGACACACACCCAGACACACACACACACACACACACACACACACACACTCTCCCTAAACAGTGGACAACTTGCAAAACACAACAAACCACAAAGACAACAAAACACTCCCACAATATGGCTCACAACAGCTGCTCTCACTGTCTCCAAACAAACTCACGCTTCGCATACAAAAACACCTGCAATGTTGACCAATCAGCAGCCTCATCTTATACAGGTTAATGGTATTTCCATTCTGCGTTCAAGCGCCGCTTGTGCGCCGTGCACATGCGCAGGACGTGACGCATTGGCGTCTGTGTGTGCGTGGCGCGCATGTGCAACTGTTGGCACGTGTGCGTGTGTATGAGTGCGACGCGCATGTGCCAATTGAGGCGCATGTGAGTTTGTGTGTGCGCGGAGCCCATGTGCACGCCATTACGCATGGGCGTATGCGTTGCCGCGACGCCATGATGCCCAGACAAATGCGCATGCGGTAAGAGTTGCGCATGCGCATCGCGCACACAACCTTACAGCAAAACGCACGCCCATGCGGAAATCGCCACAGACGCGCCGCACAAGCAGCGCCGTCGCACAGTGGCACATGCGCAATGTAAGCGCTGCCAAAAACCTACAAATGCACCCAAACGCCAGCAAAACGTTGAGGGTTGGATGAGGAGTAGGAGCGAGTATAGAGAGAGGGTGCGTTTATGAGAGGTGGTGTATTTAGAGGTGTGTCTGTGTTATTTGTGTAGCCATATTTCCCCTGTTGTCCTATAGATACCCATATCTGTAGTCCGTCGTTTTGTGTGTTAAGTGATCTGTGTATTGTGTTGTTTACTGTTCCGTGCCTGTGTTGTGTGCCTTGTGCTGTGATCGTGGTTACTGTGTCTGTCCTGTGCTTTTGTGGGAGGGGCAGAGGGGGTGAGGTGTGGTGGTGAGGCGAGTGGGGAGCATAGAGGTGGGAGGAGGGTGATGAAGAGACAGACACGGAGCCAGAGGGAGAGGGGGAGAGAGAGGGAGACACAGATGGATAGAGAGAGGGATAGGGAGAAGGAGGGAGGGACAGAGACAGAGAGGGATAGGGACAGGGAGGGAGGGACAGAGAGGGATAGGGATAGGGAGGGAGGGACACAGACAGAGAGGGATAGGGATAGGGAGGGAGGGACACAGACAGAGAGGGAGAGAGGGAGGCTGAGTGTGGGGGAGTGTGAGTCGGGGTTGCGCGAGGGTGAGGTGGTGCCTACAGTGCCTGCGGGGACTGAGGGACCTGTGCAGGTGGGGGCAGTGCCAGGGCCATCAGCACCTGCCCATCCTGCTCCCAGCAGACACACTGGTAAGAGGAAGCGTGTCCCAGTGCCTGAGGCCCTGAGGAGGAGGGCAACCAGATTCAGCGACGCTGAGAACCACAACCTCCTCTCCATGGTTCTTGAAAACTATGAGGCTTTGTTTGGTCGAGAAAGCACACGGACAGGCACAGCAGGACGTCAGGCGGTGTGGGAGGAGGTCCAGCGAGGGGTTGCTGAGGCAGGGGGCCCCCTACGGGACATAGATAGTCTTAAAAAAAGGTATTCAGATATCAAAAGAGGTATACGGCAGCACCTGTGTGCAGAAGAACACCATGCCAGGGGTACAGGGGGCGGGGGCCCCCTACCTGCCATGCTGACGCCCCTGGAGCAGCAGCTGGCCGAACGCCTGGGGCCGGTCTACACCTATGGGCTGCCTGTGCTGCTGGATACTGCACATCCACATGCAGATGTGTATGTCACGCATATCCATCACATCAGATTGCCTCCCTGATATGACCAATGTGTATACCGCAGTGCGTGAATAGATATTCCCTGACACATGTCTTAGAAAATGTTCTGGCCACGTGTGACAATACACATATTCACACGTCCGACCGGCACATGTGTCACCATTCCCCTGACCCTGGTGGCTGCAGTAAAACATGACCTGTGCTGTGACGATGACATATGTCCTCACTGAGATATGTGGTGGACCCTCACAGCTGCAGATATCCCTGTAGTGTCGTGTTTCCCCATGGCCCCCTGTTAGGATACAGGGACACATACAACATGTGTCACACATCCCAGCAGTGCCTGAACCAGTTACAGACATGTAATGGTGTAGCAGCCCCTGACCAACGCCACCATCACTGGTCCATGTAACCTCATCTGTAATTGTACATTTGTCTGTGAGGGTGACTTTTCCATCTGACGTACGCTACGCACACTGCTGCATGTGCCTGTCAATTGTCACCTGATCATCTCCAGTAGTAGCTCCCTACATTGTAGGTATGTGGCAAACACATGTAGCACTGTGATGACAGTATGTCCCATGGGAATATGCCCTGTGTAATGGCATGCACACTCAAACAGAGACTATCAAGGAAAGTGTAGCTGTTGTTGCTGTGTAGCCCTGTGTGCACACACGTTAGGCATATGGGGTGTGGAATGGACTGCTGGGTAAATGCACATATGAGGATATAGTGAAACATGGAGCACACAGGGCGTGCAGGGCTGAATCACAGACCCTTTTCCCTGACACAGGTACATGGTGGTGAGCGAGAGGAATGCGAGTATGTAGGGGTCTCTGTATGCCGCACACATACAGAGTCCCCACAAAAGCACATATGTGTGGTCTGCATCACACACGTAGATGTTGATGTACAGCTTACACATATGTTCTTCAATTGTGTTTGCACACAATACAGGTGACTATAGCACATTGTCGCCACATGTGGAGGAAGAGGAGGAAGAGGAGGTGGAGGAGGAGGAGCAGGAGGAGGAGGAGGAGGAAGAGGAGGTGTGCCAGGCAGCTGACACTGTGGCTGATGTACAGTTGCTGCCCCAGGGGGAGAGCCCTGGTCCCCGGGAGGGCCACATGGGGCCTCCACGAAGCCCCACCCCACCAATGTTATCTGCAGGAGGAGCTTCAGCACCAGCACCACGGCGGAATGAAGCAGGGGACGATGTCCTACTGGCGGAGCTGAGGGCCCATCGTGCCGCATCCCAACGCGACACTGAAGGTGGGTCATAAACAATCTCTCCATGACACATCACTATGCTGTGTGTACACAGGATATCAGGTGTGCACCCTGTGGAAGAATTGTCAATTCCTAAAAGGCCACACACAGACACTCGTGGTTACACAAGCTAGCAGTGTCAGACACGTCAGCGTGCATTATGTGCAACACATTGCTGGCAGTGGAACCAAAGTGTGAGCACCACATGCACAACAGACTATATATCGTGACACACAATTGTTGTGTGTGACCTGAATCACCAAGCTAGTCGTCTGTCACCAGTTATACATCCCCTATGTTTGCTGTGCACTGTGTTTGCCCACACACATGTGTACAGCAGAGGGGAATATGTGGAGGGACGTGACCGTCACAGCCACAACACACACACCACTAGTCCATCTCATGGGTGTGTCTCTGGTGTATGTGACAACATACCCGCTACAGCTGTGATATGTGTGTCTACATTACACAGTACACAATGCCTTTACATAATGTTTGTCCCTTTTTGGCCTACTGACAATGTTACACACACCCTGACAGGCCTGAGGGTGTTCACACGTACAGATGCAGACGTAACAGTACAGATATGTGAGGTGAAAATTTGTGTAAGGAGAAATAAATGATGAACATAACACAGGACAACGTAAGCCTCATGGCTGTAGCACAGCCATGTGCCAGTTATTCATTGTGTGAACTGTCCCCTGGGGCAGGGGGAATCAGGGTGACATACACAGGCCTAACCTACGTTTGATATGCAACGTCATAATGGGCACATCTCACACTGCCTTTATGAGCAAGTGTCCACACAGCATCATATATGACATTATCATTCACAGTGCCTATCACACACAGAGATCACCATTTGCAGACAGGACAGGTTCAGGTGTGCGGTTCCCCTGGTTGGGGGGGATACAGGACCCTGTGGTCACGTGTATGCCCACACCTAGGGTTGGTTTTGTGACAGACAGACAGAGTGGTCACGCTGTTCTGCACATGTATATTCCTGCAGCATAGCCGTCTGAGGCGGCTGCCCATTAGGGGCGGAATGCCCTAGTACGTGTTCTTGAATCAGCGTGGTGGCTGAGGCCATCAGGTGATGTGGTTGAGGGTGACACAAGATGCAGTCATAACGGGCAGCCATCACACAGGTAACATGTGCTGAACAAAAGGTTTGTTTTGGTGTTAGCAGGTCCACAGGCAGACCTGCTATCGGTGACCCTAACCCCAAACAGACCAAGGACCTCTCATCCCAAAAACACATTTCCCAAGGCAAACGTGAAACTGCTACAGCAAATGCCTATTCGTGACCCTCATGTCCTTGCAGTTCCAGTCCGTTCACTGGAACAAAGCAATTTCCACTCACTGTAACATGCTAAATCAAGCACATATGTACAGTTGCTCTCAGCCTCTCGGTAACAGCTTGTGCTGCCATGCAGCATGATAGTCAGGTAGGTGACCATCAGTCTCATACACGTACGGCATGTGACTAATGGCTGCATGGACAAATGAGGTTGTGCTCCCCCTCCCCTGGCGTTCACAATGGAATATACAAGGCAGCGACCTCTCTTATATTTTGACTCACAGCACCCAGTACAGATCATATACATTGCCCATAGCCAAGGCTCATTCCATCATATCAGCAGGGGGTGCTGATGTTTGTGTGGCAAATGCAACTGCTAGCTCACCCTGTGTTCTGTGGAACACAGGGGGTGGGACACATCCAGGGATATTGTGCCTGACGGGTGATAAGACCAAATAGCTAATACGCCCACTGGGAATTCCCACCTCCCTTTCGAACTGTGTCACGGACACCTGCCCTTCCTCCCCCTGAGGGATCATACAGAGGCGACGTGTTTTGTTACGTGCAAGCTGACGTCATTCCATTCCTAGGCCGTGTGAAATGTTTTGCCCCTTGCCCGTGTTCTGGACTGTTGGTCTCCAAGTGACAGCTGTAGTTGTTGAGATCCTCACAGGTTCCATTCCCCCCTCTGACCCTGCTACTGGCCTTGTAGGTTCCAGTTAACCCCTTTGGGATTCCAACATGTCTGACCCCTGCATTGCTGTCTCCACTACTGCACTACATGGAGCCCCTGTCCCACCGGGCTCACCTGGCTCTTGCCCCCACAATACCTTGGCTCCTAGTTGGTCTAACCCCTTGGCTACCCTCACCTGTAGTATGACGCTGTTTAAATGCCTGCCATGTCGCCGCCCTCACTGGGCACACCTTCCCTCTCCCCACATTTGTCGTGGGGAATGGGGGTGACTGCAGGCTAGCGTTCGAAGTGTGTGTTTGTGATCTATGTTCCCTTTGGGATCTATGCGTAGGTGAGGCCATCCCCCATGTATTGGTACACCCTTTCTCCCCTTCCCTTCCCAGGGCTGTGTGGCACCCGCAGCACCACAATATGCGACACTGAGGTGTACATTTGCATGGCCGCTAATAGTGCACCGTGTAATAACACTTATCACTAGGGCACCTGATGTGTTGTGAGCCAATGCACACCTCACTGCCGGCACGCATGCTGCCAGGCACAATCAGGGATGCCCCACACCCCTATATCTGTGGCTCAACACTCATCTCTGAGTCCTGCCACTGGCATTTGCATGCTTAGCATACCCCTGTATATGTACGTCTGTAGTCTGTGTCCCTGTGCTGTAGCATTCCATCATCGCCATGGCCCTTGGGAGCACGCAACATGGGCCCAAAGGTGTACCTGCACAGTCATCTGCCCACTAGGGTCACTCCAGGGGGGGGGGGGAGGAACACCTCAGCTGTCACACACATGGGAGAGTTGTGGTCCAGGCCAGGTGATGGTTTGGGATCTTCTGCTCACACCCCAACTCCCATTGTCAGGAGCACTGCACTGGTCACATGGCCATGGTGTGTGTATCCCTCACCTCTACCCCAACATGGCCTGCCTGTATGCATCCCACCTCTCTTACTCATTGTGTATCCTCTGGTGTTGTTGCAGTCAGTTGCAAAACCTCCAGCCACCCACACAATGTACACCTTTTTGCTAGCTGTTGTCTCCGTGCTGTCGGATCACCTCACCTAATGTGGCTGACCCATCCTGCTTGTCCTAGGAGAGGTACACGTATATGATATCTGTCTCTGGGAGTACTGGTACATCTGATGAATGTTGTTGCTTTGGTGCAGACGTGGTTTCCCTGTGTCTGTGCCTCACATCATGTACATGGCGCATGCCCTGTGTGTGGCCCTACACTAAACCTTTTTCCAAAGCTTACTCATATCACAATATGTATTTGACCAATACAGTTTGTGACATGCAAAGGGGATTAATGTGATAGATGTGTTGCCTTGTTTTGATGGACAATTGTACCCAGCACAGGTATATCACAGACCACCTTCTCGTCCCCACACAGGCATTCGTCAGGAACTGGCAGCTCTACGGCACACTGGTGAGCGCCTCATACAGGAGCTGGTCCATCAGCGGCACAACATACAGGAGAGGCCGTATGGGAGGATGTGTGTGGCCATGGAGGGCATCCAAGCTGCGCTGGAGAGATTGGCACCACCCCCACCACCACCACCACCACCTCCGTCACACGCACCAGATGACCGGGTGGGGCCAGCTGAGGGGGGAAATATCATGCGGCGGGGCAGACGTGGGAGGCCACGCCGTCGTCTGTACAGCATTAAAGGTCATGTTGACATTGGATACATCATATGTCTCAGTCCAATGTGTTTCCCATTTATACCTTTGGTTTGTGTGCACATGCATGCGTAGACCATGCCCAGATGAGCTGAGACCAGGCCCGTTGTTGCCAGCGTGTTCAGACTGTCAGGTATTACAGCACACATGTCATTATCTGGCGTTCTGGACATGCAAACAATCTGTTCATTGCCCCTTGGATGCACAACAGCGATGTATACATAGGCCCAATAGCACATGTCGGCCATCTCCAAGGTAACGTCAACAGTATCTTGACCAGTCCCCGTTCCCATCCCCACCTACTGTGCACATTGGGGGACGATGTGTGGCCATTGGCCCTGTCTTTGGCAGGGGTGACATGCATGTCCGGCCCCCCCATGGCACACATGTGTCAGAGGCACACATGGGTGTCATGCGTATGTACTATGCTGGTGTGCACCAGCGATTTGTGTTGCCACACACCCATCCCTGTGACATGCCTGCTCAGGTGAGAAATATTTAGACCAACATAATCTGTGGCTACCCATGTCCCATTCACATGCACACATGTTTAACACACAGCTACGCATGTGGCGCTAGTACCATTATGATGTCCATGGCTAGGTTACATGTCCAACCAGGTGTACAGCCCTGTTCAATGCCTGAGTACATGTTGTGTGTGTGAGGTAAACACTTCACCATGGAGGCAAGGTCATAAACAAAACATTTATTTTAACTACAAACATACCCTGGGCAACATGCCCAACATACACCACCGCATGTGGTGGGGTGGGGGGAACACAGCGCAGCAGGGGGCACATAGGGGCGTCACAGGTGCCAGCTGTGGTACCTGTCACGCTCTTCGGCAGGTGGCCATCGGGATGCCAGATACACCACATCAGTGGCCACCTGCCGAACAGCCCCAGTCAGGCACTGCAGTGCGTGGTACACGACATGGATGTCGCGTCGTACGTCATCCAGGGCCACAAACACATTATGCATACACCTGTCAGCACACAGACACACAGGGGCTGTGGTCTGTGTGCTGGCATCTGCATGAGGTGCTCCAGTGGCCCTGGATGGCGCACGATCGTGCTCACGGCCATGCCGTGACCACGCCTGCAGTGTCGGACTGGTGCCCCGGTGGCCCTCTGCTGGGCTGTGTTCCCCTCCACCCACATCCCACCCCTCCCCCCTCCCTCCAGACCCACCCTCCACCCTCCGTGCCCAAACAATCACCCCAACTCCACCCTCCCTGCCCACAACCCTGCCCCCTGTGCCCCTCTCCCCTGCACCCCCCATTGTCCCAATGTCCGGGTGCCCCGGGGCAGGGGGATGGGTGCTGCGGGCAGATTCATCCTCCTCCCCCTCATCACTCGATGACCCCACCACGACCACCTCCGGACTCTCGTGACCCCCATCATGCTGCTCCGTCATCAACATCTCTGTGGGGTTGTCCTCCTCCTCCTCCTCCTGTGTTGCGTGCCGGGTGGTGGGCCTGCGTGGGATGTATGAGGAGGTGTGTGGCGAGTCGTCGCTGGCATGACTGTCTGTGAAGGATGACAGACATCAGGGCACATCCATGTGTGACACATACAGAATGTGCTGATACAAGCAATACACAGGCTGGTGGTCCTATGGGCCACCTGAACCTGTGGCTTGGCCCTTTCACAACTCACCATCGTGGTGGTGCTCCCGCTCCCTGCAGGCACGTTCCAGGAACTGGGGGTGGAAATTTCGGAGTTCACGCCCCTTCTTCCTCAGATCCTCCACCTGTGGATATGCAAACGTTGTCTAGTGTCAACACATACCACCTGTCACTGGGGCTATGGGAAAACAGACTATGCCCTGTGTGGCCCACATCTTGTTTCTCCCCCACCCCTGCTGTTTGTGGCATATAGAGCATAGTAACACACCTCCAGCAGTCAATCCCTTCCATATGTGCGAAAAGGTTAGCAGATAAGTGTCACAGCGGTATAACCTGAGCGTAGCTTACATCCACCTGCACTGTCATGGTGGGCAGCACTCACCACCATCACATGGGGTGTGCATGCTGCCCCCCACCCATATCCCCACAACACCACTCCACAACGGTGGAATGGTGGGAGTGACAGTGAGATACAGAGGTGAAGACCAATGCGGACAGATGGGGCATCACAGAGACAGAGGGGATGGGGGGGGACAGATCACCTAGGGGACATGTTGTGCATTGCAGGACAGATCCCTGCTGTGCAATGACAGCAGCTGTCCAAGGTGTGTGTCTGATGTTGCCTGGAACAGGTGGGACATGTTAACCAATGGAGGTGACCCACTCGGACACATTGCCACTTTATGATCCCCATAGTGGGTGTCCCCTGTGGGGCATCTCACCTACAAGGTAGGCCTCGGGTTCCCCCCCTATGGGTGTTTCCTCAGGGACGGCCATGTGTGTACGTGTTTTCTCACAGCATCATCATAACACATAGCATCCCTATGTGGGCCTCCAGCTGAGCGTAACTGCCTCCTGAGGTTCCCGCAGGCCACCATGTAGCTGCTTGTCAGATGCCATTCACATAGCCAAAATATCATGGGGTACGGGAGGCATCCATGCCCTCACCTGCTGGAGCATGTATTGTTCAGACAGGTGAGTTACGTGAAGTGGCCATGTTCACATTTGCACAATGCAAGGATGGCAAGGCTGCACATCATGTGTTATCACCAGTCTGTGACGTTGCCTTGCTCGTGTGACCAGGAGGTCAGGGGGGGGGGCACTCCCAGATTGTCTCTGTAACAACATACATCGTGGCATGCAACTGGTTTGTGGGAGGGGGAGAAGACAGGACCTCTGTGGATGTCCCTGTACAGATGGCCTCCACGTCCAGGAGTGGTCATACTGACGTCCCCCCGCCCCCCAGATGGGCAGCTCCCACAGCCATGCACCCTTTGCATACTGTGTGTGCTGTGTCTGGACCCAGGATGTGAGCTGTGGGTTGTGATGGCCTCCCCCTGATAGCAGATACACTATGCACATACGGGCTGATTGGTGGTTGTGCAGATGGTTGTAGGCATCCTGCTGGTCTGTGGAGGGGGGTTAGTGAGGCCTGTGGGGGCATTGCGATGACATTGCCATGTGGTGACATATGTACATCTCTCAGGGGGATAGCCCTGCCCAGTCATGGCCAGTACTAGATGTGTCTGTGCCCTCATGTAGTCTCCGTTAGGCGCATATAGGGGCTGTGTGATACACAACCCACCTGTTGAGGTGGCCCCACCTGTACCCCTCATGAGCTAGTTTGCAGATGTCCCAGAAAGCCTGCTGGGATCATATTCAGGAAATTGTCCCCACGTTGTATTGTGAGGGGTGGGGTTTTTTGGGTGGTTTGCATGGGCCACCTCCCATGGTTGACAGTGTCCAGGCCCCCTATGGTTTGTCACAACACACATGCATGCGGGGACATGCTGTTAATGAGCTGTCCCATATATGTTCCCGTGCTTTGCAGGGGGTGGGGATGTACCTCACCAGGTGTTTTGATGTCCTCTGGGTGCTTTTGCTACTATACAAGCTACGGCTGGGTGTTTCCCAGATGTGTTATTGTGTGGAACATGTACAGTTCTATCAGGTTGAGCTGGGTGTGGTCCATGATGTGCATGTGACTGATGGCCTATGTTTGTGCTGCACAGTTTGTAGTCATTTCTGCCCTTCCAGTTGCTGGGTATTATGCTTTGGACCCCCTGGCCAGGACAGACCTGTCAGCATCCACCTTACGGATCGTTGCTGGCACCCTGTCCGTGACATTTAGACACACATACAGTGGGTGTAACAAGCAAGATCGTGTGACAGACGTGCATGTAGGCAGCATGTGCCACACATATGTCCATGACACAATGGCAAGGGCACGGACTCAGCCTATGTGCCCACACCAGTCCAACGCTACCCTGTTGCCAACATTTCCCCTCGCAACAGGCATGCCTGACAGGCGGTACCTATACCTTCCCCATGTCATATGTGAGGGGCGCATCTAGGTGCTCTACATGTTCCTCTGACTCCATCCACTACATCCCCTGCGACATTGTTTGGGACAGTATCCTGGATGACAGCAGGGATGCATGGCACACACGGCAGCCGAGGCAGCAAGGTTCATATGCCCCTAACAGAGTGTCTGTCGACATGTCATCTGTGACATTGTGTCCTGAGCATACCTGACTACACCACAATGGGGTGCTCAGGGGGCTTTCCATTTGGCAACACAGGCAACATCTAACGCTGCATAGTTATTATCTCGGTATGTGCCATGTGGGGAGGGTTTGGGAGGTATATCCCCTCCTGTTCAGGGGGTTATCCTGTATGTTTTGATGTCCTGGCAGGGTGTCCCCCTCCCTTGGCATCTGTGGATATTGATGATTGTCTGCCTCATGTCTCGTGTGTTGTACCTCAGTTGTGATACCAACTGACTGGAGCATGGACACAGGTCATGGCAGCCCCTAGTGGGTCTGATCATCGGACGAGAACATTCACCTTTCTGGACATACAGGCACCCCTTTGCAATCTACATTGCTATACTTGGAGCTGTTCCATTGACTAGGCACCTAGGTGGATTGGATGTATATTGTCCCTGGGGTTTCTTGGAGAGTGCGGTTCTGGAACTCAGGTGCGTTGTACCAGAGGTGACGTGGGACCAATGTGTCCCACACAATAAACATCTGCTGTGATGGTCCATATGCCCATGCTGTGCCCCAAACCCTTGTGTGTGGCAATGACACGCTAAGTGTGGCCTGGGGTGGTGTCAGGTACCCTGGTGTATCAGGGATGGCTGCAGGCCCGCGTCTTTGGCACACCAATCTGTGTGCTAGTGACAGCTGCTATGCCTTTGCAGTTATAATGGACACATCCCATGCCACAATGCACGGCACGTGGTGTTATGACGCATGTCCCGACTCCCCACTGGTTCTGTGGTTACGGACTCGCTTTTTTGGGCCTGGCGGTAACACCAGAACTGCTTGGAATGAGTGCATTTGCCAATGCCACTGCCGGGCCATCCCGATGTTGTGGCGTTTGTGGCCCTTTGGTATCAGGCCACATTATGTTGGTCTACATGTGATCCACAGGACACATGGCGCTCCACAGGGGAAATGGCTACCACCACAGCCACATTGTGAGGTTGGGGGGACGCAGGGCTGGGGTGCTCGGTCAGCCACCACCTCTGGCTGCCCTCCCACTGGGCAATCATGGTGACAGGTCACATGTGGGCCCTTGCCATTCAGCACACTGGGCATGGCTGGCACTGACCAGAGAGTGATTGGCATTCTTACCTCATGTCCTCCCGCACATGGTGTGTTTCCCTTGCTGATGGCGTGGTTCGGGCCTATGCATACATAGTGGAGTGACGTGATATGGTCATTCTCAATGTTCCCCTGGTATTGTGCTTGGATCATGTCCACACAGCTACTAGTGATGGGGCTTCAGATACACCAGTGTCGCCGTTAGTGGGGATCTCGGCAGAGACACACACAGGGGTGTCTCTAACATGCAGGTGTATTGCACTTACACGGACACAGAGATGACAGTTTTGTGAGAAATGTTGAACTGGGGAGCAGCATTTGGGGTTTGCATCAGGGCAGACCACATGAGCTGTGGGGTACTCCCATATGCTTTTATAGTGGATGGTGGGGAGCAGTCACATCCTGTCTTACACACTGCATCTCAGACAGCAATGGGTCATGTCATTCATGCTTGTTCCAGGTGGTTATCTGTCCCCAGTGGCACATACATGCCTCAATGTGGGTGCGGACATGTGTGCAGTGACACCTATGTGCATTGTCGGTGTCTCCCTGAGCGCATGGAAACATTTCCCTTTGCCACCCTTGTCAGACATGGCATTGCCATGCCACATTTGTTTGGCCAATGTGGATGTCCATGCTGAGCCCTTTAACCCAGTAGGTATTACTTTAGATAAATGTGTGGTCACATTATCTAACGATGTCATGGAATCCAAATGCAATGGCACCCGGATATACCAGCGAATATGTTAGTTTTACCATACATGTGACATTGAGTGGTTTGCCCTGTGCACCTTGGCAGGGGACAGGTCCATGACACGTGGATATCTACATGGCCATGGATGTCATGGCTTTCACCACTACATGAGTTGTGTGTCCTGTATGTCGTCGGGCTACTGATAGCTAAGTCAGACCTACCTTGGCGACTGTTGGACACAGCATACTGGTGATGGTGGACATGCATCTGTCACCTTCCAGCCTATCGTTTGTTGTTAAATTCCTCTGACCTGTGTCCTTGATGGTTATATGAGATGTGACTGCACACAGTACGGGCAGTGACACATCACACTGATATGCCTATGTTGTAACTGTTTTTAATTTTTGTTTGTAAACCGCCCAGACGCCACTGGTATGGGGCGGTATAGAAAGCATTTTAAATAAACATAAACATAAACATGTGCTTTTCATGCCCCTGTACATATGTGAATTATAGGCTGCTGTGTGCAACCTGAGTGGGTGTATGCAACCCCTCCAGGGCATCTGTGAGGTACATGTACAGAATGGGCCATTGTGCCTGGGGGCTGTGGGGATGTGCGACATGATTCTGCATAACTAGCTTTAGACATGTCCCTCTCGCAAGGGTTTGCACCTCCATTTTGCAGCTACTGTGTCATATTTGTTGCTGACACACATCCATATCTGCATCTACCATAACATCTCCATACATCTACAGTGTGTGTGCTGGACTATGTGCCACATAGAGCGAGTGTGCGTTACAAACAGACCAATAGACCCTATGTGTCAGATCTGACTAACATACCCTCCGTTACAATCATCTCTCACCCACCAGGGTCTTGGGTGTCCTAGGGCACGTCATCAGCAAGATACAGCATTGCAACATGGTGAGACCCTGGACGCCACATCCATGTATCAGGAATGCATGATGTTCAGATGATTGTCTGAACACCATCCTCACAGTGCACTATATCACCAGGGTGACTGTGGAACACTATGCTGTGCTTGGCAGACAAATGGGGATAGTTGTATGTATTAGCCTACACTGGCACAACCGCACAAATCTCCAGGGTGATAGAGAACCCACTTGGATGGGCTCTCTGCACTCCTGGAGGTAGGGAGGAGGTTTCAAACTACATTAGGACACACAACCATATCTCCAGGGTGATGGAGAACCCACTTGGATGGGCTCTGTGCACTCCTGGAGGTAGGGTGAGCTATCAAACTACATTAGGACACACATCCATATCTCCAGGGTGATAGAGAACCCACTTGGATGGGCTCTGTGCACTCCTGGAGGTAGGGTGAACTATCAAACTACATTAGGACACACATCCATATCTCCAGGGTGATAGAGAACCCACTTGGATGGGCTCTCTGCACTCCTGGAGGTAGGGAGGAGGTTTCAAACTACATTAGGACACACATCCATATCTCCAGGGTGATAGAGAACCCACTTGGATGGGCTCTCTGCACTCCTGGAGGTAGGGAGGAGGTTTCAAACTACATTAGGACACACAACCATATCTCCAGGGGGATGGAGAACCCACTTGGATGGCCTCTCTGACCTCCTGAAGGTAGGGAGGAGGTTTCAAAGTACATTAGGACACACAACCATATCTGCAGGGTGATTGAGAACCCACTTGGATGGGCTCTCTGGAACCCTGGGGGAGGGCGATGTATTATACAGCATTTGGGAACTACCCCTGAGCACCTGTGTGCCTGAGCGCCCTTGTGCTGACAGTTCCACGACCCCTGATGGTTGCCCCTGTGTGTTACCCTTCGGATGCAGATACCGCCATCAGCACATGATGGTTCTTCACACTCCTTAAGCAGATGCTTGGCCTAGCTGTGTTACAGTGGTATGTGGTACATCAATACCAGCAGCTGTCATGACGCCAGGGGGTCATCATGCCCTCTGTGGCCACATCCATCACCACCTGGCTACATGGGCAACCACTCAGATTTGATACACAAGGCAGATGGCATGTGGTTACCCTGCTACACGTAACTTAAGTGGACTACTTACACACAACAGCATGGACAGCTGACATCAACCCTGTCTGTGTATATGTTTTTTGTGACCTGTGGCCATTCACTTACCTCACGTGGGTGGTCTGCCTCACGGTTGAAGCGCCTGGTCACCCTCTCCCAGGCCCTCAGGACCTTTCCCATGTTTCTCCTCCTGGAGGTCCCTGGGAAAAGCCTCTTTTGCTTGTGCCCAATAAGGGAGGCTAGCAGGCACAACTCACGTTGGCTGAAGGCGGGCTTCCTGGTTCTGGACGCCATCTTTTTTTGTGGGCGTGTAGACGCGCGCGAACGCTAACGACGCAACTTCCGCATTTGCGCGTATCGGAACACGCACGTGCACGCCGCATGGCTGCGCCACTAATCAAGGCTTGCCCTTGCGTTCCGCATTGCTGCGCGGCAGAAAAGTGCGATTATTACCGGCACGCAGCATTCATACACATTTTTTCCTTTTAAAATAAGATTATTTTTCGTGTTCTAAGCATACTCACATAGCTACAAGGTGTCTCTCATGTCCCTATAACACACTTTAATTATTGTGGATTTCACTTGAACACACAGTGAGGTCTTGAACCTCTGGACACATATGCACTGATTCCTGGGCCATTGTCAGATGAGGTGTGCTATGTGTGTCACATAACAGGTAGTGCTCTGACACTGATAGCAATAGGTGCAGACAGACCATCAGCGTCAGGGGTCAGGCAACCTGGTGATATGGGGTTATGTGTGTTGGTGGGCTATGTTCTGTGGTGAATCACCATGTACAGACAGCAATGATGTGGTGGTTGTCATAGGTGTTTGGCGGGGGTTCATATATGAGCATTACACACGCAAATTAGGTTGTGTGTTGGACATTAGAGGGCAATGTGGTCAGTATGTCACCACACTGCACATTAACCTATGGTATGTGTGCTGGTATACAGTCCTGGTGGCTAAGATCTAGCACAATGGTTGATACATTGACTGCGTAACCAGGCATCATGGGTTACATCTTCCATTTGCGCTCTGGAGTGCCTATCTCAGGCAGCTCACATGATCATACTTTGTTACACCATTGGCCATGGTGCTTTCCATGTACATCTATGCTGTGCACGGCATATATTTTCCTACTTTGCAACATTATTACGTGCCCCAGAACCCTTTGTACATTACAGAGGTGCTGCTGGTGGCAAGACACGCACACTGCTGCATACATCATGTGTCATACACCATTGTCACTAATGGAGCTCCACAACCCTGGTACCAACAACACACAATCTGCATGATTGCCTCTTTAGCCAGCCAGGCATCTCTTCTTAGCAGTGGAGCTGTGGCCCACACCTAACCTTGCTGCATGGGGAGCCAGAGGTGCGTACTTCCATACACAGTGGGGTTATTGGTGACTGCAGCCAATGACAGGTCCATGACTGTACACTACTGGTGGTTGTTCGGAGATCCTCACAGTGCTGTCAACACCAGGTGCTCCACAGACCACCTTATAGGGTGTACTTGGGTTAATGCACTGGGATGGTGTTTAAGTTGCCTGTACTAAAGGACATTACACACGTTCCAGGCCTGACAGCCCCCATGAACCTTGAAAAGACATTTGCCTAATGTGACACTGCCATGTTCAATGTATGTTGATTTTCTGACATTTTACCCGCACTGCTGCTGACTGGCGGAGTCTAGGGGCCAATGTCAAGATAGATAAAATAGTTTGCTTGTACAACCACACTTTGGATTTGAACCACCAACCTTTTGCTTCTGAGGTATTGCAGTCACCACTGGACTACAGCTCTGTGGCTGTGATGTGACATCTGGCTGTCTGCAATATAACCTATGCAGACTTTGTGCTGCAGTTAACAGGGTAGGGTAGGTCCATTCACACCCATGATGCACTGCACATGCCAAGCAGCAGTCTAATACTGGTCCAACGGGAGGGTGTGCAACCCCACAGCACCTAGGCCTAGTTTTGGGCACAGACCTTCTGTGTTGCAGGTACAGAGTGGTTACAGAACATCACAGTGTGTGTGGCTTGTACTCACCCTGAGTGTGAGGTGAGACACACAGCACCTGTCCTGGCTGAGAAGGCCTATACATCAGGTGAGCTTGTCAGATGATGTCTGATAGGTTGACACATTGGAAACACATACAGTCCTCCTTAAAGCATCTGTATCTCCCTGACCCATTTGGGCCTTGTGGGCTACAATGCTCACCCAAGGGTGCATATCCTTTTTGGGTGCCCTGCCCTTCATTATCTATGGGTGGGGGTGGGGGTGGGGGTGGGGGTGATTTCCAGCCACATAGGCAAATTGTGTCTGAACACCTAACCTTGCCTGTGGAGCACAAATTAACAATATTACAATATGCACATTCTATAGGACAACTACGGTGCTAGCAGTTGCCAGCAATAGCAGACTCATTCCAGCTGTCGTACAAAAAACCTTCAGGTCACTCTCTGCTATTTAGGACATATCCATATGTCTAGATCAGTCAAACAGTAGAGCCAGGGCCACCCAGCTCAACCAACACCATCTGACATTTTGCAGCAGAAGGCACAGTGTGTGCCCAGCTACTGACCTTGCAAGGTGTTCCAGCCAGACACATGGTAACTGCAGACAGGCCGCTTGCCAGTCCATGGTGCATGCTACCAGGGAAGCTCTGTCCACCCATAACTGGGATGTGATCACAACCACCATGCAGTTGACTCAGTGATTAGGCCCCATATATACAGGACCCATAAACATCACATGAGAGAACTACTGTATGGCAATATGTTGTAACCTAGCCATGGCGTGATCACTGATCGTTCAGGGTGAGGGTGACCTCCACACAGTGCATGCTATGAACACCATGTCTGTGGAGGTGATGGCAAGGCACAACATGGTCCTAGGAATGCACATTTGCCCTGTGTAGCTGCATCCTGCTTCTGCCGCCCTGTCTGTTCTATACCCAGAGTACTTTGCTCCTCATTATGCACATTTGCAGGCGAATACTGGCGACGGTGCTATCAGTGTGTGCTGTGGGAGGTGTTGGCAGCCACCACACACTGGATAGACAGACACACACTCCCTACACCTAGGACAGCATTGAGCAGATGTAGTGTGATTTGGGAGCAGTGACCAACGCAACAGTAATGGGCACACTGCGAGCATGGCAACTTTGGGGTACACTTTTGGAGAAATGTCCCAGGCTGCTAGTCTCTGCAGGGCACATGACCTAACTCACAGTGTACATACATCAGAGACGTTGTTATGTTACAGTTCGATGATCTGCTTGTGCTTGGCATCAGCATTTCTAACACTCACTGCTCATACCAGGCTTCTGATATGTGTGTGATGTATCCCCATGTGTAGTGTGTGATTGGTAATTTCTGCACATGCTAGTTTTTGGCAGGGGCATACAGGACCCGACATCCTGCCGCTGCATTGGTCTTCGGATAATGGGGCCTGCAGGTGCAGGTGTTTCTGCCCCTGTTGGCCACTGCTCTAGGGCAGATTTTCACAACTCCAGTCAATGTGGTGCAAACACTGGTCAGGTTTTCATGATGTCCGTGATGAATATGACTGATACAGATGCATACCATGGTGGTGGTCACTTAACCTGCAGCACACGCATCTTTATTGGATACATCAGCGACCCTGAGTGCTTTTTTAGCCTGCATGGCTGCATTAGGGGGACTGTGCTGTGGGCTGTTTTATATAAAATATGTTCTCTGTACCAACGCTTATGTCCTCAGCAGGGGAATCCCAGTCTTTACTAACAGGTTTCATGCATGGGAAAAACATTGGGAGTGGGATGGCAGGTGCCACAGCTGAGATTTGAACCTGGGGCCTTCATGCTCTTAGAGGCACTTGCTTTGTGTACTGCACCACCATCTTAGCACAGCAGCAGGACATTCCTGGGGGAGTCCATGGCTGTTTGTCACACGGTGCCTGTCTGTTCGATTGGACTGCAGCCACATGAGGGTGGCTAGGCGAGCATCTGCTGTGGTGCATCAGCCACTGCCCCCTCTGCCAGCAGTAGGCGTAAACCACCATGATGAAATGGGCTTATATTGGGGACAGCATCAAAGCTAACTGACATGTGGCCCTCCAGTACTACATTGTGTGTACTCTGCTGTAGGTGTTGTACATTTCTGAGGGGTATGAGCTACTTATGGTAAAATAGAGATCCTCGGAACATGCTTTTGTTCTCTGCAAGTGGTGTTTTTATTCCCTATAACGGTTTACTGGTGGATAAAATATGTGCACTGTGTTGCCATTGGCCCCAGCTGGGAGTTGAACTTGTTATCTTTGCCTCCCCAATACACTGGCTGTGTCCCCTGCACCACACTGCAGACACAGAGTCACTGTAGACCCTGCAAATAGCATGTCTGCTTGTCCTAGCGGGCCTTTCTGTTGTGGTCCACTGCACCCAGTGTCAGGGGCTCTGGCTCCATCTTCTCTGGCCACCTGCCACTGCCCCCCTCTGATACCAGTACACCTCTGCAAACATACTGCAGGCCCTGCTGGTGCTGGGGCCACTCAGTTTTTGAACATCCACTGTGCATGTACGCAACTACCTATACTGTGCATTATGGGTCTGGGGTGACTACCTAGTCCTCCACACTTCCCCACAACTCACACATGCTTGGGATGTTAAATGTTAGGGGTTTTACCAATGCCACTGTCCTCTGCCTTAAAGGTTTGTGCTTACTAGCACGGTTTATTTGTGTGAAAAATATGTGGTCATGATTGGCAATAGTCCAAGCTGAGCTTTGAACCTGTGACCTACTACACTTGCATATAGTGTCTGTGTGCACTGCACCACTGTGTAGCCACAGATTGCCTGTGTTCCATGGATGGTCCATGACTGTACATCCATCAGGGCCTGTCTGTTGCAGTGGACGGGACCAGCCTGCACATGGCTAGGCCACTGTCTTCTGTGGCTAGCAGGCACTTCCCCCTCCACCATCTGTACAGTTCCACCAACATGCTAGCATGTCCTTATCTCAGCATAAGCATATGGCCTGATTGAGTGGAGCCACTCAGGGACTGCATTTGGGGGACTCGGATGTGGGTGATGCCCATTGTTCTACTGTGTGTGCGGTGTAGGGTAAAAGAAGGATGTTTGAAACATGCTTATGTTCTCTGCAAAAAAGGGGTGTCTTTCATATCTCTGTTTGGTGGTGGGTAAGATTTTGGGAGTAGGCTGGCATGAGCCCCAGATGGGATTTGAACCTGTGACCCTATGTTCTTACAGGTACTGGCTCAGTCCACTGCACTACACTGTGGCCACAGAGATGGTGCAGTACCTGGAGATGATAAACCTGGCAGGATGGGGTCAAACCCTGCTCTGCACATTTTTACTGTGGGCTCCTTCACCCTGTCCGGTGACAAACATGCAAATAATACCCAGACATGACCACGGAAAGGGCCGATAAAATATAACCAACATGGGCTACAGTGATTTTCATGAACAAACATGGGAGACACTCCCAGCAAAGCTACATGAGAGGGGATTTGTTTTTTGGAAGAGTCTCCGCTCCATACACCTTTCCATGGTTCATTCCTTTTTTGTGGAGCTTTCCTGGGTGTGTTTTTAGATTTAGGCCATTACTACAACAGTTACGGAGCAGGGTTACTATTTTCAATGTTTTTCCAGTGATCATTTTCAACTTTTCATTGCACTTTTGTGCTGTGCACAGGTATCACACTGCTGACGTTTTTCAGGTTTCACCAGTTTTGCTGTACATTGCTGACGGAAATGGTTTCTCTTCCCTTTAAATGCTTTCTACCGCGAGTGTTTCACTCGCGCTATTTTTACATGCAAATTCGGGCCCGATACTGTGCGGGGAGCCTCTCCCCTCCCACTCTCCACCCATTGACCCCATCCCTCCGCCCCTCCAGGGCCTTCCTCCGCCCTCCTTTAGCCGTTCCACGCCTCTATCGGACATTTGCGGCCTGGCACTTGTACGGGGCCCGTTAGTGTGCCGCGTACCTGTGCGGGGGTGACACGCACGTGTGCGGGGCGTTTAAACGCGTTTATTAAGCGTTTCAGTGGAGCGTTGCCGTGCGCTATTTTGCGGCACGCAAATTTGCGGACTTTAGTAAACATGCCCCTTAGTGTATTTCAGTTTGTTTTTCATCCATCATGGTACTGAAACTTTGTTATTGTCACTGATGGATACCTTTCTTACTGGTTTCAATCAAGGAAAATCTTATCTATTAATTATGCTTGATATTTCCACAGCTTTTGATACGATTGATCATTCTTTGTTGCTGATGAGACTGCATGAGATTGGTCTTGATCATAATGTTTACGTCTATTTTTCTTCCTTTCTACCTGAGTGACAGTTTCAGGTAAGATCTGCAGAAAAATGCTCTTCTTGGCAACTTATTACTGCCGGTATACCGCAGTGGTCTGCAATAGTGTTTACTTTTCTATTGCTCCAACAGTATCTTTAAGATGTTCAATGGCTTTGACATTACTTATAGGAATTATTTATTTAACTTGTTTTATATACTGCCTTATCTCAGAGTCAAGGCAGTTTACAAGTAACAAATTAACGAAAATTTAATGAAACTTAACGTTAGGGTGTACATGGAATGAAGCAACATAAAACATGGTACCATAACAAGATATAGGCTTAATTTAATAAAATGGTATGGAGTAGGGATGAGGAGTAATAAAGATTGGTGGACCTTGAGGTAGTAGTTAGCCAGAGGAACAGGAGCAGGTGGACTAAGGGGGCAGGAAAGTGGATTCAGGAGAAGAATGTTTTGGTGGGGGTGGTGGAGTAAAAGACAGGGTGTCAGATCAGGGAGTAATGATCCCAGATCTCTGTTGAGGGCTGGGGAGCAGAAGGCTGAGATTGATAAAGATCTTAATAGGTCGTGATAGGTATCTTTAGGCAGGGCTGTACTGATGGCGAAATGCACCCTGGCGACTTGCACATCGGGTGCGCCCCCCCCCCGGCACCCCCATCTAGCCACTTTATGGGGGCTGGAGAGAAGAGGCGTGCACCCGATGTGCAAGCTGCCTGCCGCTGGCACGCTAAGCAGGTCTGGTCCCTCCCGGAGAGACCAGACCTGCTTAGAGTGCTGGTGGGATGACTTCAGGGGCGCATTTCGGCAATGGCAGAGAGCCGAAATGCGCCCCTGAAGTCTTTGCGCCCTGTGCGGTCCTGTCTTTAGGTGCCAAAGCTTTCAGTGAACAGGTGAGTTTTCAGTATCTTGTGAAATTCATTGAGGTCCTGTGTGGCACAGATGTCATAAGGAAGTGTGTTCCATACTTTGGGGGTGAAGAGTGAGAATGCTTCCATTTCTGCCTGCACTGAGTGCTTGTCCTAAGTGCAGGCAGAATGGTAAAAGTAAATTGCCTATTATTCCATTTTGGTCTATTTCTTGGCATCTTGTGTATTAGGGATTGCAAGTAATTTGAAGAGAGGTTCTAGTATGCTTTGAAAGTAGTAATTATGGCCTTGTATTTGGTGCAAGTTATAATGGGTAGCCAGTGTCAGCTCTTGAGAACAGGGATTATGCGCTCGTATCTGGGAGCTCCGTAAAGTATCTGGGCCGTAGTATTTTGGGGCAGTTGCAGGGGGTGAAACGTCTAGTCTGGTAGGCCCTAGAGGAGGATGTTACCATAGTCCAGAAGAGGGAAGACTAGGGCTTGGAAGACTGTGTGGAAGACATGGAAACCTAGCAGGGGTCGCAGGCCTTGTGTCATTTTTATTTTGTGGTATGGAGTAAGCTAGTATATACATTAGCACTATAAAATCCTGGACGACATACAACAGACTGGCACTGAATGTGAATAAAACTGACATTCTGCTCTTGTCTTGGGTACTCCCTGAGCCAGTATCTATCTTCATGAGAGCCAGTCTGTTACTGATGGGTTTTCAAAATTGCCACTGAGGGGTCATGCTGGATGCCCAATTGAATATGCAAACTCATGTACAGAAAGTTATTAAGGCTGCCTTTTTTTAAGCTTCATTTAATCCGCAGACTCAAACCTTTTCTTTCTCCTGAGAATCTGCATATTTTGGTTCAGGCTCTGGTTTTGTCACCACTTGACTATTATAATACAGGGTCATTCCGAGCCACGAATAGCGGGGATGGATGTCCAGCCCCGCTATTTGGCCCCTCTTCCAACCCCGACTAACTTCCTCGCACGTTGTATGGGGAGGTTAGATGGGGACAGGAAAGGGGTGGAGTGGGGGCAGTGTTAGGGCGGGCAGTGAGGGCGGTCTGCAGTCCCAGACATACAGGGCCGATTCCAATGTCAGCCCTGTATGTCCGGGGCTGACAGACTGTATGGGGAACTTATTCCATCTCTGAGGTGGAATAGGTTCCCCTAGTTGGTGGGGGACAGCAGGCCTAGACATCAGAAGAGGTGGGGGGGGGGGGGGCAGAGGGGATTCCCAGCAGCCAAACTCCGGCCTTGGGAGGCCAGATCGGGGATCAGTTTGTGGAGAATGAAGAGTTGTCTGGCGGTTGGGGATTGCGGTTTCTGAATGGAGCCATAGTGCCATGGCAACCGGACATCATGGTGCCACGGCTCCATTCAGGAGCCCTGACTGAGTTATCCGGGCAAGGCCTGCATGTGCAGGCTGACTGGAATCAGGGTTCCTGCCTGCACGTACAGGCCTGGATGCGATTCTGATCCCGTGGGGCTAGACGTGCCCTGCGGGATCAGAATCCTGGCTAACTCTGTGCGTCCAGTTCTGACTGGGTGCACAGAGGGCCTGGATGTCCAGAACAGAATTGGGCCCAGTGTCTATTTTTCGAGCTTCCCAAGTATGCTATTCAGGCCTTAGAGTTGATATGAATGCAGCGGCATGTCTCAATACTAATAGCAGAAGGTTTGAGCACATCTCTACTGATTTATACAAGTTACACTGGTTTCTGATTAAATCGCAAATTTTGTATAAAGTCATCATGGTGGTATTTAAGTCTCTGAATCATAGAGCTCCACTTAGCTTGTCAGCTTCTTTGCAAATTTATTGTCCTCATCTTTTACGCTCGCAGGAGACTTTATTGCTAGATGTTCCATTCAGCAGATTCATTTTCAAGTGTTTCATAACAGGATGTTTTCTATATGCTTTGCCAGCAGACTTGTGCTGCATATCCGATATTCTAGTGTTTTGAAAAAAGTTGAAGGTGCATTTATTTCGGCAAGCCTTTCCAGCCTTTTGTGTAAACTAATCTTCACATATATGATGTCAGGCTATTTCACGTGTATGTAACAAACAAACAGGTTTATATGATTTTGAGGTATTTAAGTCATTTTATGTTTGGTCATTGTTATTTAGGTATACATTTTATGTATGTTTTTTGTTATCCACCTGGGAGCTAGTGTGGAATATACATTTTGTTAAATCAATCAATCAATAAATAAATAGTTAATACAGGAGTTTTGCAGTAACTGCAGGTTAATTATTGCAACTAAATGCAGTTATTGCAAAATGTTTGGGTGCATTAGTAAAAGGACCCCTTTATGTCATTTTAGGATAAACCATGGCTATATTAAGCTGACGTTTTACCCCTAAGCATCATTTCTGGAAATTCATTAAGGCAATTTCTGCTGTGAAACTTCTTTTTATTGTTTTCAATTGAACAGAATGTTGGAATATAATTATACATGAAGGGTGAAAATAACCATCTGTCTGTCTGGGGGCAAAATGCAAAATATTAACAGAATAGGATTAAATTTGACATGGGAGAAAACCCAGGGAAAAGACACATCAGAGTCAAAATGGGCCAGATTGGACGGGGGAGTTCCAGAGAACTAAAGTCCCCCCAAAATAGCCCAATGCATTTCTGTGGGAGAGGGTCTTCCAGCGCCTGCAGCACAGAAACATTATGGAATTGCTCCTGTCAAACTGCCCTTGCTCTTCTCTTCCAAACATATACATACCCCTACACATACATACACATACACATATATGCCTAAAAACATATAGGGGCTTGTTTACAAAGCTGCGGTAGCAGTTCACGATCATTATCGGAGCCGCGACCCCATTGATTTCAATGGGGCCGCGGCTCCGATAACGACCACAAACCGCTACCGCGGCTTTGTAAACAAGCCCCATAGACTTATATGGCACACATTTTCGGACTTACAAAATGTCCAATATTGTAAGTCCGAAAATGTGTGCCATATAAGTCTGAGACCTTTAGCGAATTACAATTTCAATTTGGCTGCTTGTAAAGGCCAGAAGAGGTAGTAAAAAGAAGCTTTAAGTTCCATATTGATAATAGTGAGCGTATTGGGAGGTTCTCTATTAGTAGTTAGTAAACGCTCAGAGAAAGACCATAATTTATTGTTTAAACACATATGGATACATACACAAACATACCATATACACGTGGAGCCAGATTCACGAACGGGCACATCCAGGCCGTCCGGATGGTCATGTGCAGGATGGGCCCTTTAGGACCATATTCTGTACGGTGGGAACAAAATGCTCCCATCACACAATGAATTGGGCCTGAGGATGGCCCGGCGCGCCCCTGCCTAGCTCCCCGACTCCCGTCGCTTAGACCCCCCCTCTTTCCTGCCGCCTGACCCACGGCTGGCCAGCCGTGGCCTGGATCAGGCAGCGGGTACCCCTCTGAACCCGGCCCTGGCCCCAAGGGGGATCCCTGGCCCCGATTGCCAGGTCAGTGCTGCTTATTCCATCTTTGAGGTAGAATAAGCAGCACATCCCCTCTGACCTGGCAGGATGTATAGGGCCATGCCTGAATTGGCCCTGTACGTCCTGCCAGCTCGGCCCACCCCTGCTCCGCTCTGACCCTGCCTCTCCCACCCCCCGCCGGCTCTCCCACCCCCCGCTGGCTCTCCCTATCCTGTGGCTCCAGCCATGTGGGGAGAGCAGAAGGGGGAATAGTGTCTGGATGGCTTTGGGGCTGCACATCCTGCCGGGACATGAAGCCCTGAAACCTGCAACTTGGAATCGGGCCTATAGAGACACAGATGGAACATAAGAACATAAGAAATGCTAAACTGGGTCAGACCAAGGTCCATGAAGCCCAGCATCCTGTTTCCAACAGTGGCCAATTCAGGTCACAAATACCCAGCAGGTTCCCAAAAAGGCACACAGATTCCACAATACTTCTCCTGGGGCAACAGTGGGTTTCCCAGTTCCTCTTTAATAATGTTTTATGGACCTTTCCTCCAGGAACTTGTCCAAACCTTTTTTAAACACAGCTACACTAACAACCTTCATTACATCTTCCCTGTAATGAATTCCAGCTGATTACACATTGAGTGAAAAAATATTTTCACATTAGTCTTAAATGGGTTATATTGTAGCTTGATTGCGTGTCCCCTAGTATTTTTTACTTTTTGATGATGTAAACAACCAATCTCTGTTTACCCATTCTGCTCTATTTATTCATTTATAGACATCTATTTATTTATTTAACCTTTTTTTCATACTGTCTTTCTACAAGTCAAGACGGTTTCCAGAGAATTTAGTGCAGTAAGATTAACACTAGAACAACAAAGTGCACGTTACAAGAAACAGTTGTTTCAATAGTAGTTCAACATCAAACGGTTTAATGTCTAACTATTAACAATTTGCTGATGGGTAATAGATGTTGCTTAATGGGATGTTTATTGATCCATATTTTACTCATAATGCTCTAGGAACAGTAGAGTCTTAAGACATTTGCAGAATTAGCTGGTTAGCTGGATAGATCTTATTTGAGATGGGTGCGAGTTCCAAAGGGTGGGAGCATATAGTAAGAAAGCCCTGCTGATGGTTCCTTGGCTGTAAGATGGTTTGTCAGTGGGGTTTTCAAGTAAGTTGATTGTAGAACTTCTTCTGGGTCTAAAAGTGTTGTTTTTTGCTACTAGAGGAGAGAGGCTGACCACTGTTTGGTTAGAAGTTTGTGTGTGTTTAGGATGACTTTGTACTTGATCTTGCTTATGATGGGCAGCCAGTGAAGCTGCATAAGGAGTGGGGTGATGTGGATTTGCTGGGATTTTGCCAAAATAGTTCTAGCTACTGTGTTTTGTGCTAGTTGTAGAGTGTATAATGTGTTCTTGGGAAGACTCTGGTAGATGGAATTTCAGTAATTGAATACTGGAGTGATTGCTGCTTGACAAACTGTGTGAAAATCGTTTGGTGAGAGGAGTTTGCGTAGGTTCTTTAAAGTGTGTAGCTTAAAATAGACTTGGTAATTTGGCTTGCAAATGCAATGTGTGCCTTTGAGTCAGTCCTAACTCCTTGGTTTTCTTGGCAGTGTCACCAGAGGTAGATTGCCAGGCCTTTCTTCTGAGGCAATGGAAGGTTAAGTGACTTGTGCAAGGCCACAAGGAGTGCTAGTGGGAATTGAACCCTGGTTGCTTGGTTATCAAGCCAGTGTTCTAACCACTAGGCTACTCCTCCACTCCCCAATTTGGCTTATATGCAGCTGAAAGTTGAGTTCTTGGTCAAGTTTTATGCCCAAATGGTTGACTTGGGATTTAACTGTGAGTGGGATATTGCTTACCAATATTGTAGTTGGTGGATTGAAGTGCTTGTTTCTAGTAATGTGGAGTGCTTCCGATTTGTTATGATTTATTTTGAGATTGTGTACCTTGAGCCAAAGATTGATTGTTGAGAAGCAGTTGGAGATTTTGGTGTAGTTTGGTGATTTGGTGGAGAAGGGGGTGAATATCATTATATCATCTATCATATCTCTCCTCAGCTGTCTCTTTTTCAAGTTGAAAAGCCCTAACCCTTTAAGCCTTTCCTCGCAGAGGTTTCCTTTCATCTCTTTATCCTTTTGATGGCTCTTCTCTGTATCTTTTCTAATTCTGCTAAATTGTTTTAAGGATATGTTGACCAGAATTGCACACAATATTCAAGGTACAATTGCACCATGGAATGATACAGATACAGATGTAGACATACAGACACTCAGAACACACCCCCTCAGATACAAATACACAGGGATTGGAAAGAATTCCATGAGCCATGCGCCACATGCTTTCTCCACTTATCATTATGTAATATTGACTCCTGGTGAATTGTAAAGAAGGAGTCTTGTTTTCTCTGTGTCCTATTAATGCACTTGCAGCTAAGAGGGAATGGAAAGGGAGCTGGTATAGTTTCTTTCAATTATTACCACACTGTGTCAAAAGGCCCATTAACTTTAAAAAACCTCTCAAAATTAACACTTGTAGGCGGGATGCTGTCTACTCCCCTGGTTGAAAAAGATGGGTAGAGGAGTTTGCATTATTCAAGTCTGCATCCCAGGAGAGAAGCATGTTCTTGTCAGTGCACTAGGCTGACAGGTAGGTACTGACAGCACCTATCAATCACAACTTAAAGAGCCTGAAATGCTATCATTTCTCTTCCAGGAAGCATCAGCAGGGCAGACAGGCTGCACAATGCTGTCAGTGAGGTAAAGGTCCTCTGTGACAGAGTGCCTCCTGAGGGGCTTTTCCAGTGTTGTGCATATTTAGCCAAAGCAGCTGCCCATATTTCTCTCCAGCAAAGAGGTGAACAATCAAAACAGCTTTTGGATCAATACAGATGTTAATGTGCATAGGAAGTGTGTTAAACTAAGCTGTGTGGCATTTTGTGAACTTCTGATAAAATTAAACTTGGCACTTGCAAAATCTCCAGATATAACATTCAGCTCCTAGGCTAAATTCTATCTATAGATATTTCTAGATATGTATAATTAGAAAGATATGTATTCTAGGATGTCAGTATATAGAGATTTTGTTTCATATGCCATATACAGTGGCATATGATACTGTTTAAAACCAATATCTGCAATTAAGTATTTTCATTGTTTTAGAGGACTTCTCAGTCAGTAGAAACAGTTCTGATGGGTTTTTTTTAATTGCAAAAAGGGGATCAGCAGAAAAAAGAGTAGAGGAATGAAAACAGTTAAAATTCATTAAAAAATAATGCAGAATGCACACACTTGCTTTGATATCACAAACATGTTTCATATACCAGGACTTTTATGCCTGTCCCTGAGGTAAGCTCAAACCTTGCCTCTTTTCTTCATTATAAGAAGATTGTCTTTCTCCTTTCTAAAATGAAAAAAAGGCTATGGAAACAATTTCGTGGATTTCTATATGTGTGTCTTGTATTTTTCTTTTATACTTTTGTCCTTCAGTTTTGAACCATTAGTCCTCTATCCATGTCAAAGATTTGTCAAAAACATGACATATGTGTTGCAGTTTTATGATAACCATTTTCTTTTAGTTGTGGTGGCCCCAGTTTTTATTTCCAGAGCTGAGCTGAGTATTAGTAGAGAAGAAAAAGAATCCCATCTTTTTGATATGGTCATTTCACCATAAGAATAAATGCTGAGGTAAATTTTCCAAAGCTTAGTTGAGACTTACATACATTAAAATGAGGACTTACATGCATAGGTCACCATATGTGCTTATGTGGATTTTCAGCTGCTAAAAAAGATTGATAATAAATATAAATAGATGTGGATGAAAGCACAGTTACTTACCTGTAACAGGTGATCTCTGGGAACAGTAGGAATAAGTCTTCACATATGGGTACGTCGGTACCGACGGAGTCTGCGCGGGAACACTTTTCAGCGCCAATCAGAAAGCCTTTGGAAGCATCCCACCACACCTGCGTGCTGCCTTCCCGCCTTCCCAACTGTCTCTTCTCAGTTAAGTTTGAAAGCTGAGACAAAGAGAGAGAGAGAGCAAGGAAGGGAAAGATAGAGATATAGAAAAATGCAACTCCTAGGGGAGGTGGGTGGGTTGTGAAGACTTATTCCTGCTGTTCCCAGAGATCACCTGTTACAGGTAAGTAACTGTGCTATCTCCAGGAACAAGCAGGAATGAGTCTTCACATATGGGGACTCCCAAGCTCAGATGCCTAGGGGGAGTCCTAGCATGTTGCAAGTCTAGAATGAGCCATGCTATTGCTTAAAACCTCAGGCATCCTGGGATGGAGGGTAGGAGTTGAAAACAGAAAAGGAGCTGTGGAACAGCTGCTAGAACAGGGTTACTAAAGAGCAATACCCTGTATAGAGAATATTTTGAAATCTGGGCCTCCCCTGTTGATCCTGCACAAGTTCACTGAGGTACATATGGATCTGTTAAAAGAGCCAGTGAATGTGCTAAAGGGGTACCTCACTGAGAAGTGGAGGTAGTAAGATTAGAGAAAAAACAGTGGAGGTCAGAACTATTTAGGGTGAGAAATAGCCCCAGGGGAAAAACTGGGGTAGTATAAGAGGTAGAACTTCAGCGGAGACGCAGAAGGTAGCATGACAGAAAGCTTAAGCTGATCAGGTCCAAAAACAGTACAAATTTAGGACCAACAGGAAAAATGAGTCTGACCTAACTGGACTGGGATGGAATCAGTCCATGTAGGAAGGAAAGGGTATGGAGACCCCTGTATCTGACAAGAAGTAAGGACAGACTCAGGAGCGCTAAGCTTTAGATTGACTGAAGCTCCTCAATGTCTTTCCTAAATGGGGTTAATTAGGAAAGAAGAAGGTATATGGAGAGCTTCAGGAGTACCTAACCTACATGGCAGGTGTTAACTACCACAGGAAGTGGTTATAGGTGTAGACCCCTACGTATGCTGGCATAACATTGATAGGGGTGTTGCCCATCTGTCAGGATCATAGAGGAATGAAGGACATTTGAACCTGACAGAACAGATAGATAAGTATATGGATACATATCTATCTGAAAATATATCTCAGTAGATGTAAAAATATATCTATGTATATATAGATAGAAATATTGGATATATATACACATATAGGATGTATATGCATATATCTACAGGAGATATGAATGGGCAGAAAACACACAGATAGATAATATATATATATATATATATATATATATATATATATATATATGAATATATAGACCTATAGACACATATCTCCAGGTATATTGAAGGAGAGAGGTCTATAGAAACTGATCCACCCTAGGAGGAAAATTCATCTAAGAGCAAGAAGGTAAATACCTGCTTGAATAGATATACAGAGAATTCTCTTTTCCTGGTTATGATTGGCGGAGTCCAGAGGAGAGGTCTCCCTGACAAGAAGAAGCTTTGAATAACCAGGATGGTCTACGTGAAAAAGGCAGAGGATAATTTCAGTCTGTAGGCAGGAAGGCCAGATTTCTCCAGAATTGCCATATGGAGAATGGATAAAGGACGCCACTGGAGGAAGATACCCTAGCGACTTGCCCTTGAGGGCAAGAAGGGTATTGGGCATTCCCTAACTGCCAGTGAAGAAAATTATCTCTGAGGAGAAGACCAGAGGGGATGTGGCTAGGGAACTGGCTCTTCTTTAGGTTTTCACGTAATGAAAAGCCCGAGACTGATGTCTCAAAAGAGATTTAAAATGAGATGGTAAGGGGTAGGAATACCTACCAGTCATGGAACATGACTGGGGGAATCCTGTTAACCATCTGGGGTTATCTGTTAGGCAAGATAGTAATGCTCTCTAGCAAGGTCCCATAGTGCAAAGCTACATTGTAGAGTTGCAGAGAGCATGCTGCAGGTTGGTTAGAAGAAAAAGAGGCTTTGGAAAACCAGCAGGCAACCAACTATTCTGCCCAGGACAAGGGGACGAAGAATAGAAGTTAACCAGCCAAGCCTTGCTAAGAGGGTTTCCCAAACGAAGTTGATAACCTGTTTGGGACCTAGCAGTGAGGCTAGAAGTATTGCTAGTGGAGGAGAATCCCTGGTTGTGTGGTGGACATAACCAGTGACTTAACACTAGGAATTGCTGCATCTGAAGCAACATACCAGGGCAGCGGAGAACATCTCTCGTTCCTCTCCCTCTTTTGGATGTGGAAAAAGAACAACAGACCTAGTAGGATTTCCTATTGTCTGATGGGCTGCCCTAAGGTAACAAGGGGGAGACAACTCCAGAAGGGAGGATCCCCTTGTAGAAGAAGTAAAGGACTATAGGAGCTTACCAGCGTAAAAGGGGTCCCTCTTACAGACCAACTGGTATAGTAAGAGGGGGGTAACCCAATGTTGAAAAAGACTAACTATGGAGGAAGTCTCTGACAGGTGAGATGATACATGCCAGTACAGGGAAAACAACTGTCTATTAATAATTGTTAGTTCTCTTTCCTCCAAGAGGAAGAGGAAAACCCTGTTAAGTATGGGCATGATCATCATAAAAACCTTTAAAGGTTGAAGAGAAAATTTCTCACATAAGAGATATGAAAAAAGGTTAGAATAAAGTTAGTGCAGACACTGCAAATAAAAGAAGCAGACTGCTACTCTAACCCCCAATCAAGAATTGCAATGATGAACTATTTGAAGTCCTGCGATTGCTGGGTTTGCTGACCCTGCTGAACTTGCGGATTCATCAACCCAGGATGATGTTTCCCCTGTTTGGGAACATCTGTATGATGGGCAGAAGATGGATAAAATTTTCTTCTCCTAGGGGAAGAAATTTTGACAGGACCTTTCCTACCAACTGGGAAAGGAGAAGGCGTTGAAAAGATCCTGGAAACAGGATAGTCAGTTGTTAACTGAGCAACCTGGAATAAAGACTCCTTGTTAAAGAGATTTTCTCCAGTGCAAGGAGTATTTCCCAGTCTAACTTGTGCCCATTTGTCCAAGTCTAAAGCTTGAAGCCAGGCTTTACGTCATGCTCCTATAGCTATAGCAGAAGTCCTGCTAACAGACTCAAAGGAGTCTAGGGAAGCACAAGTAAGAAAACTAGAGATATCCAGAGCATGACTAACCAGTGAGGAATAGTCTGCACTCTTAGGCTCTTGAAGAAAAGGAGTCAAAAGATGTAACTTCTTTGTGACCTCCTCAAGAGACAAACCCATATAAAAAATATATGAGAGAATTCTTGCTGAAAGCATGGATGCCTGGAAGGTTGACGTCCAAAGGCATCTAAAGCTTTAGACTCACGACCTGGCGGATAAGAAGAGTGCTTTTTAGTACTCTTCACCCGCCTCATTGCTGATTCTACAACAATGGAATGATGAGGAAGTTGAGTCTTTTGGAATCCTGGAGAAGGCGGCACCTGATATAGAAGATCAGTTGCTCTGGAAAGTGGGGGTACCTTCAAAGGGTCTTCCCACATTCGTAGAAGGAGGTCCTGCAAGGAATGATGCAAAGGTAGCATGATGTTTTCCTTTGCTCTTTCAGGACTATAAAGGGATCCTGTATTGCCTTGTGTAGGACCCTGTCCAGGAACAGAAATGGCAAGAGATTTTGCCATATCCAGGATGAAAACCTGAAAAGAAGGATCCACAGAGGGAACTTCCCTTGGATAGGCTAGAGCTGATGCAGAACTAGCATTGGCACCGAGGGATCTATCCCAACTTTTAGGAATAGAAGATCCTGGATGGTGCAGTATGGAATCTTTATAGGATGATCGCTGGTACTGTGGAATGATGGGACCAGCACTAGTCGGTAGCAGATCGACCATGCTTGGGATCGATTCCAGACTCGGTATTGAGGGAAGCGATCCTGACGAGAGAAGCATGGAAGGCACCGACTGCAATGGTAAAGTGGACCTCGGTACCGGCTTCGGTACCGTATCCGATACCGGTGGACGAAGGCCAGCCGGCGGCAACTCTAATGGTATCGTAAGAACCGAAGGTTGCGGCACCGAGTCATCAGAACCGAGCCCTCGGTACCGACGGGTGTCGGTACCAAGGCGAGTCGGTACCCAGTCCTCCAGACTGGAGATCGATTCCAGACTCGGCATCGGAGGAAGCGAGTCTATCGATGCACATATGGAGGGTACCGACGTCGGTGGTAGTATCGGTGCCTGTACCGATACTGGAAGGTCGGTCTGGAGCGTATCCATCGGCCCCATAGGTACTGAGAACGCTAGACGATGATCCTTGGCGAGGAGTGTTTCATCCAACACCATTGCCGATGACGGGGTATCGGTACCGCTCGTAGCGGATACCACCATCGGGCATGGCTCAGGTATGTTCTGTGAGGGGTGAACCTCAGGAACAACCTGAAACCTCAGGAACAACCTGAAACCCCACACAGGTTTTGGAGGCCGAAGACTCCCACCAGGGTTTTGAAGCCAGTGGATTCCCGAGGGCAAGGCCATAGGCAGCTCCATGCCCTGCATGAGAACTTCCGCTTGAGGACTGGCTAGTCTTAACAGACTGTTTTTGGGTTACCTGATCCTGTGTAGAAGAAGATATCGTCGGTACCCTGAAGTTGGATGGGGACCGCATGTCGAGGGGAACTCGATGTTGAAAACTTCTTCCCACAATAGTATTGCCCGAGGGCTCCGGAGGAAAATGGTCAGGACCACTGTTCCCTCTAAGCTGTGCGCGTGTGCGCGCTCACACATCTCGCCGAGCGAGCGCACATACTTTACAACAGAGCGCACAAAAATTATGGTTCTGATTCTGATAGAAAACAACACAGATGACTTAAAATTAAAAAATTGTTGTGTATTTACGGTTTTCACAAGTTCTACAATATTTTCTAGTGCAATCAATGTGGTGTACATACTGTATTCTGATGTGTAGTCAAATTTTAAAGTATTTAACTCAGAGTGTCATTATGTGGCGCACAAAAATTTAACCTTCCTTCAAAAGCTGCACAGCTGATATTTTATGCGCACATAGCCTACAGAAAATTAGAGGGAACATTGGTCAGGACCCAAGCAGGTTAGACACCAATTGTGAGTGTCTAAAAATAAGGTTATACCGCCACAGTTTTTACATTTCTTGAGGAGAGTGACTGGCGGTTCCAGGAAGGAAAAAGGAGAGGCCGAAGAGGCCTGAGAAACCGTGAGACACTACAGAAAAAAACTATTCCTTAGGAGGGAAAAATTTTACAAGAAAAGGAAAAGAAACACCGGCAGTACCGGTGGCGTTGGGTAAGGCAGCCGCGACCACAAGAAAACGAAAAAATAAAAGAAGAATTTTCTGCGGTGACAGGAGGACGTCCTGCCGGCTCCGCGGAAAAACGAAAACTGAGGAGAGACAGTTGGGAAGGTGGGAAGGCAGCACGCAGGCGTGGTGGGATGCTTCCAAAGGCTTTCTGTTTGGACGCTGGGAAGCGTTTCCGCGCAGACTCCGTCGGTACCGACGTACCCATATGTGAAGACTCATTCCTGCTTGTTCCTGGAGATAAAGGGAAACATAATTGCTAGGGATAGAAGCAAGGCAGTAATGCTATATCTCCCCTTTCTTTAGGATTTCTGGTGGAAATTCTACTGGAATAAGACAGATCAATAATGCTGCAAGACCCTAACAGATCTGCTTAACACAAGAATGGGTAAAAAGCAGAATTAGACAATATAAAAGTCTATAAGGCATAGGGAAGGAAGACTACTACAGGAAATGAGTGGATGCTCCCTTATTTGTCAGCCTGACATCCAGTGATAGTATCTCAAGACTACTGCAAGGGGCCTGGTGGCCATGGTTATAAAAGGAGCCTCCAGGACAGGAATGATCAGTGGTTGTTCCTTCCCCCAACTCCAACTAGACTCTAGAGAAAGCTCTGTAGATGGCAGGGGGAAGGGTTAGTGTGAGTAGCTAAGAGATCTGGCTTAAAAAAAGAAAAAAGGATAGGGATAGTAGAAATTTAAAAAAAAATTGGGGTGAGGGGTCCAGGAAAGGAGTATAATTTTTTAAAAAATGACATCAAGGAAAGGGGGTGCATGTATATTTTACAAGGGATTGAGTGATCGGGGCTGTTTTAGCACATTCACTGGCTCCTTTATAAACCATCCCTTGGAATATCAGCTCATCCGTTAATGGGCCAATAACTCCAGGAAAAATTTAAGAACATTTTTTGAGGCGTTGACTCTGTATCGCTCCATTATTTATTTATTTATTTATTACAATCTTTTATATACCGAGCTATTTGATATCAGCGCGGTTCACATACAACAACATCAACAGAATAACAGGCTATTCCGTGTTTACAGCAAACAGGTATATAAACTTGGGTAACATAAGGTTAACTTATTACAAACATGATTATATAAAAGGTATCATGACAACACAAAAGTCCTAGTAATCTTACTGAGAAAGTGGGAGAGGCTATTTGAAGATAAGGTGTGTCTCTTATTTGGGGGGCTTTTGCTGGGGGTAATGTTTGGTGGGTAGTATATGAGGAAAAGGTGATATTTAAGTGCTTTCTTAAATTGGGTTAAGTCGGTAATGGCACGAACGCTTGGTGGTAAGGCGTTCCAGCATCTTGCGGCTATACCTTGAATATTGTGTGCAGTTCTAGTTGCCATATCTAAAAAAGTAAATAGCAAAATTAGAAAAACTACAGAGAAGAGCAACCAAAATGGTAAAGGGGATGGAAGGATACCTCTCTGACGAAAGGCTTAAAAGGTTAGGGCTCTTCACCTTGGAAAAGAGAGGCTGAGGAAAGATATGATAGAGGTCTACAAAATAATGAGTGGAATGGAATGGGTAAATGCAGATCACTTGTTTACTCCTTCAAAAAGTAGAAAAAATGGGGGGGGGGGCACGCAATAAAGCTACAATGTAGTACATTTAAAACTAATCTGAGAAAATATTTTTTCACTCAATGCCAGAGGATGTATTAAAAGCTGTTAGTGCATTTGGGTTTAAGAGAGGTTTGGACAAGTTCCTAGAGGAAAAGTCCATAAATCATTATTAAAGTTGACTGGGAAAATCCACTGCTTACTCCTTGGAACACTTTTTAGGATATGTTAAATACTTGTGACCTGGATTGGCCACTTTGGAAATAGGATACTGGGCTTGATGGATCATTGGTCTGATCCAGTATGGCATATCTTATGTTTTTAACTTTCCACGTGTAATACAATTTGCAAAATGTTATTCATTTTGCATAATAATGAGCTGCTTTGCATCAACTGCAGCTCATTATTTTTTAATGCATGTTGGGCCCCTTTTTTGTTGCACCAAGCTCTGTTACTGGCAGATAACACAGCTTAGCAAATAGAACTCTTAGTCTGTTCCTGAGGCTATAAAAGGTGAAGTGACTTGTCTAAGGTCATAAGGAACATCAGCAGTATTTAAACTCTGGCTTCCCTCAGCCTGCTGCTCTATTAGACTCCTCTTCCACTTCACTGATGGATAGGGCTATGTGCATAAGATTAGGTCTTCTGTTTCATAATTGGACCTTTTTGCTAATTTTTTCCCAAGAGATAATCAATGGTTTAGACTTAGGTTTATCTGAGGTTACCCTCAGTTTATCTTCTGCTGGGCCATCTTTTGGACCACAGTCACTGTTCACCTTACTTCATCTATCAGATTTAACCAAGTGGTTTACTTCTTGCAACTAGATCCCTAGAGGGGAATTTTAGAAGATCCGTCCAAGTGCAATCTGGGATGTCTAAGCCAAAACATCTGAAAAAAAAATGCAGGCACACCCAGATGCAGATGTAATTTCACAAACCTGGACATCTACAGGGCATCTACTTAGACATCCTCAGAACCATATTCCAGAACCCAGACATCTATGATAGAATAATCATTAGCGTAGCGAGATAGGAACAGGACAGCCAGAGTTCAAATCCTGCTGATGTAATAGCTGAAATTGTGCTGAGCACTGGGGATGATAGAGTGCTTTCTTCTCTACACCCTCTGGATGTTTTTCAGCTAAAACAAGCACTTTTCAGATGCCTGTCCATCGCTATGCGTGCCTTGGAGTAGGTCCAAAGTTAGACATAATGCCGAACCTCCATGACATTTCCTAACCATGTCTCCGGGTTCCTGGAAATGCCCCGGCCGCGTCTCTTCTACGCTCCCGTTCAGATTCCGATGTCCCCAGAGCTGGTTTCTAAAATGGCTCTGGAAACAGTCTCCACGCTTTGCGTGTCTCTGTGCCCATTTTCAGATATTCAAAGCATGAATAGGGCTTCTAAACTGGCCCCAAGCCTTTTTTGTAGGATATTAAATTATCTGAGCTATATAGTAAATCCCTTTCTAATTGAGAGCATTTTTTTCACAGGCAAGAAAAATTTGTTTAGTTTTCATTTCTTTCACAAACCTTTCTAGATTTTTATGCTTTCTTTGGATAATTTGACACATTCATTTTAATAGAGAATGTTCTGTGCACACTAAAATGATTTAATGTGTACTGAGTGATGAATTAAGGTGTGATAAGTTGATTAGTGCATGCTAAATCAAATGAGGAGCCCTTTCACCAAAGTGCAGTCAGTGTTTGCACTTACTGTATGCTCATGGCTAAAGATAAGGTGCAGTAAGTACAAACCTTGTGTGATAAGTGCCCAGCATCTGCCCTGCATTTATTGTGCACAGAGCAAACAGTTACCACAGTGGGCCCGTGCTGCCTGCTGAGGCAGGGAATGTGGGCCCGAGGGCCAAAAAGTTGAAAATCTCATGACTGTGGCCACAGTGTGTTGACTCCCTCTGCTCTGATCTTCTACTGGCAAATAAGCCCCCTAATGACATCCTTCCCTTGTGAGCATAACCCTCCAACAAAAGGACCCCCTACTAAGAGACTACTGTTAGGTGAAACACTGTCATTTTGGATGCCTCGTCAGCCAAGGAAGGAGCAAAGGGGGACTGCTCCTGCCCTAAAGACCACAAGACACCATTGTTGCCCTGGATAAAACCAGGGCAGGGGGAAGGGCTCAGCAGGTTGGGGGAGGGTCAAGGTTAGACCCTTGTAGGGGAGTCTGTTTGGAGATAGGTCACCCTGGAGGCCCATGACTTTACAATTGACTTTTTTTCCACTGGAGTAGGGTGCTGAAAGGGGGTATGCTCGGGGAGGGCCTTGTGTTGGAAGGCTATGCTTGTTGGGGGAAGGTTGTAATTGGGGGGGGGGGCTTTTCTGCCAGTGGGTGAGAGGAGCGAGGGGGTCTGTGCTGAGGAGGGAAAGTGGAGACCGCTGTGGCACAATTGGCTTTTTCTTTTGCCTGATGGGCAGCAGCCATGCTTCCAGGCTCCAGGTAGCATGGTCACACTTAATGCCATGGGAGGAGTGGCTCAGTGGTTGGGACAGGTTACCTCAGGCCAGAGGGCTGGGGGTTCATTTCCTGCATGGGGACAAGTAACCTCTGGCCGGAGGGACTGGGGTCTCTAGTCCCATGGCCACTCCTTGTGGCCTTGGGCAAGCCACTTAACCCTCCATTGCCTCAGGTACACTTAGATTGTGAGCCCTTCGGAGACAAGGGAATAAAAAGTACCTGTTAGCATATACATGTAAACTGCTCTGATGCGTAAGTAAAGGGTGGTATATCAAATGCCTAAACCATAAAACCATAACCATAAGCCATCTCTCAAGGTGGAGTCAGCTGCAGCCATGCTATAAGCAGTCGTGACATTTAGCATGCAGCAATATCTGGTGCACTAGTGTCTTCACCCCAATCCCACCCCATTGTTCTCAAAGAATTAGTACAGAATTATAACCACATTGGCTACTTTTATGCAGCATAAGTTACCATAAATTGTTAGTGCACAGTAAAACCTGTGGTAACCCTTATCACACTTTTGTAAAGGGGCCCTTTAGAGAGCACTAATTTTTTTAGGGGATACTAACAAACCAAATGCGCTGTAATGAATAAACACCCTAATGAGGAACCTATCAGATACAGTGTCTAATTTAACCCCGTTAGGAAAAATTACTGAAAAAGTGGCTGTGGTTCAATTAGAATAATATTTCTGTGAGATTTCTGTAAAGGATTTAGTATTGAAGGATCGTTACTGGCCCTACCAGATGACCTTTGCCTGCCTTTAAATAAAGGTCAAGCCTCCATTAGATTCAATATCAGCTTTTCATCTTTAAAATCATTCCTTGCTGCTTGGTAAGCTATATGATTAGGAAATATGAGATACGGCTTTGGCTTGGCTTAGACTTTTTCTTACTGGCAGAAATCAGAAGACTGCAATAGTCAACACTGGTTCTCAACCGTGAGATCCTGTAGGAGTTTTAGGCTATCTGCATATGTCATTAGAGCTCAATGAAAGGGATGGGGAGTTAAACAGAGGTGACGAGACAGTACACTTTACAATTCAAGGGCCCTACTTCTGATAATGAATGAGAAAGCCAATGGCTCTATTGAGTCCTTTTGTAGCAATTTCAAACTGGTCATCCTAATTTCAAATATTTTCCATTCCTTTATACTTCTGTAGTTTCCTTTCAGTATCTTTATTCTACGGTTGTTCAGGAGCGATCGTTCTTTGAGAAATGCTGACCTACTGAGTTGGCATTCCGGGTTTTTTTTTCTAATAGTGTATGGTATCTTTGAAGATTAATATGTTCCTCCAATTTTCGGCTTGTTTCTACAATGAAGCACCCATTGTCACATTTTTTGGATCATATTTACCATGTTCATAGAGAAGTATTATTGTGAGCTTTTTATCTTGAATGCCTTTCCCATGTGGATTGTTGTAGGGCCCTATGACATGTGCTGACATAACTTCCATCATGGTGTCTCACAAGGTTTTGTCCCATCTGCTTCCATTTGGGATTCTATCTGGAGTTCAGGAGAATGTGATTGTACAACCCTTTATTTACATTTCTCCATGAATCTAGGGGAGCCACATCTCCAAGTGGGTTAATTTTGCGCATACCATGACAGTCATGAACCTTACTCTAAAGCAGGGGTCTCAAACACGCGGCCCGCGAGACAACTTTGTGCGGCCCGCGACGGAGGAAAACAAAAAAACCCCAAAACCCTGGCTTCTGCCATTGCCGCCGTGGCAGCGGCAGAATCAATTGTCAAATTTTAAAAAAAAAACTGACTTCTGCTGCTCAAGCAGCAAAATCAGCTGTCCTGCGGCCCTTTCCCCTGTGCCGGAGATCCGAGTCTGCTCTATCAGCGGCGTGCTTTTCAAGCCGCGAAGAGAGTATTCCCCTCTCGCGCGGTTTCAAGCCGCGCGAGAGGGGAATACTCTCCTCGCGGCTTGAAAAGCACGCCGCTGATAGAGCAGACTCGGACCTCCGGCACAGGGGAAAGGGCCGCAGGACAGCTGATTTTGCTGCTTGAGCAGCAGAAGCCAGGTTTTATTTTAATTTACCTGGGGGGGGTGTAGGACTGGAAATGGGCTATTGGCAGAGGGGGGGGGGGTGTAGGACTGGAAATGGGCTATTGGCATGGGGGGGGGGGTGTAGGACTGGAATTGGGCAAGTGGCGGGGGGGGGGGGTAGGACTGGAAATGGGCTATTGGCAGGGGGGGGGTGTAGGACTGGAAATGGGCTATTGGCAGGGGGGGTGTAGGACTGGAAATGGGCTATTGGCGGGGGGGGGGGTAGGACTGGAAATGGGCTATTGGCGGGGTGGGGGGGGGTGTAGGACTGGAAATGGGCTATTGGCGGGGCGGGGGGGGGGTGTAGGACTGGAAATGTGCAATTGGCAGGGGGGGGTTTAGGACTGGAAATGGGCTATTGGCAGGGGGGGGTAATACTGGAAATGGGCTATTGGCAGGGGGGGGGTATGACTGGAGATGGGCTATTGGCAGGGGGGGGGTTATGACTGGAGATGGGCTATTGGCAGGGGGTTATGACTGGTAATGGGCTATGGTGGGGGCTAGGACTGGAAATGGGCAGGTGGGGGTTAGGAAGGACTGGAGGTGGGCTGATGGGGGGAGTTAGGACTGGTAATGAGCTATGGAAGGGCTGACGGTAATGGGGGTTAGGGCTGGAAGTGGGCTATTGGCAGGGGGGTTATGACTGGTAATGGGCTATGGGGGGGGTAAGACTGAAAATGGGGTGATGGGGGGTAAAACTGGAAGTGCGCTATGGGGAGGTTAGGACTGGTAATGGGCTATGGGGGGTCTAGGACTGGTAATGGGCTGGGGGGGGTTGCTAGGACTGGAAATGGGCTGAGTGGAAGGGGGGCTTGAACTGCAAATGGCTGATGGGGAGGGGGGCTTGGAATGGAAATGGGCTGTGAGGGGAGGGAGCTAGGATTGGAAATGGGCTGATGGTGAGGCTAGGATAGGACTGGAAATGGACTAATGGGGGGACTAGAAGGGAGCGGATGCTGGGTGGGGCTGGAACTAGAAGGGAGCTGATGTTGGGGGAGGATTAGAATGGGATGGAGCTGGGAAAGTGAAATGGAGAGGGGAAAAATATTTTGTCTGGGAGAGAAGACAAATCTACAATTGGCCAGGTATTGGGAGAGTAAGTGGGGATTGAGGATGGAGGGGTAAAATTTGAGTGGATGAAATAGGAATGAGGAAAGAGAAAAAGGAGAAAGATTAGTATGTTAAAGCAGATGTAGAGAGAGAATGGAAAAAAAACTAGGAGAGAAGAAAGGGCAAATGGACAGCAGACGATGGAGAGTTAGCAGAAGACATGAAGAAACCAGAAGAAAGTGGCTGGAACAATTGCAACTGAAAAAAATGCACAAAAGGTAGAAAATATCTCTTTATTTTGAATTTATTAACTGGAATATGTCAGCTCTGGGAAATGTGCATCATTAATGTTTGCGCTTTGTTTAGTACAAGAGGAAATTAATTTATAGTTTTATTTCTACAGTGTTGTTGTACATTCCAAGTTTGGCTTTTGGGGTTCCCAGTTTAATTATTGTCTTCTTGTTTCTAAATCTTTTAGTCTTTCTTTATCCATACTCATTAAAGAGGCATGTTTACTAAAAGTTAGTGTATGGTAACATTATGCAAATATTTATGCAAATGAGGCCCCTCATGCAAATGAGGCCCCGCGTCTTATGCGGCCCCCGGGTTACTTTACAAGTCCTCATTTGGCCCTCAAAGCAATTTGAGTTTGAGACCCCTGCTCTAAAGCCAGGGTCTATGGAGTACGATCTCATTCTCTCAAATTTACTGCTAAGGCTCGCCGTAGATCTTGCCTCTATCAGCGCTTTTCAGAAAAATAGACTTGCAGCAGTGATTTCTGTTGGTCCATATTGTTTTGCTGTTTTCTTCCTTCTCTGGGTGATACTTTCAAATGTCAGCATACGAATGCAGGCATTATAATCAGAAGCCATGTGGGATGCCATTACTAAAAGAGGAGAAGGGCAGAAATATCAATGCATATAATTAGAGCTTCTAGTTAAAATAATATTTGCACTGTGAAAGCATCCTGCAATTAAAGGTGAGCTTACTGGTTAATATTACCTTAATACAATCACTCTCTGCTATTGTAATTGTTATTTTTTATTGTTTATTGTTTATTATTTTTAAATCCAGCTGGGATAATCACAAGGCTGAGCATCCAGTTCATGACTACCATAGGCATTTGAGTTTTCTGCTGACCATGGGGAGCTGATGGAAATTTATAATTCAAAACCAAATATCAAACTGTTCTATCAAATTGGATGCAAGAAAACTGGCTATAGCTTTCCTAAAAAGTCTTTTTGAAGAGCCGTGGGGCACATGCCTGTGTGTTTCAAAAGATTTTACTTACCATAAAGTGTTTGTATTTATCCCTCAGACAAGTGCTATTTTGCGAAATTAAACAGGAGGTGGAGGTCTCAGCCTTTGTCAGTAATTGGAAGATAATGCAGTGTTAATAGCAGGACCAACAACTTCTAGCACTTTAGAGGGATATTTATGCCTGAACTTTAAAGGAAGCACAGCAGTGCAAAAAATACAATATTCTCAGTAAAAACTGGAAGCTATCCAGAGACTGAATTAAGGGAGCCCAGGAAAAGCAGGGATACTGCAGGACACAGTAGCACTTTCACAGCATTAATTTGCTGGATATTTCTAATTAAGGCAGCTGTGCTACGAAATCAACGGAAAATGTAAAACACCACTACGATTAACCCTTTCTCGTCCTCACTTGGATTTCATTCCTGAGGTGATTTTTATTGTTGAAAGATTCTGAAAACTCCTTGTACTTATAAATTCTCACTATTGTACTTCTCTGCAGGCATGGTATTAAATGAATCTGATCAATTCTTTTACTGAGTGACCAAAGTTTCAGTAAGACCATTGACATGATTCTGCACAGAATATAAAGCAGTGGAGAACTCTGATTGTAGTGGCAAACAACGGTATGCATCGTCTGGGGATATGAATGAGAAAATGTTTTATTTGGTTTGCATTCAGATCGATCCTTCATTTTTGGAGCCTGAAAATTTTTGTTCTGTTTGTTTCATTTGGTTTCATTAAAGCTAATGGGAGAAGCACCTTTACACTGTAAAGTAGGGTTTTTAAACAATTTTTAGTTAAGCTTGCTTAAACGTTTCCAGCAGGCATCAGTTACAGAGGTACAGTAACGGCACTTCAAGACATCAGGAGTTGCATGAAGATCCCACAGCATCGAAAGATGGGCAAAGGACACTAACAGTGGCATGAAGTCCACAGCCACTGTGAAAGGGGCAAAGTGGCACCGATAATGGCAAGAAAACTGCAAGGCACTGGGAGAAAGAGAAAGCGGCATCAGCATTGGCAGGAAGACACAAAATCCTTGGAGTGTTACGCAAAAAGGCATAACAGGGTTAGGCTAGTGCCAATATTTTAAGGGATAATGGGTTCACTTCAGGGGTGTGTGAAGGAATATCCAAGTGTCTGCATAGCCAGAATTGCTTAGGAGAATTTGACAGCAAAAGCCTATTTTCTATTGCATGGGGAGCAAAATCACAAAAAGGGACATAGAGCCCCAGATGTGAAAGGAGCAATGGATACAACCTAAAGGTTCATCTGCACTGTTCCCCTGACACAAAAGAACAGTGCTATAAAGGTCCCAAGGTACTGGGAGAGAGGAAATGCAGCAGCAGCAGTACTGGCAGGAATGCTTCAAGGCAAGAAAGACCAGGGGCTGATATATTCGAAAGGCATTTTCACGGTTTACAGACAAGTAAACCGAGTAAATGCCTTAAACGGGAATATTTGAAGACACCTGCATGGTTAGTGCTGTCAAATATCCCCGTCTATGTCCCCTATGCACCCCGATGCTATGCGGTTAACATTAAGCCGTGTTAGGAGCGTTCAGGGGTGGAGCAGGCGCAGGAATTGCTGCTAACCAGGTAGCAGCGATATTGAATTGCAATCCAGATAGCGATTAGCGGTAACTGGGTTGAGGTCCAATATTGCCTAGTTCTAGCCGTGGATGCTAATCGGGTTGCAGTCCAATATTGGTGCTACCTGGATAGGCTCTGTGGGTGAATCCACTTGGCGAGAAACCTGGATATTTAATGCCATTGCTGCGGCATTGAATATCCAGATATAGAGGTCAGCGGGCAGGGCTATGTGCCGATGCAGCGGATAGCCTGACCAAATGAATATCGGGCCCCAAATGTTTAGTCATTGGCCTTCAGTATGTGAATGCAGAATGCAATAAAATGGGGGGGGGGGGAGATGACAAGACATTTTTCAGATATGTTAGTAAGAGGAGGAAGGGCAAAACTGGTATTGTCAGACTCAAGGGTGAAAGGGAGGAATATGTAGAAGCTGATGAGGATAAAGCAGAATTGCTTAACACATATTTTTGTTCTGTGTTCAGAGATGAAGGGCAGGAGCCAGGACCTCAGAAAACAACACAAATTGGAGCAGAAGTGAAGGAAATCTTGAACAATTTTCAGATAACTAGCTAAACTAAAAGTAGCCAAAGTTATGGGTCTGTATGGGATACATCCGAGGATATTGAAGAAACCTGTTGGCGTTCTAATGCTCTACTGACTGATCTTTTCAATGCTTCCTTAGGGTTGGGAGTGGTCCCAGAGGACTAAAAAAAGGCACATATGGTCCCTTTACAAAAGCGGACATAAGGATGACTATGAGAACTACAGGCCGGTTAGTCTGACCTCTGTGGTGAGTAAATTAATGGAAACACTGCTAAAACAAAGAATAGTGAGCTTTCTGGAGTCCAATGGATTGCAGGAGCTGAGGCAGCATGGGTTTACCAGAGGTACGTCTTGTCAGACAAATCTGATTGATTTCTTTGACTGGGTGACCATAGAGTTGAACTGAGGAAGAGCCCTAGATGTAGTATACTTGGAATTCAGTAAAGCTTTTGACACCATTCTGCACTGACAACTTATAAACAAACTGAGCAATGTAGGGATGGACCCTAAAATTACTGATTGGGTTAGAAATTGGTTGAGTGGGAGGCGGCAAAGGGTACAGGTAAATAGAGAACACTCTGAGTAGAAGGAGGTTACTAGTGGTGTGCCATGGGGATCTGTCCGTGGGCTGATTCTTTTTAACATCTTTGTTAGTGATATTGTGGAAGGGCTGTCGGGTAAGGTTTGCCTCTTTGCGGATGATAGCAAAATCTGCAATAGAGTAGACACCCAGGAAGGTGTAGATAACATGAGGAGGGACATAGCTAAGCTTGAAGAATGGTCAAGAATTTGGCAGCTGAGATTTAATGCTAAAAAATACAGGGTCGTGCATTTGGGCTGAAAAAATCCAAGGGAGCGGTACAGTGTAGGAGGCAAAGTACTTCTGTCCATGAAAAAAGAGCAGGGCCTGGGTGTGATTGTTTCTGATCTGAAAGTGACTAAACAGGTAGAAAATGTGACAGGAGAAGCCAGAAGGATGCTTGAGTGCATAGGGAGAGGAAGGACCAGCAGAAAAAAGGAGGTGATAGTGCCTCTGTATAAGTCTCAGGTGCGACCTCATTTGGAATATTGTGTGCAGTTCTGCAGGACCACACTTTCAAAGAATATAAACAGGATGGCGTTGGTGCAGAGGGTGGCAACTAAAATGGTTAGTGGTCTTCATTATAAAGCATATGGGGACAAACTTAAAGATCTTAATATGTATATGTTAGAGGAAAGGCAGGATACAGGAGATATGACAGAGATGTTTAAATACCTCTGTGGTATAAATACCCTCTTTCACTTGAAAGCAAGCTCTGCTATGAGGGGACATAGGATGAGAGTGAAAGGGGATAGACTCAGGAGTAATATGCAGACATATTTCTTTAGGGAAAGAGTGGTAGGTGCATGGAATAGTCTCCCAGTGGAGGTAGTGGAGACAAGGACAGTATCTAAATTCAAAAAAGCATGGGACAAGCACAGAAGATCTCTAAAGGATAAAAAGAGACTATTGTAGTGGATATGGAAGGGCAGACTAGATTGGCCATGTGGTCTTTTTCTGCCGTCATTTTCTATGTTTCTAAGTAGTGAACAACTGAAATGGTATTAATAAATGAGTTACACTTATGTGAAGGATCCATTTTAAATATTAAATAGTAAAGGTTACAATAAACGTTGATTTTGTGAGGTAAAAAAGAGAACTGATAATTAATTTTATTTATTTATTTAAAAGGATTTATATCCTGCTTTATCATAAATCAAAGCGGTTTACACTTCAAGCGAATCAAGTTGCATAGTGCGAGGGTGTAGGCATGCAGTGGCTCTATCGTAGCATTTGTGTAGGTGTAATTCAAGAGTAACTTCATTACAGAATGCTCTACAGGTTGAGCTATATACAATGTGCTAAATACAAGGAGGAGGTGTGGGGTTGGGGAGGGGAGGGGCAGGCAACAGAGAAAGAGATAAACAATCTCATGTAGCCACAGTCCAATTCTGATGGTTCCTATTATCTCATTTATTTCTTTCATTTATTGTTTTGGTTTTTATCACCATTAATGGTGGGGTTTCCATGGATGGGGATTATTTATGTACAGTAGGTGTTAGTGGTGGAGGAGATTTTAGTAGTGATTATACTTCTTCCTTCCGGAATAGGGCTTCTGTGTTTAAGTGTATGAGGGGAGCAATAGGAAATGATCCCAGCCGCCCTCCCGAAGCCTGGCCACCTGTCTATAGAAGCACTAAGGGTGAGAGGATCACATGCTCCAGAGCCCTCATAGCTGGCTTCTGTGACCATGCAGTCACCAAGCAGGGGCTTCTTGCACATGCAGATACAACATCCCACAGATATGGCTACAGCTCATTCTCTATCTATGGGTTTACTTTCCTGATTTGCATGCCTGCCCCTTGGTACTTTGGTCCATGTCTCTGTGCTGTGCAACAGGGTGCACATATTCCCTAGTCGGCCTTCTCTCTCCTTCACTGGCCACTTGCACGGTGCTCTCTTGGCGGTTTTGGTGGCCATGTATTGTCTGTTCTCTCTGCTGGGGTGTGGCGAGTACTTCCTCACATGTTGACAGGTGGCACTCCTGTGTTTCTGTGCCATGGGGACATGTGCTCCCACCCTCCATACAGAAGTTATGTGGCTCCAATGACATACGTCTGTCTAGGGGGAAATCATGCTGGTGTTTGCATGAAAATGTGCAGGTAATGTGTGCCTTCACAGCACACATGCACATCGGATGCATGCTCACTACTACCATGATCACTTCTCTACTGTGTCCCACCATCTGCTTTTACCACAGCTGTTCTGCCCTGCTGCAGTAGAAATACGCGCTAACTGCATGTTAGTCTTCCGCTACCTGTAGTAAACATGCCCCTATATTTATAAGTGTGGAGGCGTATTCTGATGAGCAATTCGAAGTCCGGGAAAAACATACAGAATGTGAATGTGCACAACTAAGATAATATACCATGCGCACAGGTATCTACATACACACGAACACAGAAAACACGATAAAATTTACATGTGAATAAACATACAAAGCATGATGTGCCATCTACTCATGATATGACTCAGACATGTACAAACAAGCAAGACGTGCACGGGGTGTCCGAAAACATCCAGACCTGCACTGTGGCCCACATGCAACAGGAAACAGGATGGAGTGATGCCCCCTCCACAGGCCAGTACACATCAGAACTTGGAAAATGGCCTCACACCACCCAAACGTCTCTGAAGCTGAGACATGCCTGCTCTGCAAGCTAGTTCTGGAGGAGGAGGAGGCAACCCTGCTCCCAATGGAGCACAGAAGGCCAGACCTTGCCACAGCATGCAGGGGCTAGGAGCGCATCAAGACCACCCTAGTGCAGTAAGTAGAGAAAGCAGAAAGTTGACAGACATGCAAACAATAGGGAGGGACAGACAGTGAACTAAAAAGGGGGGTTGTGGGGAGGCAGGGGAGCAGATCCAAAGCAAAGTGAGTGAGGGTGCGCAGGATCCAGACAGAGCACACAGACAAGGTGTCTCAGAGAAGAGTATGTAGGTGAAGCAGGTACCAGGGATAGATGACCCTATAGAGAAACATACACACACACACAATGTCCCTGTGGAATGTGGAATGCCAAGGAGGAAATACCACCATGAGGCAGAGAACGGGATTATCCACAAGGAAAGAATACTGTGAAGCAAACCAGCTATCCCACACATATGTGACAGTGTAGCAAACCCCCCCCCCCCCCCCACCTCAGATCATGCCATGCAAAGCTGTTCAAATGGAAGATGGTACAGCACAGACAGGAATGGCAGCAGGAATGTGCCACAGGCAATAGTGTGAGGTGAAGGGACAGCACAAAACAAGCAGAGCAGGAGGGGACAGAGCCCATGGCCCCCAGAACCCAGGTCACCAAAGCACTGCTCCAGAGCCCCAACAGACAGGCCACAGTGCCCAGTCACAGGAACAGGGCAAAAGGCAGCAAGAGCACAGAGCACAGACCACAAAGTATCTGCAAACCTCCAACTGCCCTGACACCCTGAGGAAGAGTGCACAGCAGCAGCAGTAAAACAGAGACAGGAGGATCAGGCACAATATACCCCTATGCAGAAGTGATAGTCACAACTGTCATGAGTGCAGAACACCTAAGCCATGTAGAGAGAGTGCCCTGAGAAAGCCACAGAGACCCATGGAAACCCAGAACAGAGAAAGTGTGGGTGGCACACCAGCTGTACACCGAAAATAAGCCAAGCAGATTGGGACCAAACGCCAGCCCCCAGCACTCAGGATAGTGACCAAACCAGTAGGCTAGAATCACAATCCAGCAGGAGGCAGGAAGTGTACATGCAAACCGCCAGTGGTGATGGGCTCAGCACAGGCAGGCAGAGACAGACATGCACAGGAAAGGTGTAGTGCAATGCCACAATGTTTCCCATGCCCCAGAAACTATGCTGCCATGCACAGGTGACAGGTAGCAACAATAGGCCTGAAAACAGCATCCAATGGCTACAATGGCACCATCAGCCGGGCCGCAGAAAGTGCAGGTCCCACAGGGAACAGGTCATGCAGCCCATCTAGGCAGTGCACCATTGTCCCCGTGGCTCCCAGTCCATGGCCTGGCCAGTATGCACGGCAGGCACACATGAAGCAGGAGGCCAGGGAGCGCAGGGCCAGCTTCATTCCAGGGAGAGGTAGCACATGGAATGTAGCAGCACAATGGGTCTTGCTCCAGCATCTGGAGGTGGATGGATAGCACACAGGCAGTAGCAGGGACAGAACTGTGAGGGAGGAAATATAGACATTCATGTAGTGCACCACTGTTTGTGCCCACAGACGCTTCCACATCATGAGGGACACAGAAGCGTACTGTGTGTGCTACAGGGCCATCCAGTGCACACGACCCCGCCTACTCAACTGCATCCGCTGGCAGCTGCAGAGGGATCAGGACACGTATGCAGGCACTGTGAGAGCACAAGTATTATGACACCCTATTGCCCCAGCATAACCCAGCCCACCCACTACAGGAGAGACTGTAGACAGATAATATAGCTGTGACATGTCTGCCATGCACCAAGTACTGCCACTGATGCATGCCCCCTTATATCCCCCACAGTCATCCCAGTGGAGGACTCCCTTCCCCCACACCAGTGGAGGCTGTGAAAGAGGAGGTGGAGGATGAAGGCGAGGAGATGGCAGAGGAGATTTATTTAACTGTTTTTGTATACCATCCTTCTACAATTCAAGACAGTTTACAAGGAACATAACATAACAGCGTATAACAGCTGTTGTACATGGAACGGTAACTTCTGAACATGAGCATGATTGATTCAACAAAGAACTATTTACATATTTACAGATTAAGTGAATGGGGAAGTTGGGTAAAGGTGGAGGATAGGAACTAAGGCCTAGGGGGTATGAGGGACAGTAGAGAGGAAGGGGGCATTAAGGAGGAGTGGGTTAAGGGGGCAGGGAGATGTATTCTTGGAAGAGGTGGGTTTTGAGTTTCTTCCAGAATTCAGAATGGTCAGGGAAATTACGTAGTTCTCAAGGGAGGGAGTTCCATATAGAGGGGCATAAAGTGAAAAGGCCCTGTTGCATGTGGCTTGCTTACTCATTTTCTTTAATAATGTTTAAGATGTTTTTGGTATTAGGTCGGCGTGATCTTGTACTATTGTTTTGGACAGAAGTGAGGATAGGCATAGGGCTAACTCATTGTGGATAATTTTGTGTATGGGAGTGATGGTCTTAAATTTTACTCTGGATAGTATGGGGAGCCAATGGAGGTCATAGAGGGTTGGAGTTATGTGAGCATGTCTAGAGGTATTTGTAATTAATTGAGCTATAATGTTCTGTACCATTTGAACGGGGTGGATACTGTTTTTAGGGAGGCCTTGGTAGATGAGGTTACAATAGTCAAGGGTAGCTGAGAGTCTGGCAGACAGTAAGGAAGGAGTCTAGGTTTAGTAAAGGTTGGAGGTTTCTCAGAGTTCGTAATTTGGCATAGATTGTATTTGATGTTTTCCTTATCTGGTCATGGAAGGTGAGATTCTGGTCAAGTATAAGATTAAGATATTTGATTTGATTTTTTATGGGGAGGGTGAAATCACAGAGGGTAAGGGTTGTCAGTGGAATATATGAAGGATTGGAGAAAATTTGGAGTTTTTGATTGATTAATTAATTAAGAGATTGTGATGACTGAGCCAGTTCTATAAATTTGTGAAGCATTTGCTTACATTTGAAAAGTTAGGGTTTGTTATGTTGAATGGTGTGAAGAACATGATATCATCTGCATAAATTTGGTTTTGGATTCCATTGTTTTGAAGGATTTTGCATAGGGGTTGAAGGAAGATGTTAAACAAGAGAGCGGATAGACTAGATCCTTGGGGAATTCCTTGCTTTAGGATGAATGGCTGGGAGGTGTTACCTATGCATACCTGTTGTGTTCTGTTTTCTAAGTAGGAGCATAACCAGTTCAGAGTTATGTCACTTAGGCCAATTTCATGAAGTCTGACTAAGAGTTGCTTATGGGGGACTGAGTCAAAGAGGAGGAAATATCGAGGAATATTAGTAGGCAACCTTGAGTAGGATGTTGGGTGTATAAGGTCACTGAGTCTAAAAGAGATGTTATTAGGGTTTCAATGCCGTGGTTCCTTTTGAAGCCATGTTGGAAGAGGTCCAGAGGGACGTGAACATCCATGAAATTCTGCAGTTGGGTTCTTATGATTTTTTCAGTTATTTTTGCCAGAAAGGGGATACTTGATATAGGCTTGTATGAAGTAGGCAATGAGGGGTCTAATTTTGGTCCTTTGAAGATGGGGCAGATTGAGGCCCTTTTTAAGGGTGTTGGGACAATGCTGGATTGAAGGGAGACTTGTATATGGGAAGGATATATGGGATGATAGATTCTTATGTAGTCTTTATCCAGGAGACTGTGCGTATGTTCTCAGGTGAGAGGTGGTCAAATTTGTTCCAGGTTGTTGTAGAGGTTGCATTGTTGTGATGAGCTAATGGTTGGAAGTTAGTTGGTGGAAGGGGTGAGTGGAATTTTGAGCACAGATAGTCTGCTATGACTTGTAGGGATATTTTTGAAACCTGTTCCTGTTGAGGAGGTTCACTTATTAGGTATTAGGAGATGGCCAGAGAGGCACTGGGGCAGCCACAGACATAGGCAAACAGGCACCATAACACCACCCTGAGCAGCCCAGGAATGGAATCCACTGGGGCCACCATAACCACAGGTACATGCAGCCCCATTGTGCTATCCAGCTCCCCCCTCAGGGGAGAGTGGGGAGGATGAGGGAGTCACCCTGACACTCAGAGTGGTACTCAGCTCCCCTGAGGTGGAGGGGCGTGATAGCACATTGGGGGATGTGGAGGGCACCACACTATGGCAGGCCCTGTGCCAGGCCAGTCAATCAGCATGGACTGTGGACGGCGATCAGGAAATCAACTGGGTGGGTGCCCCTAAGGAGGCAGAGAGTGCTGAGGAGACAAACTCCCTCACAGAGGGCGAACTGAGGGATACGCCATCCAGTGCTGGTCTGTGGCAGGAGGAGGTGGGGGCCAGAATGGGGCTGTCTGGGGGTGCATGTATGGCTGGGAGTGGGCAGGGTGCAGAGAGAGTGAGTGGAAGTAGGCAGAGGGAGGTAGGAGAGGATGTGAGTGAGCAGGAGGAGGAGGAAGAGGATGTGAGTGAGCAAGAGGAGGAGAGAGAGGATGTGAGTGAGCAGGAGGAAATGGGGGGATGGCAGTGTGCAGGTGGAGGAGCGTCAGAATGGGAGTGACCAGGGGAAGGGAAGAGGGCTGGGGAGTGGGCAGGGGGAGAAGAGGGGGGCTGGGTTTGAGCAGAGAGAGAGGGATGCATGGGAGGGGGGTGGGCATGGGGAGGGGGTGAGTATGTGAATGCCTTGTGTGCCAGGTGCCATGGGCTGGGGCTGTGCAATAAGCCACAGGTCGCTGCTGCAGGTCACATGACCCCACAGCATACTGCCGACACAGAGGGGACCGAGGTCCAGGGCCATGCTATCCATGTGGGACCCCTGGAGCTCACTGCACAACACCTGTAGGGCGGAGGTGCACCGGATCACTGAGGCCCTCACATCCCCATCCGGCCCCCAGGGCAGTGGGCGCAGAATCCGGTAGGCCACATTGAACATGCGAGCCGTGCAGCGGCCAGACAGGTCTGTCATGGGGCCGGTACAGACACATGTGCATGGCAGGGGTAACTCATGTATTAAATAAAGTGATGTGGTGAGGAAAGACAGAGCTTATTTTATTGAACCTTTGACCTAGAATGACTTGTCAATAAGACCCGACACAGGCAGTGTTTCGATTACCCTTCTTCAGGGGTCATCTGGCAAGCTGCATACATAAATACATAAACTAATTTAAAATTCAAACTGTACTACAACCATAAATCAAAACATTAATAAAATAAAATAAAGACTAATCATAAATATAAAAACAATTTAAAACAAATCGAGGAGTAGAGCCCAGGAACTTAAAGCAACCTCAGCAAATGTTAAATTATCTCCAAACACATAAATAACACTTTGCAACCTCGTAATTATAAATGAAATGATAAACAAATAAAATATTATTAAAACACCGTTGATAAAACCAAATGTAAAAATATCCAATTTCACATAAATATCATATAAAGTAATAAATTAAATAATACTAAACCAAATATATTAAGAATATATTAAAAATATATTAAAACAGCCTAGATAAGACAGCATTGATAAAAACATTAATATAACAACAGTAATAGAAAACAACATAAATAAAAACATCCATATAAAGGTGTGTCATTAACTAAAAATATAGGTGTATGAGTACCTCTGTAAACTAGATAAGCCAATTATGATGATTTCGTACTACAAAAAGAAGAAAAGAGGATGGTAAGATGAAGCAGAAGTGAGCCAAAGAGGCTTAGGATACCTCTGAATCATAAATTATAATCATACTTCTTTTATCAATTTCGAGACTATAAAAATTAAAACTTAAAAAGAGAGTTGTAAGACATAAATAACATTACAAACATTTTTAAGAAACCATTAAAACTATTAATATATGTATGTATAACCTTAAAAACACTTAAAACTTACATGTTCTCAAAAACAGCATATTATGCAAAATTAGAAACTGTGCCATAAATTGGACCGAAGGATTATGTGCTAGATCATGTGAAAAATTATCGGAAAAAAATCTATTCTATAGCCTCTCTTACTTAAAAATCCGACTGGGAATGTAAAGAAAAAATGGATTCACACCCATGTCGTTTCTGTGAACATCCATATCTGCTTGTCTCAAAATGCCTGTATTCTAAAGGACAAATGAAATTCAAACCGTGGGTTTCATGTTCTATTGTTCTACATAGAACTGAGGAAAAAAGCCATGGTTGCTCGCAACATTAAGAGAATAAAATTGGTATATAAGCGTGCCTACATTGCACCAATTATTGACTTTAAAACCTGTGTTTATTAAATGAAATACGGCGGATGAAAGTTCATAAGAACTACTTAAATTTTTTTTTTATATAAAAACCTTCGATATATCCGTGCATCGCTATTAATTACACATTAAAAATACATCATATATAAAGAAGACACATTATTTATAAAGTTAGAAACATAGAAACAGAAATATGATGACAGAAAAAGACCACATGGCCTATCTAGTCTGTCCTTCCATATCAACAACTACAACAGTCCCCTTTTTACCTTTAGAGATCCTCTGTGTTTGTCCCATGCTTTTTTGAATTCAGTTACTGTCCTCATCTCTACCAACTCCACTAGGAGACTATTCCATGGATCCACTTCTCTTTCCATAAAGAAATATTTCTGCATATCACTCCTGAATCTATCTCCCTTCACCCTCATCCCATGTCCCCTCGGAGCAGAACTTGCTTTTAAATGAAAGAGGCTCTCTCCCTGAACATTTATGCCATGGAGGTATTTAAACATCTCAATCATATCACCTCTATCTCACCTTTCCTCTAAGGTGTACATATTAAGATCCTTAAGTCTGTCCTCATATGCTTTATAATGAAGACCAGTAATCATTTCAGTAGCTACCCTCTGCACCGACTCCATCCTGTTCACATCCTTTTGAAGGTGTGGTCTCCAGAACTGCACACTATACTCCAAATGAGGTCGCACCAAAGACTTATACAGAGGCATTATCACCTCCTTTTTTCTGCTAGCCATTCCTCTCCGTCTGCACCCAAGCATCCTTGTAGCTTTTGCCGTTGCCTTTTCTACCTGTTTAGCTACTTTAAGATCATCAGACAGAACCACGCCTAGGTCCCGCACTTCTTTAATGGACAAAAGTACTTCAAGTTAAAAAGATAAGAAGTTAAAAACTGTGCTGTGCACAGAGCCGGAGGATTGTACACCGGACTATTTACTAACTGAAAGCTCAGACTCTTTTCTTTGACTCATTATACCAAGTGATGTAAATAAAGGGGACAAATCCCACCTGTGACGATTTCATAAATCTTTGGTATTGTATATTTCAAGGAATCCACAAGCTTTGGAAGAGCTCTCTTCTAGGCAAAAAATGTGTACTAACAAGAAACGCCAGCGCTTGCGCTGTCAAGAAAAAGAAGGATGATGTATACTCAATCTGATTGGCTGATTGTTCTTCAGGTTACTGGATAAGAAATCTAATGTAGCGATACGAAGGTATATTAGGCTGTATTTCTAAATCGATTGCCCCATGTTATAATTGTTAACCTGATTATTTCAATTCTTAAAAATTGTAAATAATTGTACGAAGCCGTGATATGGACATATGATTACTTTCTATATAATAACGAACAAAATGAGTTCATCTATGTGAAAGGGATGATCCTGTGGTTAAGGCAGAGGATGACCAAGCTATTAAACCTATTGAAAAAAGGGGGGGGGGATTCATGAACATAAAGATACTTTAATTAAGTGGTATCTCAAGTATATTTATAATGAATAAATAGGACCATTATTGTTATATGAAAGTGTATGGCCATATCTATGGGGATAGGTGGGACCATATATTGCTGTCTGTTCGATGATGGAGCATGTCTGCCAGTGTGCCCGGTTGTACCGCTGCTCCTCTGGCGTGAGTGGTCTGACGAATGGAGTCATCAGCCATTGGTGAAGTGGGCAGGCTCTGTCACCTGCAGAGTTTGGGGGAGGGTACAAACAGGGTCAGTCGATCCTGCATCTGGTGGGGATGGCCACCCAGATGTGATGCTCACCCCTGCTATCAGCCCCCCTGCCTGTCCAAGACGGTGGACCTGGGGCTGGTCCTTCAGGCCCCACGGGGAGGATGCCAGGTGCTACCACTGTCCCAGCTCTGCCCCATCCCCCCATGTGCAGTTCCTGCACATCAGATTTGGCCTCCATGGGATCTGTGTGTCACATGTGGGAACTGGTAGGAACCTGTGGGCTTGGGTGGCCACTACTGGCACCAGAGTACTGGGTCCATCAAAAAGAGCAGCAACTGCATAGGTAATGCCTCAGCCAGCCTTCTTCACTGGGCACAGTGGGGGATTGAACCCATGATCCCTGCATCATTGGTCAGTGTCTTAACCATTGTACTGTGGCTGTTTTTGTGACCAGAGTACTGGGGCCTGCCAGTCTCTGGTCTAGCCCAGTGTAGCAGATCATACGCCCTATGTTCACACCTCCCTGCCCATCCTGCCCAACATGCATGTGTGCCCTGCCCATGCCAGGCTATGCATGCCCATGCAGGGTGGTTTGCCTATGCCATACATTCCACCCAGTGGTGTAGAACAAATGGATGATGAAATTCTCGAAGAAATCAGGGAAGCTAACAAAAGTTACAGAACGATAATAATATTGGGTGATTTAAATTACCCTGGTATTGACTGGGTCAGTGTCATGGTAGGACATGCTAGGCAGATAAAGTTTCTAGATGAAATAAATGACTGCTTCTTGGAGCAGCTGGTTCATGAACCGACCAGAGGGGAAACCATTTTGAACTTAGTCCTTAGTGGAACACCAGATCTGGTGCAAGAGATAAGGGTGTTGGGGTCACTTGGCAATAGTGATCATAGCATGATCACATTTGATTTAATTAATGGAGGAGGGATGGCAAGGAAATCCACAGTACAACCTTTTAACTTTCAAAAGGGAGACTATGATAAAATGAGGAAAATAGTTAAGAAAAAAACTAAAAGGAGCAGTTGCAAAGGTTAAAGACTTACATCAAGCTTGGGTGTTGTATAAAAATGCTATCTTGGAAGCCCAGACCAGTTGTATTTCACATTTTAAGAAAAGTGGAAGGAAGTCCAAAAAAACTGCCAGCATGGTTTAAAGGTGAGGTCAGAGAGGCTGTTGCTGCAAAAAAAAAGCATCTTTCAGGAAATGGAAAAAAGAGCCAAATGACGAAAGCTGGAAACAGCACAAGCAGTGGCAAGTTAAATGCAAAGCATTGATAAGGCATGCAAAGAGAGAATTTGAGAAGAAACTTGCTGTGGAAGCAAAAATGCATAATAAAGACTTTTTCAAGTACATTCTTAGCAAAAAAACCGTGAGAGAGTCAGTTGGACCATTAGATGATAGAGGGGTAAAAGGGGCAGTATCGGAGACAAGGCTATAGCGGAGAGACTGAATGAAGTCTTTGCTTCAGTCTTTACTGAGGAAGATGCAGGGATGTTACCCATGACTGAAGTGGTATTTAAAGGTGATGCTGCAGAAGAATTGAAAGAAATATCGCTACCCTGGAAAGATGTAGTACAACTATTTGATAAACTGAAGGTTAGCAAATCACCTGGATCAGAGGTATACATCCAAGGGTATTGAAAGAACTGAAATATTAGATTGCAGACCTGCTATTAGTAATCTAAACTATCATTAAAGTCATCTGTTATACCTGAAGATTGGAGGATCGCCATTGTAATGCCAATTTTTAAAAAGGGTTCCAGGGGTGATCCGGGAAACTACATACCGGTGAGCCTGACGTCAGTACCGGGAAAAATGGTAGAAACCATCATAAAGAATAAAATTACTCAGCATGTAAAATAGTCATGGCTTAATGGGAGACAGCCAACATGGCTTTAGACAAGGAAGATCTTGTCTTACTAATCTGTTATGTTTTTTTGAAGGTGTGAATAAACAGGTAGACAAAGGTGAGTCGGTTGATAGTGTATCTGGACTTTCAGAAAGCCTTTGACAAGGTCCCTCATCAGAGACTTTAAGCAAAACTAAAAAAAAGTCATGGGATAGGAGGTGATATACTATTGTGGATCAGGAACTGGTTAAAAGATAGAAAACAGAGAGTAGGGCTAAATGGCCAATTTTCCCAATGGAAAAAGGTGAAGAGTGGAGTACCCCAGGGATCTGTGCTGGATCCGCTGCTTTTTAACATATTCATAAATGACCTGGAAAATGGAATAATGAGTGAGGTTATCAAATTTGCAGATGACACAAAAGTAGTTAAAGTTGTTAAAAACCCAAGAGGATTGTGGAAAATTGCAAGAGGATCTTGATAAATTGGAAGACTGGGCATCCAAATGGCAGATGAAATTTAATGTGGACAAGTGCAAAGATATGCACCTAGGAAAGAACAACCCAAACTATAATTACATGATGCAAGGTTCCACATTGGGAACCACCACCCAGGAAAAAGATTTAGGCGTCATCATGGATAACATGTTAGAAACCCTCCGCCCAGTATGCAGCGGTGGCCAAGAGAGCAAATAGAATGCTAGGTATCATAAGGAAAGGAATGGAAAATAAAACAAAAAATATTATAATGCCTCTGTATCATTCCATTGTGCGACCGCACCGTGAATATTGTGTGCAATTCTGTTCGCCGTATCTTAAAAAAGATATAGCGTTATTAGAAAAGGTATAGAGAATAGCCACCAAAATGGTAAAGGGGATGGAAGGATACTCCTCTGAAGAGAGGCTAAAAAGGTTAGGGCTCTTCAACCTGGAAAAGAGACGGCTGAGGGGAGATATGATAGAGATCTATAAATTAATGAATGGAGTGGAACGGGTAAACGTAGATTGATTGTTTACATCATCAGAATATAAAAAGACTAGGGGACATGCAATCAAGCTACAGGGTAACCTATTTAAGTCTAATAAGAGAAAATATTTTTTCACTCAACGTGTAATCAAACTCTGGAATTTGTTACCAGAGGATGTAGTAAAAGCTGTTAGTGTAGATGGGTTTAAAAAGGTTTGGACAAATTCCTGGAGGAAAGGTCCATAAACCATTATTAAAAGGTTCACAGGATATCACTGCTTGACCCAATACAAGCAGTGAGGAACCTATGTCTTTTGGGGAAACTGCTAGGTACTTGTGACCTAGATTGGCCACTGTTGGAAACAGGATACTGGGCTTGATGGACCATGGTCTGACCCAGTATGGCATATCTTATGTTCTGTGTTGATGTGATGTCATCGTAGTGCCCATTTGTCACAAGTGTGCAGCCCGCCATGCAGGCATGCGGTGGTGTTGGTGCGACCAGTGCCCCTGGCCATTGGTGTGTGCCCCACACACATGCACGTCTCCATGGTGTCTATGCACGGTGACCCACATGCATGTGTGTGGCCCTCTGTGCTGTCTCAACTTACCCAGCAGCCAGAGACCAGTGATGGCACCACTCTCAAAGGCCTCAACTGGGTCAGGATGGAGGCATTATGGCATGCTCCAGGGAAGCGCAGATGACCTGCATATTCAGTGAATGGTAGGCTTTCTGGTTACGATATGTGGTCTCATGGTGGCACAGAGGACCGAGGGCCACGTGTGCAGTCAATTGCACCCAGGACAGCCTTGAAGCTGGCAGTCTTATTGAACTTTAGCATGACCTGCTGCTGCTGGTGTGGGGCATACAGGAAGGAGATGTACTGCACAGCGCCCGCCACAAGGACATCCAGGACCCCAGTGATGCAGTGTGACACTGTTGCCTGGCTGAGGCCCACTGTCATTGCCAGCACTGTCTTGAAGAAGTCAGTTCCCAGGAAAGCGAGGGCCATGAGCACCCTCACATGGACGGGAACTGTGTCCTGTCTGTGTGCCTGTGGCACCAGGTCTGCCTGCAGCTCCAGGCAGAGGTCTTGGATGGCAGCACGATCAAACCTGTAGTGGACCACGCAGAGCTCATCACGCAGGCACAGGTACTGGCAGTGCGACCTGAGTATGCTGGGATTTGGATGCCACCGTCTGCCCCTCCAGCGATCTCGCTGTGCACATGCAAGCAGGGTTGTGGCGAGCCATGTGGATGTCTCCTCCCATTGCATCACGTGTCTGGCTGCAACAGCATCTCACACCTGTGGGGGGAGGCAATAGATCAGGCAATGTGTAGTATAGGTTTGGGAGCCACCGCCTACTGTGCATATCCAGCATTGTGCATGTCCAACAACATATCTGGGCAAGCTGGTGATACACTCACCCCAGCTCCAGCATTTGCTAGGTGATCTTGTAGGGGCAGGGTGTGGCATGGTAGGGCAGGCACCCAGGATACAACATGCTCCCAGTGTCCTAGACATCCTGTCTTCCCACCGGCTTGCCCAATCTCTCTCCTACATGGGGCCGCAGCACCATGGCTACATGCAGAGGTGGTGCTCATTGGCGGACCCCAGCTACCTGCTGTCTATGTGCCCTGCCCTCACCTGGGCCTGCAGGGCCCAGAGTCAGGCACAGGTGACTCCCCTGCACACCGTCACCTGCCCATCCTGTCCCTGGCCATCCAACATCCAGGGGGACAAAGTTCACCTCCATGGTGGGATATATCCCCCGTGCAGGTCACCCACCCAGACACACAGGGCTGCCGTTGAGGTCTGGCCGGTACATCCATGGTCCTTCTGGCACACCCATCATACAGCTGCCCCACTCGCAGACCACACATACCCACATACAACCTGTGTTCCGCACACATGCAGCTCTACCTGCAGTGGGCTTTGTTTCATTGTGTGTCTGGTTATCATGTTCGCTTGGCCTGATCCACTATTCTCTGTGGTCCCCTTGGCCCCCACATCAGCTAACCAGAGGTGGTGGCTGTGTGGGGCCATCTCCCAGGGGGGTTGTGATGGGGTAGACAGGCCACACCTGCAGGGCAGCATGGGACAGACACAGCTGCCCACCCAAGTGGGTCAGTGGGACAATGGTGCCTGACATTGAGGGGTGGGCCTGCTGGCCATATGGCCTTTCACTGCCCCATGATGTAGTGACTTTTCTGTGGGGCAGGAGGAATGTGGCAGTAGCACCATTGGCCTAGATCTCCCATTCCCATCAGCTGTGTGTGGCCTATGTCACCCACCCTCCTCTCACCATCCTCTCGCAGTGTACCCTTCGGATTCTCACCTTTCCTGCAGCTCACCCTCTTGTGGCACTGCCATGGCCCCCGTTGGGTGCTATGCACCCGTCACCTCACAGATCCCTGGCTACATCTACACAGGGTGCCCTCACTGTCATCCTGGGGGACACTGCCACACCATGTTGGCAAGGCTCTAGCAGACATTGTACATCAGGCACACATTGCACCTACCTGTGTGTAGTCACTGGGTTGTGGACTCCACAGAGGTTTGACTACAGGTAAGGATATTACCTCGGTAATGTCCTGCACCGTTGCCAATGGATATGACTGTTGAAAGGGCAAAGGCCCAGCCGTGGATGTGCTTTATACCTACCGGGTATGTCTTGGCGTTGCTGCACATAGGAATGTAGACGTCCTAAGCATGTCTATATGTGACTGTATGCACAAACATGGCCCATATTCTATGCGCCATACATCTACACTGCTACACATCTGCTCATCATAGGAAGTACATCACATCGGTGGTCATGCCCTTGTGGCTTAGATGTCTTCCCGGCCTAATGTGCTAGTTTGGATGTGATCCTGGGCAGCTATATCTGTGTTTGGGGGCTTCTCTGTGTGTCTATGCATCCGACAAAGACTCCCAGGGTCTCAACACGGAAACACAACTTCAGCGATGGTGAACTGACCCTCCTCATAGAGGCAGTTCTTGGTGACTTTGCTGCCCTTATGGACACAGAGGAGCGCAAACTGAGTGCCTATGAGCATCAGCAGCTGTGGCTCGCCATTTCTTACCGACTTAATGCCATACACCACAACAACCGTGAGATTGAGGACCTGAAGCGGAAGTGGCGACAGGTGCGACAGGAAACATGTATAAAGGTGCACAGTGAGGGTCCAGGTGGTCAGGAGCCACAGCTGATCGACCTGGAGAGGCGGGTCCTGTCAATGGCTGACTCTGCTATATTGGAGGACGTCAGTGACCTGGACACCACAAGGATGGCAGCGGACAAGGGTACGTGCATCATCTGTCATCCGTCTCCTATATGTCCTCTCTTCACCCTGCATCTCTGGTTTTGGGCCACCTCTTCTCCTTGCACTGCAGCTTTCACATCTCCCCCATCAGGGTGTTTGTTGGCCACTCATGGCCATGTCACACTTCTACCTTTCCCTCTCCTACCTCTGTGAGGGTTCTGTAGTTGCAGTCTGCACTGTGGTGCGTGTCTCGGTCTCTGCTGTGCCCACACATCTGCACTGCTGTGTCTCTGGGTCCTACCTATACCTCTGAACGTGTGTGTGTGTGTGTGTGTGTGTGTGCACACTGGCTGCATGCATCCATAATGGTTTTCTCGGTCTTGCTTCTCTCAACAGGTGCCGATGCTGTTGCGGATCCCAGCATTCCTCTCTTGCCAGCCATGCCACCAGCCGCTCCACCACTGGCACATCCACAAGAAGAGTCAACTCCACTGCCAAGGATGCTCCTGGCAGGAAAACAGCCTCGCCCGCACTGGAGTGTGGTGACTCCAAACCTCTGGCTGCACCCATGATTCCAGGGTTGGGAGGAAGCATACATACTATGGGGGCTTAGTGATGCCCCATCACTGCTGCCCATGAGTTGCCTGTTGGGTGGATCAACGGGAGGCAGGACTGTTGAAGCAGGAGAAACTCCGAAACACTTCAAAGTAGTCTGACGAAGAGGGGAAGAACTGGTACCTCCAGGAGCAAGCCCCACTTTCCCTTTCCTCTTGCCCATTGCAACAATAGTCAAGAGGTCCACACACAATGCCAGCACTAATGGTAGGTTCAGGCATCCCGTGCAGTGCTTCTCCAAAGCGCCATCTTGGATCGAGGCCTCAATGTAGTACATTTAAGATTAATCAGAGAAAATATTTTTTCATTCAATGCATAACCAAACTCTGGAATTTGTTGCCAGAGGATGTAATAAAAGCTGTTAGTGTAGCTGGGTTTACAAAAGGTTTGGATAAGTTAATGGAGGAAAAGTCCATAAACCTTTATTAATGAGGACCAGGGAAAACCACTGCTTACCTCAAGATAAGCATCATGGAATCTGTGCATCTTTTTGGGAACTTGACTGGTACTTGCGACCTTGATTGGCCACTGCTGGAAACAGGATACTGGACTTGATGACCCAGTATGACATATCTTATGTTATTATACTTTCCATGATTTGTTTTTAATCTTTGGTTGTTAGTTTCATGAGAGCCCTCTTGTTGGTTAAACAACTGTCTCCTATTTCAGGGGTTCTCAACCCAGTTCTCATGACATATCTAGCCAGACAGGTTTTCAGGATAACCACAATGAATATATACAGTTGTGGTCATCATTATTGGCACTCTTTCATTTTAGGTATGTTGTCACACCCCAGCCCCCTGGCAACGTGCCTAAAGGGCTAGGGTGGACATTATGTCCTTCATAAACGGGTTGAAAACTATCTTCAGCACTGAAGCATGTTGGGAGTTGTAGTTTCCCTTTTAAAAGTATAGCCGTGACAAACCAGTATGAAGGTAAATGATAAAGATTTTATTTCCCCAATGTCACAAGGTTCAACATAAAGCATCAGGATATTCTCTCCAGTTAGTATTTCCAAAGATATTTACAAAACTCAGGTTGAATGTGTTTCACAGTCACTACTTCTGTTCAGGGGTTTTAATCCAAAAATATAGCAGATGAAACAAAACACAAGCTTCTTCATTCAGCTTAGTAAAATGTTCTCTTTTATCCTTTCCTTCTTTAGTAACACCAAGCACAGGTGCTAGGCAATATTCCTTTGGTTAAACAAGCTCTTACCTTCAACAAGGTCAGACATATTTACTCTGTTTCCCAAAAGCGCACATCCTGAAAGCTATTCTTCAGTTAAGGACTCCATGCTTCCAGCCAAACATAATGTGCAATCCATGGGAAACTCAGGCAGTAAGGAATCCTGTTCACTAGGATCTATCTGCATTTCTTCCTGCTCTGAAGAAACATCAACTTGCTCTGAGCTTTCCCCATATCTCCCAGGATATACTTTCTCGGTGGATCTCTATAATTCCCTCCAGCAGTGGTCTACCTGGTATGGAAGACAGGTATCTGGGGTTTGAGCTATCTCTTTCTGGCAAGGTTCACAAACCTCTCTCCAGCTGTGGTTAAACAGTTCCTGGCCTCCTTGCTTAAGTTCCTCTCTGGTGTTAATCGCTGGCTCCCTGTTCCAGGCTGGGTTCTTCTGCCTCCTAGCTTGAGCCCTGGGCACCCACCTCTGAACACCTTGAGACTTCCAGTCCGGCATAGACGTGGGAAGACTTTTATGCTCTCTCTCCCTGAGCTGTGCCTTCCTGGTACCTCTCCTGACAGCTTCTCCTTGGAGCTCTCCACCTTGGAACTGCTGGCCTCTTTGGAACTTTCTCTTATCCTGCAACAACAGCCCCTCTGGCTGCCTTTCTTAGTGTTGCTTCTCCCTCTTCTTCTTCCCTTTCTCTCCTTCTAAGCAAGGCTTATAAAGCTGCTTCTCTGTCAGGGTCTCTCTCACACCCCTCAGGTGTGTGTGATCATCCCCTAAGTTTGTAACTACCTCAGGATAGTTTGGGTGTGGCAACCTAACTTCAGACTCTCTGTGCTTACTCCCTCTAGCTGCACTCTGCAGTGTGTGTATTGCAGACCTGTCACGTTCTTTAAAGGTACATTCACTAGTTTTTCCTATCTCCATAGGCTCACTAGCATCCTCTTCATCACAATGTTGTGTACAATATCTTGGAAATAATTGGAAATATTCCAATAGTATATCATCATAATCTTTTAATAGTATATTCAAAGATATACAACAAAAAAAAGCTCTGCAACTTAGACATAGTAATTTCTGAGAAATAAACAAAATATGACCTGCACAGGACTAATGCCATCCTTCACTAATATTTGGTTGTATAACCCTTGGCACTGATGACAGCCTCCAAGTGTTCCTTTTAGCCATCTATAAGTTTTGTACCTTGGAAGTCCTCTAACTTCATGATTCTTTTAATATGCTCCAGGCCTCCAGAGCCCGAGTCAGCAAAACAGCCCCACAACATTATGGAACGTCCACCATATTTAACTGTAGGAAGGATGTATTTTTCCTTATTAGCTTCATTTCTTCACTTGTAAATATATTGCTGGTCTCCATTACTGAAGAGCTCAAGTTCAGCTTCTTCTGTCCACAGAACATTTTCCCATAAGGATTCTCAAGGTGGGTTTGGGCAAAGATCAGATCTGCCTTTTTATGTCTGTCTTTGAGCGGTGGGGTCCCCCTTGGTCTTCGTCCATGACGTTCTTCTTTGTTTAACTTTCTTTTTAACATCTTTAATAGTGATATTGCGGAAGAGCTGTTGGGTAAGATTTGTCTCTTTGCGGTTGATACCAAAATTGGCACTAGAGTAGATACCCAGGAAGGTAACATGAGGAGGGATCTAGCTAAGCTTGAAGAATGGTCGAGAATTTGGCAGCTGAGATTTAATGCTAAAAAATGCAAGGTCATACATTTGGGCTGTAGCAATCCAAGGGAGCAATATGGTATAGGGGTGAAGTACTTCTGTCCACAAAAGAAGAGCGGGACCTAGGTATGATTGTGTCTGATGATCTTAAAGTAGCTAAGCAGGTAGAAAAGGCGATAGCAAAAGCTAGACAAAGGCTTGGGGGCATAGGGAGAGGAATGTCCAGCAGAAGAAAGGAGGTGATAGTGCCTCTGTGTAAGTCTTTGGTACAACCTCATTTGGAGTATTGTGTGCAATTCTGGAGACCGCACCTTCAAAAGGTATAAACAGGTTGGAGTCAGTGCAGAGGGCTGCTACTAAAATGGTTAGTGGTCTTCGTTATAAAGCATATGAGGACCGACTTAAGGAGCTTAATATGTATACTTTAGAGAAAAGGCGGGATAGAGGTGATATGACTGAGAAGTTTAAATACCTCTGTGGCATAAATGCACAGGAGAAGATAGCATATGAACATAAGATATGCCATATTAGGTCAGACCATCAAACCCAGTATCCTGTTTCCAACAGTGACCAATCTAGGTCACAAGTACCTAGCAGTTTCCCCAAAAGACACAGATTCCACAATGCTTGTATTGGGGCAAGCAGTGAATATTCTGGGTCCCCTTTAATAATGGTTTATGGACATTTCCTCCAGGAACTTGTCCAAACCTTTTTTAAATCCGGCTACACTAACAGCTTTTACTACATCCTCCGGTAGTAAGTACCAGAGTTTGATTACACATTGAGTGAAAAAATAGTTTCTCTTATTAGTCTTAAAAAGGTTACCCTGTAGCTTCATTGCATGACCCCTAGTCTTTCTATATTTTGATAATGTAAACAATTGATCTACATTTACCCATTCCACTCCATTCATTAATTTATGGACCTCTATTATATCTCCCCTCAGCTGTCTCTTTTCCAGGTTGAAATGCCCTAACCTTTTTAGCCTCTCTTCATAGGGATATCTTTCCATCCACTTTACCATTTTGGTGTCTCTTCTCTGTACCTTTTCTAATAACGCTATATCCTTTTTAAGATACAGTGACCAGAATTGCACACAATATTCAAGGTGCAGTCACACCATGGAATGATACATAGGCATTATAATATCCTTTGTTTTATACTCCATTTCTTTCCTTTTGATACCTAACATTCTATTTGCTCTCTTGGCCGCTGCTGCACACTGAGTGGACGGTTTTAACATGTTATCCACGATGACGCCTAAATCTTTTTCATGGGTGGTGATTGCTAATGTGGAACCTAGCATTGTATAACCATAGTTTGGGTTGTTCTTTCCTAGGTGCATAACTTTGCACTTGTCCACATTAAATTACATCTTCCATTTGGATGCCCAGTCTTCCAATTTATCAAGATCCTCTTGCAATTTTCCACAATCCTCATGGGTTTTAACAATTTTGAATAGTTTTGTGTCATCTGCAAATTTGATAATCTCACTCGTTATTCCCGTTTCCAGGTCATTTATGAATATTTAAAAAAGCCACCAGGTTATTACTTAAAAATTTGAGGTTTTGTAATTTAACTGTTATAAATCAGGATACTTCTCCTAATAGACAACAGGGAAATTAGGTAATGCAACTATTAGCATACTTCAGGTGAAGCCCAGTGTGGTGTCACAGTCAAAGCCGATTGTGTATCATGTCCACTGGAGGGTTCAACAAGCGGCACTGAAGAAAACACATTGAGGAAGACCTAAGGAACCAGTGGCTGACCATCGACGAGGCCAGAAATATCACCACCAATTGCCAAGGTTGGAAGCGTATTGTGAACAATGCATGGAGTCCAGCGGCACCTACAGCAGCATATTATTTGAGAGGATGACCTGCTCCCAAAACACCAGCAAAGAACTAAAGAAGAAGAAGAGCTTCAGGTTTAAACTCGATAATAAGGATGTCCAACAGTCCCTCAAGTTATATAATTCAAGATTTATTCAAACACATACATTTTCAGAAAGCTATTTTAAATATCCTCCATCAACAAATGTAAACACTACCAGTTGCAAGAGCCTTCAACAATATACAATGGCAAGAATACAAACTATTTTACAATTAATGAATTTAGAAACAGAGAAAAAGAAACATCACAGTAGAAAAACCCACATGGCCTATCTAGTCTGCCCTTCCATATCAATTACTATAGTCTCCTTTTTTCCTTTAGAGATTCTCTATGTTTGTCCCATACTTTTTTGAATTCAGATACTGTCCTCATCTCTACCACCTTCACTGGGAGACTATTCAACGCATCTATCACTCTTTCCGTAAATAAATATTTCCCCATATTACTCCTGAGTCTATCTCCTTTTACCTTCATCCTATGTCCCCTCGTAGCAGAGCTTTCTTTCAATCAAAAGAGACTCTCCTGTGCATTTATGCCATGGAGGCATTTAAACGTCTCTTTCATATCTCCTCCATTCTGCCCTTCCTCTAAAGTATGCATATTAAATCCTTATGTCTATTCTCATATGTTTATAACAAAGATCACTAACTATTTTATTACCCACCTTCTTTATATCCTTTTGAAGGTGTGGTCACCTTTTCTACCTGTTTATACTATATACTACTATAAGATCATCAGACACAATCACGACCAAGTCCTGCTCTTCTTTTGTGGACAGAAGTACTTCACCCCCTAAATTGTACACTCCCTTGGATTTCTGCAGCCCAAATGTATGACCCTGCATTTTTTAGCATTACATCTCAGCTGTCAAGTTCTTGACCATTCTTCAAGCTTACTGTAGCTAGATACTTCTTCATGTTATCTACTCCTTCCTCGGTGTCTACTCTATTGTAGATTTTGGTTTCATCATCAAAGAGGCAAACCTTATCCAACAGCCCTTCTGCAATATCACTAACAAAGATGTTAAAAAGAATCGGACAAAGGACAGATTCTTGAGGCACCCCACTAGTAACCTCTTTCTCCTCAGAGTGAGCTCCATTTACTTGTACCCTTTGTCGCCTCCCACTCAACCAATTCCTAACTCAATCAGTAACTTTAGGGTCCATCGCTAGTGTGCTCAGTTTCTTTATAAGTTGCTTGTATGGAACGGTGTCAAAGACTTTATTGAAATCCAAGTACACCATGTCTAGGGCTCTACCTCGGTCCAACTCCCTGGTCACCCATTCAAAGAAATCAGTCAGATTTGTCTGACAAGACCTGCCTCTGGTGAATCCATGCTGCCTTGGACACTGCAGCAGGGATGTGCCAATGAACATCCAGCATATTGAAATTACCTATCAGTAGCACTTCCTGTTTTCTGGCAGTGATGCGTATGTCTTCTATTAAATCTCTGTCCTGTTCTTCTCCCTGTGAGGGAGGTCTGTATATCACACCAGTTCAAATGGATTTCTCTTTCCATCCGGGAATGAGCCAGCCGGAGCCAGCCCGAACCGGCCATCCTCTCCTGCTCTGCCCAATCGGGGCAGCCGCCGACTCGCTTAAAAGGAGCTCCATTGGGCGCATTGACCAGAGAACTCCACGTTCTCTGGCCCAGCGGCAGCTCTCCCGTCCGGGATTGAGCCGGCCGGAACCAACCCGAACTGGCTGTCCTCTCCTGCTCTGCCCAATTGGGGCAGCCGCCGACTCGCTTAAAAGGAGTGCCATCGGGTGCACCCATGCTTGGCGGGCCCGCGCCAGAGGACCCTTTGGCGTGGCCCTTAGGTGGGGTCCTGTGATAAGGACACCCTCACCCTCACCGAGAACCGACAAAACAGCCAGGCCTTCTAATGAAACAAACCAAAGAGACGCAGAGAAAAAATGCACAGTGGAAATCTCCATCATTAATGTCGCGGGTGAAACCTCAACAAAATACAACGCTTTCAGAAAAGTAGGTAGACTAACGCCTAACAGCGTTACCCCCGGCATAAACCCGTAAAAATTATCCACTGGACATATCTGTGAGAACAAGCAACTAAAGTACACCATATATAACCCTGTTTGTTCCTGTTAGAATGTGCTACTAATTCTGATTGTGATACAAGGTAATCATACAAGCACAAAGTAGTCATAGAAGACCGGCACTAGCTTGCAAGTAATACCTCCTGTGAAAATGTTCTGCATAAGCTTGTTAGAACGAGCTTGTGACCGCTAATGTTGTATAACGTAGTCATTGCTGTACAAAGTAGTCATTACTATACAAAATAGTCACTGCCCCCACAGCTCAATATGGCCATCTCCATCCTAACCTTCACCAGCTTTTACCTCCTTGCCAATGCTCTCTATGGCACCCTCGCTCTCACCTCCAACCACAACCCCATTCCAATCCTACAAAGCCTAGGTAAGAGATGTTACGGCAGCACACACTGTCCACCAACAGAAACCTACCATGACCTGCATCCACACTTACTCTACATATCGCTCCAACACCCCACAGAATCCAAGGTGGCGCAGCTCCAAAATCCTCGCAACCTGAAATGCACCCTCATAAATGCACGGTCGGTCCGCAAGAAATGGCCAGCCATCACCGACCTTATAACACACATTGATCTAGACATCCTACTGGTCACAGAATTGTGGCTGTCAGATTCAGATGCAGTCCTCCTCAACCAACTCATCCTTCCCAACTTTTCAATTCACACTGGCCACAGAGCCAACCACAGAGGCGGAGGCACCTTCATCCTAGTAAAGATGGAGCTCCAATTTCAGCTGCTCATTTCCAACAGCACAACACACCTGGATACAATCACCATAACCAACAAATACAGCACCATCAACCTAATCTACAGATCCCCATTCTCCTCCCCTGAGGACCTTTCAACCATAATTGACCTTGTCTGCAACCCCAAGAACACACACATACCAAACTGGGTAATGGGCGACTTTAACCTGCCAGCTCTCCAAAATACCCATTCCAAAGCCTTCCTTGAATCACTCAATGAACTGGGCTATGAACAGATAGTCGATGCATCCATCAAGGCAATCTACCATAAGATGCGAACAATTCAGCATCTCCGACCCTTGCTGTAGCCAGATGACTTCCGAACAATTTTCCAAGCACTTGTAACTCCCCACTTCGACTACGCCAATGCTATCCTGCACGGACTCCCCAAGAACCCACTGAACCCACTACAGCTAGCAATGAACACTGCTGCCCGCTTCCTATACAGGGTCTCCAGAAGAGACCACAAAACCCCAATCTTAAAAGACCTACACTGGCTGCCGATCAACTGCCAGCTCACCTACAAAGTAGTACTGCTGACCTTCAAAGCCATCAACAAAACATCCTCCACCTCCCTAACAGACCTTCTCCACCCCACTCCTCCAAACAGATCCAGAAGGACTTTCGCTACCAACACACTAGTAATCCCCAATGAAATAACAAAATGCTCTCAGGCAACAAGAACAGAGCCTTTGTGTTCTACGCACCTACTTGTTGGAATGACCCCCCAACCACTATCCGACCGATCATTGACCTTACCCAATTCAGGAAGGCATTAAAGCACCATCTTTTTCTTCTACATTATTCACATGCCAATGATACAACTCCACCCACCATACCCCCACCCACCTTGACAACACCACCAGCACACCTTAATCATGTTGAGGCAACCGCACTCATCAGCCCAACTATCTAAATTGTTATTAGAGCACGTCATGTCGCTACAACAGCTCAGTGACACATTGCTCAGCTTGTATATAGTTACCCCAGTTCTAAATCCAAGTTGCAATACCCATTCAATGTAAGTACAAAGAAGGTTACTTCCTGCTTTGTACAAATAAATGTTACTTGTAAACTGCACTGATTTTAAAGAGCGCGGTATAGAAAAGCTTTAATTAAATAAATAAATAAACTATGTCTCTGTAACTGCCACTAAATCCAAGTCAGCTTCTTCCATGAAAGTCTCAATATCTGGGATCTTATTTCCCATGCTACAGGCATTTATACTCATTACTTTCCAGATGTTGCCCATTTTACCTGTTTCTATAGAGGTATTCAATGTTTCACTTACCTGGGGGCTTTCATCACCCATCCCCAACAAATCTAGTTTAAAGCCCTTTTCAGTAGGTTAGCCAGTCTGCTACTAAAGACATGGTGACCCTTCTTGGACAGATGGACACCATCTCTGCTCTGCAGCCCTTGGAACATTATCCCATGGTCCAGGAAACCAAAACATTCTCGATGACACCATCCACACAGCCATGCATTTATCTCCAAGATGGAAGCTTCTCTGCCTCAGCCTTTACCCTCAAAAGGGAGGATTGAAGAGAACACCACCTGTGCACCTATCTGCTTAACCCTCTGCCCTAGAGCCATGAAGTCACTTTTGATACATTCAGAGAGATACCTGGCAGTATCATTTGTGGCAGCAAAGATGAGCAACATCGGGTAATAGTCAGTAAGCTTGATGAGTCTCAGAAAACTCTCTGTAGTAGTCAGTAGGCTTGATGAGTCTCAGAAACTTTCTGTAACATCTCGGTTTTTGACACCTGGCAGACAGCAGACCTCTCTGGACATCAACTCTGGTCAGCAGCTGGATGCCTCAGTACCCCTCAGAAGAGAGTCACCAACCACCACTACCCTTCACTTTCTTGTGATCATTGATTCTGCAACTTTGGGGTGCTCGAGCTCTGGTTCTTCCCTTTCCTGGGATGCTTTTACCTCCACCACTTCCAGGGCTGCATAATGATTCTTCAATTCAAGGGCTGGAGGAATTGAATTGGTGATTCTGCAGGCCCTGGTGCCTCATGTCCAACTTTCATCATTTTGGATGTTCCCATCTTCACCTCTGTTGGAGAGCTTGGATGTTTGAAGAAGCATCTTATCAATGTACTTCTCACTGTCTTGAATGCTTCTCAGCCTTGCCACCTCTTCTCTGAGCTCCTCCACTTGTTTTCTGAAGTTTCAGCATGCAGGCATCCTGCACATGGAACCGGACCTTGAACTAACATTGGAATCTCTGTCTAGACAGAGGCAGAAGCTGTAATGGGGGCAACAGCTTTTAGTCTCTTCTCCAAGCAAGATCCCCTGTCCAATCCTCATCAAAAAGCAAGGTCAAACGCCTGTCGGTTTTCCAGCTAGATGTTATTGTTTTCAGAGAAAGATAATAGTATTATTTGAAACAAACTGGAATTTGAATGAATGTCCTTCTTTAATCTATTTGAGCTCAAAGTGCTTGAATGTGCTAAAGTAGTTACTTATCTGTCTTCCATTTCTACTTTCTTGTGATGGGGATGTGTTGTCCACTTGAACCAGGACAAGATTCCCGCTGCTCAGGAACTAGAACACTAAAACAGATGTACACCTTAACAACTTAAATCACTAAAGCAAAACCCTAACTTGGGAACCATAAATTTTCTGGGTTTTTCCCATTTTTGGTTTCCAAAGCACATTCCCTATCTAACATAAAAATAATTAGAAGTCCCTAGCTACGCATTCATACAGCACAACTACTTTTCCTTTCTCTCTGATTCACGCACTCAGAGGTTTCAACAAAGAAGCAAAATAGTCCTGAATTAAGAAACTATAAATGTAAAAGCCCCTTCAGGTTTATGAGAAAATATGACAGTCGTTCTTGGTGCAGGTTCCCTCTGCCCAGTCACAGCTTATTTCTTCACAAGACCTTTCACTGGTCGAAAAATGTATTTTCCCAAATAATTTGCCAAAACTCTGATAACTCTTCAAATGTCCCCAAGTCACAGTATTTCTTCTAGGGAGCCAGTCAATTCTCCTAGGACAAGCAGGATGAGTCAGCCACAATTGGTGACGTCATCCGACGGCGCCGAGACGGAAGTACTCTCCATAGCTCAGAAGGGCTTTTGCCCTTCTGAGCATGAGCCAACTGGCCCCACCCCCGGCCCGCCCCTAGCTGACCACGTTAAACCAGTCTCGACTTACATTCTCCCTTATCAGTATGCATGCTGCAGTTTAATTGCATCAATATTCTGTCTAAGCGCTAGGGCCGCGCTTAAACTCCTTACCAGCCAGGCGTTCCCTGCAAACGGCACCACAGATGCTCCCTGCGACTACCCATGGACCTTCGGGGACACTTCGAGATCCTGCCAGTTCTGCCGCCGCTCAGGGTGTGCCTAAGGGCCTCCACCCCAGCCGCAGGCCTAAGCCGCCAGCTTGCCGCCGCTCAGGTTGTGCCCAAGGACCTCCAACCCCAGCAGCAAGCCTGATGTCGAACGCATTCAAGCCTACAGGATCCTCCGGGTGAAAAAACCCTTGCGGCAGCAGTTGCCCTCTTCACACGTGGTTACCATGGGGGCGGCCATCTTCCCGCGACTGGGTACTGCTCTCTGAGCCACGCCCCTTCTTCACGGATTGGCCGCATAAGCTTGATGACTCATCCAGTCCCTTGGCAGGCGTCTCCTCAGGCCGGCCCTCTCAGCTCTGCTCAGCGCCGTGGCCTGGCGCCTTCAGGTTGGACGTCTTCACTGATTGCACGGGACCCTTTACCTCCGGACGGCAATGGCAGCAGCAGCACTACACTCCGGCTCGGAGAGGCCGCCTTCGGCGCAGAGATTGTCTTCTCCGGCGCGAAGATGTCCTTCTTCGCCACAGAGATGCCCCCTTTGGCCGCAGAGATAATCTTCTTTGGCGCGGAGATGTTTCTTCTCCAACGCAAAGGTTCTACTGACTCCTCGGCGCCATTGGCTACCTCTGACTCCGCCTCTTCTGCCTCTCCGAGCAGGAACAACGGTAAAGGAGTTTGTCCAGCGCCCGCGCCCAGAGCATCGCTGTCGACGACGCCTCTGCGCTACAGGGACTCCCTGTAAGATATATATATATTGTGTTTGCTGTCCCCGCTGTAAGCCCGACAGACGTCTCTGCAGTCTCATGAGGAAGCTGAAATAGCGGTCACACTGTGCCTCCATACCTCGGAGCAGATGCTCTCATCGAGGAGTCAGAGAGTGTTGCTGTCGCTGCTGTAAGCCCGGCAGACGCCTGTGCACGCTGTGCCTCCACACCTCGGAGCAGATGCTCTCATCGAAGGTCAGAGCGTGCTGTCTCTTCTGTAAGCCCGGCAGATGCCTCCACGCCGGTTCAATCACCCGCTCCAGTGCCAGCGCTGGTCTGTGCACTACAGCTGTCACATGTAGTGCAACCTTATTCTATTGAATAAATAGTAACACTAGCCTTGAAGGCCCAGTATTGGTCTGCGGGATCTAACACAAGGAAATCAGGAGCACTCTGTCTCTGCACCTCTGACGCTCAGGGGCCAGGACTTCGCCCCCGAGTGGGCCCATTTGTATCATACTAAACCCTGAGCGGTATGTCAGCATCTCCATGCTTGCCATACTGGTCGGACCAAGGTCCATCAGGCCCGTCATTCCGTCCCAACAGTGGCCCATCCAGGTCATATGCATCTAGCTGTTTCCCCAAGGGAAACAGGCTCCTCAATGCTTGTATGGGCTCAAGCATTGATATCCTGGGTCCCTTCTTAATAATGGCTTAGGGACCCCCTCCAGGAACTTGTCCTAACCTACACTAACAGCCTTACTACATCCTCAGACTAGCAGGGATCGTCAGTGGCCCGTGATAGTGCTCTCGCTATCCATGGGGCCTGCTCTCCCCTACGACAAGCAGGTCTCCCGAAACAACAGTGTACATAGGTTAAGTCACTGACAGATGGTGCAGGGGACATGAGTTCAGTCCCCCACGTTGCCTGCTGCAGTGGCTACAAGGTGGTGCAGTGCACACAGACAGTGAGTGCAAGAACAGAAGGTCAGAAGGCGGGCTGAGGCAGTACCTGTCAACCTGCGTTAGCCTCCCTCTCACTTCATCGAGGCTCTCAAAGGATGCAAAGACACTACGTCAGCCCAAACGGAGCTACAGCACATGATTAAGACACTGACCAATGGTGCAAGAATCAGGGTTCCAATCCCCTCTGTGCAAAATGAAGAAGGCTCACCGAGGCAGCGTGTATTATGGGATCCAAAAGTGAGCAGTTCCAAATCCCAGCTGGGCCACCAGAAACCCTACTGGTAATTGGCCCCGTATCCCCAGGGATTCCATCAATGCGCGTGCCACCCGATACCGTCGGCTGCTCGGGACGCCCCAAGCATCTCAGCCAGTATGGGGCAACCAGATCCCAGCCACGTCGCAAATGGAACCATGGCAGCCAGATTCCAGTCACGTCACGATTGGGACCAGCAGCCTAACTGCCAGCCCTGGTGGCAGTACCTACCACCATCCCACCTGCTACACCACCATGGTTCCCCGGCTTGCGGATCCCCTTCAAGGAGGGGCTGATACTTTCAAAATGACATGAGAATACGTGACCACCTACCAGGCAATTAAGGGACCTAGATACTGCCCCAGTGGATCGCACTCTGGGACTCCTTCTGCATCTCCTCCCAAAAGAGGTCCCGACTACAGGCTCTATCAGATCCCCAATCAGGACACGCCTGCTGCACCCCTCTCGGCACACGATTCACCCGAGCCTCTGCTTGTGCCCCTGGGCGAGCCTCTTCCCCAGGAACAAGCAGGAGTGAGTCTTCACAGGCGACTACCATCGCTCCGACGGAGCCTGCACGGAAGCGCGCCCCGGCGTCCAAAGGGAAAGTTTCCGAGTGCCTGCCCGAAGTAGAGAAGCAAGTGAGCTCCCTCCTGCCAGGGATAGTGAGTTGATGTCTTACCCTTAGGCAGACCGTCACATGCAGGACAGCTATGCTTGCTTGCCTGCCCTACGAATTGAACTTGCTGTGGCACCCAGAGAAAGGCTTGTCATCCCAACCAGCTATGGTGAGATGCCCTTCCTGTCACTCCTAAAGAATGCTTGCGGGTCCACCTACAGCTACACTTCCTAGAAGATCAGGAAGCTCGAATAACTGCAGGGCATGACCAGCCACTCTTAAGCTCATACCGCATCGGGGTCTATCGGAAACAACAGTCACAGCATACAGAGAGCATGCAGAAGACAACCCTCATCTCTGTGGCAGCACGGTGATGCACCACTCACAGTGGGTTCATAAGCTAAAGGTCGTGGGCTCAGCCCCAGCTGGGACAGGAGCCGCCAGTGTGTTCAGAAACTGAAGGACGCGGGTTCAAGCCCCAACTCAACTGTTGTCGCCGCAACCCCATCCCTGTTCAATGACTCTGTGAGTTACCACAGGGTGGTGCAGTGGACAGGGCCAGTACTTCTAAGACCAGAAGGTCACAGGTTCAAATCCCAGCGCTCCCATATATGCAATAAGGCCGGCAGCTATCGGACAGAGCAGAACCTCAGCACTTAAACCCGGACCGATGGGGAGGGGATCAGGGGTTCAACCCCCCTCAGGACCCGATTAACAGGGCCAGCTGAGGTGTTATTAACAGGAGGCTCATTGCGGACCTCGCGCCTTCTATTCATCTACACTAAGGCCCTTGGTTGTATGTGACGATATCCGCAGATACCACATAAGGGCCAGAGCTTGGTGCAATTACCCGCAGAGACCTGCCTCCGGCTCCCTCAAGGTTGAGGTGCCTAACAGCTTGCTGCCCACCAGCATGGGGGGAAACACCTTCCACGTCCCGGTCTCCGCATCGCTTCATTGCTGTCAAGGAGCTCCTATTCCCCTAACAGCGGCAACACGAGGGTGCAGTACATGAATTGGGCCCCTAACAGTGGCGACACGAGGGTGCAATACATGCAGACGCTGCGTACGACCACAGAACGTCACAGAACGCCCAGTCAGGCTACTGCCAATACAGTCCCCGTATCAATGGACCCTGCTAAGCATCCAAGCCCTATCAAGGAGCGTGTAAGGGCAGGGAGGCAGACTCAAGGCCAGCCTTGTGAACGCTAGATTGACTTCTTACGCTATGATCAGCCCAAGGGCAGCGCTTAATTGCGTGCAAAAATCTGATTTCAGCCACCTACTCGCACCATGGAAAGTGCGCCACGATCACTTGTTCTGACCTAGGCCGGGAGATGCAAACCATCGCCCCCCCACTCCGTATAGCGGTGCCTAATGCCCTACACTAAGGCCCTTGGTGGTATGTGACGATATGATACCCCAGTCAGTCGCGACCACGGCCTCAAAAAAAAAAAAAAAAAAAAAAATTGATCACTCGCCACGTGGCGAACACGAAGTACAACGGTTGCGAGGGGCACTACCTGCCCTCCCTCAGGCACTAGCGTGCCTCACTCCCTGATAACTGCACGCACACACTCACACCAGGCATAGCCTGACCCTGTCGACAGATTATGATCCTCTACTACATATGCAAACCTACCGCAGGCTTGAAGGGCATCTCTTGCATATCTCGTAGCACAGAGCTTGCTACTCGCTGCTATTATATCAACATAGGATATACCGTGGCCTAATGAGCCCACCTAAGCCAGTCTGTTCTTCTACAGTGGCAAGTCTAGGTCACCATCATCTAAGAGTTACCACATAAGAGCATGATGTAGCCGTCATCACCTATGAGCATTACGTAGTCCTCATCTCCTAGGGTTTACCACATGGCATGGTACAGGCTGTGGGCCCTAGCTCCAGTAGACCCACCTATGGATCCAAGCAATGCCCTTACATCGTCTCTATGCTCCTTCACGCCGTAGTGAGGCTCTCATCCACACTACCCTTGTGGCTACTGGACTGAAGCCCCGCTGTACTTGACCACCTATGATCCGCATACTTCGCATCGCAGCTGTTGCATATGCGTGCTTCGCGTGCTTCATCATCTGGAGGTCGCCCAGCATCGGCATAATTCACAACCGCAGCTGTTTCATTGCATGCTGCCCGACTGCAAGCCCACAGGCTCTTCCTAAGACATGCCAACTGCAAACCCACATGCTCTTGCTGTGGCATGCAGGAAGGCGCGCTGGTCCTGATGTGGTTACCTCAGCCTCGTCCTTCCCCCATCCACCACAGCGCATGGCTGCTTGGGAGACACCAATTGTGGCTGACTCATCCTGCTTGTCCTAGGAGAAAACGGAGTTACTTACCTGTAACTGAGTTCTCCGGGGACAGCAGGATAAGTCAGCCACACATCCCACCCTCCTCCCCTGGTAGGGGGAAGGACTAGTCCTCTGGAACTGGTGCCCGCCTCCTAGCGGCTAAGGCTCAGCTAGTGACGAACTGGTCAGCTAGGGGCGGGCCGGGGGTGGGGCCAGTTGGCTCATGCTCAGAAGGGCAAAAGCCCTTCTGAGCTATGGAGAGTACTTCCGTCTCGGCGCCGTCGGATGACGTCACCAATTGTGGCTGACTTATCCTGCTGTCCCCGGAGAACTCAGTTACAGGTAAGTAACTCCGTTTTTCTGCTGGTTCGGTTTCTGTAGGGTGGGGCTGTCTTCACAAGGCTTGGGTAACTCGTAAAACCTTGCAGCTCTCGCACAGTGATCACTGACAAAATTTTTCCTACAGCCAATAGTCTTAAATCATTTCTTCCCCTCTTTAAAGGAGTCAATGGCTTTTTTCCATTCGAAGAAGCAATTCAGTTCCCATGCAGTATAAATCAACAGCTCAGATTCTCTTCTCAACTTCTACAAAACCCATACTAAAGTTTTGTAAATAAATTCAGAATCATCCTAAAGCTGTTTCTCTAGTTAAGCTTAGATAAACTGAGAAAAATCCCTTTTTGACTTTTATTGTAGGTCCAGTTCAAATATGCACAAGCTGGCAGGGCTTTGTTTACAAATAAATACTTCTAGTTCAGATTTTCTAATTTTTCCACAAACAGAAATAGGTAATCTGCCTTAAGGCAGCAATTTCTTTTCAATATAACTGGCAATAACCTGGAGAGCCCAGATGGGGTGAAGAGGGGGGGGGGGAGCGACACAAGATTTCCCACTGCATCCTCCTACACTAGATAACCCATTTACCCCAACAATTAACATCCCTTAAATAACTAGACCACACCTTCAAATCTTTGTAAAGAACACAGTTGATTGCACCTTCATTAAACAAACAAATCAACAAAGAAGAAAGTAACCCGAGCCAAACATAAAATATAGACTGGGAACCTGCCCATCCCTTCCCCCCACACAAGATAAGGTTCTACCTGCTATATTTCTAGCAAGGTAGTTCCCTCATCTGACCTTCTGCAGCACAGCTCTTCCATTGACCCCACCACCAGCCTCGCCATATTACTAGCAAAGGCCAAGCTCACCGGGGTGAGGACCCCATCAACTGTATATTCAGCTGCCCATCCCACAGCCGAGCTGTGAACACCTGCTCACAGCCCAAGCTTTTAAACTATGGGGGCCACTTGGTTCAGGTCATCGCCACAGGCATAACGCAAGTGTAACCTGCACCTGAGCCTCCCAACACATTTAAAGCTATGACCAGCTGAAAACACTGCGTGACACCAATTCTAAGGCCTCAGGCAATTGTTAAGCAGCAACTCCTACCCTATTGGAGATACTGTAAATGAATCCCCTTTTGCGCCATAAAGGCCAGGACAGCTAACATCAACCCAATTATGTCTAATCTGACACCCCCTCTTTTTCAACCAGCCAGCATCCAGAGGGCCTTGGAATGATGTCCAACCAGCTCATAAACACCCTAGGAAATAGGAACAGTACGACCTCAAAGTCTCTCTTAGCTGCTCTGAGAGGATAAATTATTCCTGCCTAAGTGAACAATAATTCCCACTGGGTGCCGCAGCACATGGGCATAATCTTGAAGCAAGGGAAAAATCTAGCCCCACTGCATGACTCAGTCACCAATCCAAACCTCACAGACACTATAGGGTGTCGTAGCTGCATGACATCCAGCCCAAAACACAAAGGAGTGCCCCCCCCCCCCATCCACCAGTACTGCATGTGATGTGAATGATCTGCAAAGAAAAAAAATGGTCAGTAAAACACAACAGAACAGTCACAATTTACAGTCTGAAATACCCTACACAAAGGCCTTGAAGCGCCATCTATCAATGCACTTGATCAGCTCCTCTTCTGGGTCTGCTGCAGCTGCATTTGTTGCAGCACCAATTCAAAATGAACGTGCTGCAAACTGGCGAGCATCCTATCCCAAGTACCTCAACAATCTCCTTAAGACAGCTGAAAATTGAAATTGGGTCAGAGGCAAAGCATTTGCATGAATGAACCCCCCTCCCCAACCCCTTTATGGCCTAATCGAGATGTAACTGCGCAAAATCAGGAGAGGGCAAGTGACCGAGTCCTCCAGCATACTCAGCACCACCCAAGAACCCTTACCCTCCTGGGGATTCTCAAAAGAGAAGACCCAGCTGACCCTTGCTCAAGCAGCAGTCCAGAGCGTGAACCATAGTGAGAGGACTCCAACACCAACTCCCCAACCTGAAAAGCCCCAAAAGCACCAAGGAAAAGGCTGCCCTAGACAAAGACACCTCAAATGGTAAAGGGACAACCGTAGGCGGCACCTCCCACAGTCAAACCAGCAAGTCATGTGAGATAGACCGCCTGTAATCACCCGAAGTTGGGGCAACCCTCTTCTAGCCCAACAATAGCTTGTGGTTTTGTTTATTAAAAATGTTGATATACCATTCTTCGTATCAGCAGGAGAGGAGTCTACAACATAAAATTAATTAAGAAAAGGAAAGTAACTCCAGCAATATATAGCAGAATACACGCACTCATTAGAAAGGGCGGAGGGATGTTAGGAGGAGGTCAATATACATAAGAACTTAAGATATGCCATACTGGGTCAGACCAGGGGTGGCCCAAGGTGGGTGCGGGGCCATGTGCGGAGACTCAGTGCGGGGCCTCATTTGCATAAGGGGCTCCATTTGCATAAATATTTGCATAATGTTACCATACACTAACTTTTAGTAAACATGCCTCTTAATGAGTGTATAGATAAAAAAAGACTAAAAGATTTCTACATTACTATAATCCAGTGCCAACCGCCAGGCACATTAGGAATTACTACAAACACTGCCCATTTAGAACCCATAGCAAACCCACCGTATCATAACAGCACTACCAGAACTCACAAAGCACCATACTCTATCTATCAAAAGGCAACACTGCAAATATTAAAACAATACATTTCAGAGAATAACAATACATGACCTACTGGGGAAAGAAAACAGGTGGCAATGTCAAATAGGAATTACATAAACAGAATACTTCAGCTCAGTTACACATGCAGAACATAGACCATCACCAAACAAGGAATCACAATTTAGAAAAAGGAAGACAATAATTAAACTGGGAACCCCAAAAGCCAAACTTGGAATGTACAACAACATTGTAGAAATAAAAATATAAATTAATTTCCTCTTGTACTAAACAAAGCACAGATGTTAATGATGCACATTTCCTAGAGCTGACATATTCCAGTTAAAAAATTAAAATAAAGAGATTTTTCTCTACCTTTGGTGCATTTCTTTTTTCAGCTGCAATTGCTCCAGCCACTTTCTTCTGGTTTCTTCGTGTCTTCTGCCAACTCTCCATCGTCTGCTGTCCATTTGTCCTTTCTTCTCTCTTCTTCTTCTTTCTTTCTTTATTTAACAGTTCTTATATACCGCGCTATTTGTTATCAGTGCGGTTTACATTAAAACAATATAACACTTGGTCAGACAAGTCTGGCCTATGTTTACAGATAACAGGGCTTTAACATAGAGGTAAACTGGGGGAAACTATTTACATTCTATTTTTTTCCATTCTCTCTCTACATCTGCTTTAACATACTAATCTTTCTCCTTTTGCTCTTTCCTCATTCCTATTTCATCCACTCAAATTTTACCCCTCCATCCTCAATCCCCACTTACTCTCCCAATACTCGGCCAATTGTAGATTTTTCTTCCCTCCCACACAAAATATTTTTCTCCTCTCCATTTCACTCTCCCAGCCCCATCCCATTCTAATCCTCCCCCAACATCAGCTCCCTTCTAGTTCCAGCCCCACCCAACATCCGCTCCCTTCTAGTCCCGGCATCAGCCCATTTCCAGTCCTAGCCCCCCATCAGCCCATTTCCAAGTCTATCCTAGCCCCACCATCAGCCCATGTCAAATCCTAGCTCCCTTCCACTCAGCCCATTTCCAATCCAAGCCCCCCATGAGCCTACTTCCAGTTCTAGGCCCTCCATGAGTCTATTTCAATCCAAGCCCCCACCACAGCCCATTTACAATCTTAGCACCCCCCAACAGCTCATTTCCAGTCCTATCCTAGCCCCTCCATCAGTCCATTTCCTGTCCTAGCTCCCCCCCACTCAGCTCATCTCCAGTCCTAGCTCCCTCCCCTTGCAGCCCATTTCCATTCCAAGCCCCCCCTCCCCATCAGCTATTTGCAGTTCAAGCCCCCCTTCCACTCAGCCCATTTCCAGTCCTAACCCCCCATCAGCCCATTTCCAGTCCTAAGCCCCCATTACCCAATTTTCAGTCTTAGCCCCCCCATAGCCCATTACCAGTCCTAACCCCCCATCAGCCCACCTCCAGTCCTAACCCCCCATCACCCCATTTTCAGTCTTAGCCCCCCCACATTACCAGTCCTAACCCCCCTCCCCCCCATCAGCCCGGGTAAATTTAAAACTTAAAAAAAAAAACTGGCTGCTGCTGCTGCCGCAGCTGCCGTGGCAGTGGCAGAATAAAGTGTCCCGCGGCCCCCCACGCCTGCCTGGCAGAGCCCTCCCAGCATCAGCTCGATCAGTGGCAGGCTTTTCGATCCGCGAAGGGAGTGTTTCCCTCTCGCGGCTATGTTAAGCCCGCCGGGGCTGAAGGGAAACAGGAAATGCCTGTTTCACATCAGCCCCGGCGGGCTTAACAGAGCTGCGAGAGAGAAACTCTCTCTTCGCGGCTCTGAAAGCCGCCACTGATGGAGCTGATGCTGCGAGGGCTCTGCTGGGCAGGCGGGGGTGGGGGGGGTTGCGGGACACTTGATGCTGCCGCTGCCACGGTGGCAGCGGCAGCAGCTAGGTTTTTTTTTTTAGTTTTAATGCAGAATGTTGTTTGTGCGGGACCCCCTGAAATGCGGGGCCCTGTGCAAACAAAATTCTTGCTCAATGGACGGGCCGGCCCTGGTTCAGACCGAAGTCCATTAAGCCCAGTATTCTGTTTCCAACAGTGACCAATTCAGGTCATAAGTACCTATCAGTTTCCCCAAAAGACACAGGTTCCACAATGCTTGTATTGGGTCAAACAGTGATATCCCGGGTCCCTATTAAAAATGGTTTATGGACCTTTCTTCCAGGAACATATCCAAACCATTTTTAAACCCAGCTACACTAACAGCTTTTACTACATCCTCCGGTAACAAATTCCAGAGTTTGATTACACGTTGAATGAAAAAATATTTTCTCTTATTAGTCTTAAATAGGTTACCCTGTAGCTTCATTGCATGTCCTCTAGTCTTTCTATATTTTGATGACATAAACAATCGATTTGCGTTTACCCTTTCCATTCCATTCCATTCATTAATTTATAGACCTCTATCATATCTCCCCTCACCTGTCTCTTTTCCTGGTTGAAGAGCCCTAAGCTTTTTAGCCTCTCTTCATAGGGATATCCTTCCATCCCTTTACCATTTTGGTGGATCTTCTATGTACATTTTCTAATAACGCTATATCCTTTTTAAGATACGGTGACCAGAACTGAACACAATATTCAAGGTGCGGTCGCACCATGGAATAATACAGAGGCATTATAATATCCTTTGTTTTATTTTCCATTCCTTCCCTTATGAAACCTAGCATTCTATTTGTTCTCTTGGCTGCCACTGCACACTGGGTGGAGGGTTTTAATATGTTGTCCACGATGACGCCCAAATCTTTTTCCTGAGTGGTGGTTCCTAATGTGTAACCTTGCATCGTGTAACCATAGTTTGGTTTTTTTCTTTCCTAGGTGCATAACTTTGCACTTGTCCACATTAAATTTCATCTGCCATTTGGTTGCCCAGTCTTCCAATTTATTAAGATCCTCTTGCAATTTTCCACAATCCTCATGGGTTTTAACAACTTTAAATAGTTTTGTGTCATCTGCAAATTTGATAACCTCACTCATTATTCCCACTTCCAGGTCATTTATGAATATGTTAAAAAGCAGCGGACCCAGCCTTGATCCCTGGGGTACTCCATTTTCACCTTTCTCCATTGGGAAAATTGGCCATTTATCCCTACCCTCTGCTTTCTATCTTTTAACCAGTTCCTGATTCACATTAGTACACCGCCTCATACTCTATGAATTTTTAGTTTTGCCAAATGTCTCAGATGAGGGACCTTGTCAAAGGCTTTCTGAAAATCCAGATACACTATATCAACCAACTCACCTTTGTCTACGTGTTTATTCACACCTTCAAGAAAAACATAATAGATTAGTATGATAAGTTCTTCCTTGTCTAAAACCATGTTGGCTGTCTCCCATTAAGCCATGACTATCTACATGTTCAGTAATTTTGTTCTTTAGGATGGTTTCTACCATTTTTCCCAGTACTGATGTCAGGCTCACCGGTCTGTAGTTTCCCGGATTTCCCCTGGAGCCCTTTTTAAAAATTGGAGTACATTGGCCATCCTTCAATCTTCAGGTATCAAAGATGATTTTAATGATAGTTCACAGATTACTAATAGCAGGTTTGCAAGCTCATATTTCAGTTCTTTCAACACCCTTGGATGTATACCATCCGGGCCAGGTGACTGCAGTCATGGTAGGGGGGGGGGGGGGATTGAAGGCTTTTCAGAATAGGTAAATTTTGAGTTGAGATTTGTACTTGACAAATTAGGATTCCATGCAGAGGTCTGAGGGAAGACTATTCCATAAACTAGGACCTAGGAAATAGAATGTGGAGTGATGAGTGGATTCAAGATGAGCTTGGGGAAGCAGTAGGGAAGTAGAAGCGGTTCATATGGATAGAGTGGAGAATGCAATCCAGCGTATAGAGGATGACAAGTGAGGAGAGATGTTGTGGTGTACTGGAGTAGAGGGTTTTATGAACTATAGTGAGAAGTTTATATTGAATATGATATTGAATTGGGAGCAGGTTAATAGAGGAGTAGCATGATCAAAATGAGAGGTATGGAATAGAAGTTTAACAGGTGTATTCTGAATGAGTTGTAATCATTTTATTGCAAACATGGAGAGGCCAGTAAAGACAGAGTTGCAATAGTCCAAGCATGAAAGAACAAGAGATATTAGTAGAGTAGTTAGAGTAGAAACGCGGAGGAATGGCGGACTGTCCTGATTTACTGGAGAGAAAGAAAGGAGCTCTTGACTGTGGAGTTGATGTGCTGGTGGAAGTTTAGGGTGGAGTCTAGAGTGACCCCAAGGTATCTGAAGGAGATTGTTAGGGGAATCTGGGTCCCACTGAGTAGGGGCTATAAAGAAGGTGAACTAGTAGGACCGGTCAGTTAGGTCACTGTTGTTTTTGTAGGGTTAAGTTTGAGGTGATTCATTTACAACCAAGAGACGATAAAGTCAGACAGTTGTTCAGAGAGGTGAGGTCAGGAGATAATGAATCAGTGTGAAAAATCAGCAGTATATCATCAGCATAGTAGTAGACTGAGATGCCAAATTGCAGTAGCAGGAGAGTAAGTGTTGCAAGAAAGATATTGAAAAGAAGGGCCAGGACTGAACCTCAGGGGATTTTGCAGGTGAGGGGGTATGGTGGTGAGAAAAGGGTATCCGAGCAGACTAGAAAGGAGCAGTTAGATAGGAAAAAGTGAAACAATTGAAGAACTGTGCCATGTAACTCAGCCTCATGTAGTAGAGAGAGGAGAATATTATGATTTACCAGGTCGAAGGCAGAGGATAGGTCAAAGGATACAGCAATAGTGATGATATCTGTATCAAGTGATTGGTGAACTTCGCTGACTATGGATAGTAGGATGATATTTGTACTATGACCTGGGCGAAAGCCTGGCTGACAAGAGTGCAAGGAATTAGTTTTCTCAAGATGGGCCGCAAACTGTGAGAAGAAAAGTTTCTCTAATATTTTAGACAGAAAAAGCAAGTTGGAGGCTGATCTGTAGTGAGTTGGGAGGGATTTGTCTAGGGAAGGATTTTTCAGAAGAGGGTGAACTACTTCTTGTTTCCAGGCGGAGGAGAAGATGCCTGGTATTGATAAGTGAAAGGACATAGAGGAGAAGGGCCAGGGAATTTGCTGAAAGCCAAGAAGAGGGGATGAGGTCTAATGAGGAAGCCAGTGGAATGCCAAAGTCCAAAAAAAATGGCCCCCTGCCTTTAAAGTCCTACCAGTACCCTTAGATACTGATCCACTGACAGACCCTGCCTTAGGACATTAATTTATGATTGACACAGATGTCTGCTGTGTCCCATAGGCCATATGTTTGCTCTCTTCTATTTTATCTCAAAATCTTTTGTCATAATTAAGCCAGGACCAACCTTCATGAATCTGATATAGCTCTAGAATGGAAATGGTATAGAATAGTAAAAGCTCATATTAGCCTGGTCCATGCCTTCCCCAAATGCTTGCTTAACCGGAGAAAAGCTCTGGTCCAATTAACAGCATTACAAGAAATTTTCTGGAGCCTACCACTCTTTTTCTCCTCCTTATGTTTCCTTCCCTCCAACAGCCAGAAGATATCAATATATCTGCACTTCCTGATATTCTGATATAAGAAATGAGGAGCACCTTCCCAAAGTTTGGTAAACGCTACCAGAGCTGGTGCCTTACATCCCTCACCCCCAGGATTCACCTCCTGAGACTCCGGCTTGGAGTTATGGCTATCGGAAGAAAACAAGGAGGAGGACTCAGAGTCTGAAGAGGAAGATGAGTGACCTCTTCCTACAGTGCTGTGTGTGCTTGCCTCTTGACAAATGGCCCCCAATGCCTTGCCAACCTGCGTACTGCCTTGCACCATCTTGACTTCCCTTATGCCACTCCCCAAACCCTCACTAGTACAAGGAACAGCTGGCAGAGGTATTGCTGCTGACATATCACACAGTTACTCCTGATGAGGCCCACTAACATCCAGAAATAACTGCACACCAGCCTCGAGTCCTACTGCAGGTTGATTGAAGTGTGGGTGCTCAATCATATGCTGAAATGGAAGATTATCCACAATTACCACTCTCCATCTGCGAATGGGAAGAGAGAAAGGCAGACCCAGGAGCATAGGGAGGAGGAACAAAACCACCAGCCTCTATAAATGACCCCCATGCTAGACAAGATGACCCCTGTCTGCCTGCAGCCCACAGGGCCACCACATGTTGTTATAACAGCACCCTTGTGGCCATTCCCGTAAGACCCCCTTCAAGTGGCTCGAGGGGCATTGGGCCAGGCTGAGTCAACACACTATCTCCAAAACCTGGTAAAAACCCTGCTGGGAACAGTTCAGGGGCACCCCCTCCCCCCAGCACCAGATCAGCCTTGCCCAAAACGCAAATCCCCTGCCAAAGAATTAGGCCACTGCTAGCCAAGTCTGTTAACCCCCTTGGCATGGCCAGTGATAGCTGCAGCAGAGAAGGAGCAGGAGCAGGCCCAAGAATGCTACTTCTGTGCCTGGACAATGCATGTAGCCGAGCCATGCTCCTGACCCACCTTTTGGCCTTCCCCCAACATCGCCCAGGAACGCAACCAGCAATCTAGCCAGACTCTTTGAAGCCATCCGCCTTTCACGGCCACCCTAGGATGATTTTGCAGCTGCCCTGCTGCACCTTTGCTTCAACCTGGCTGCTTTGCCTTGCTCACACATCGGTCATGGGCCAAGCTCTTGTGCTGAGCTGCTGTGACTACCTGCCATGGCCTCAGCCCCAGATCCTGCCTGGGATGGATCTGTGGCTTCATGTAACAAAGCTTCCACCTTGCTGCTGGCTGACACAGCTGGAGCAACAGGATCTCGCTCCTGCTTGCAAAGACCAGCAGCCAATAGCCCCCCCTCTACTCACCGCAGCCTGACCAACAGGTTCCTGCTCCCACCCACTAAGACCAGCAGCTGACGGCCTCCTTGCACTCACTATTGCAGAATGAGGAAATGGAAATTACACTAACCTGGTAATTGTAGTTCCTGTAGGATCCAGTTTAGTCCTCCACAATCGGGTACTGCCCCTCTCACTGCAGCCTGTAGACTGGACCAATCAAATCTTCTGTAGTACATATCCAGCAGGAGCTCCCAGAAGCCCCCCAGTGTACTAGTAACAAAGCATACTGAACGAAGCAACACATCAGATTATTATCAGATTAACATTAAACCTTGTACTTCCCCCCCTGGAATAACCAACTCCCTCCCCAAACGAGGAAGTCAGAACACTGCACGGCGCCGGAATCGACGCCCCTAAATTGACACAGAGCTCCCCCAGGTACTAACAAGCTTACGGAACCCCAAAGAAAGGGAAGAGCCATAGCTATAAGCACGACTGCCGCTAAGGTCCGAACGGGACGCAAAACTATCTTAGAATCTCCCGCTCGGGATAGCGCGCCGCAAGATCATGCAGATATTCGGGAGGGAAGGAGGACTAAACTGGATCCTACAGGAACTACAATTACCAGGTTAGTGTAATTTCCATTTCCTGTGCGGATATCCAGTTTAGTCCTCCACAATCGGGATGTAACAGAGCAGTTAAGACCGGGCGGGACCTTGTAGGCCGGCGCGCAAAACCGCCGAACCAAAACAGGAATCCCGAGCCGCTGACACATCCAAGCGATAGTGCCTGCTGAAAGCATGCAGAGACGACCAAGTGGCCGCTCTACAGATCTCCGCTGGTGGAACCAGACCATGCTCCGCCCAAGAGGCCGCCTGAGCCCTAGTAGAATGAGCCCGGAGCCCCTCCGGAACCGGCCGCCGCTGCAACAGATACGCGGAGGCGATCGCTTCTTTAAGCCATCGAGCAATGGAGGCCTTAGCCGCCGCCTCCCCTTTCCGTGCACCCCCAAAGAGCACAAAAAGCCGATCAGTCTTCCGAAAGACTCGGTAGACTGTAAATACCGACGCAGCGTGCGGCCCACATCAAGCCGGTGAAGCCCCTTGTCCACCGACTCGACCGAGTCCGCCGAAATCACTGGTAGAAATACTGCCTGATTCAGGTGAAAAGGAGACACCACCTTTGGCAGGAAGGAGGGAACCGGACGGAGCACAACCCGCTCCGCAGAAAAAGACAAGAAAGGTTCTCGGCATGACAAGGCCTGTAGATCCTAGATGCGCCGTGCCGAGCAAATGGCTACCAGAAAAACCGTCTTCAACGTGAGATCCTTCAAGGATGCCCTCCGCAAGGGCTCAAAGGGTTCCCGAGCCAGGGCCCGCAGAACTAAATTCAAATCCCACGGAGGAATCACCGCTCTGCGGGAAGGCCGCAAATGAAACACGGCGGTCAAGAAACGCCGCACATCCGCATGAGCGCCAAGAAGGCGGCCCAAAACCTTGCCTCTATAGCAAGAGCGCGGCCAACTGGACCTTCAGGGAACTGGCCGCGAGACCCTTCTCGAAGCCACCCTGCAGAAAGCTGAGCACGACGGGCACCGAGACCGTCGCCGCCCGAACTCCATGCCGGGAGCACCAGTCCTCAAAAATTCTCCAAATTCGAACATAAGTAAGAGAAGTGGACGACTTGCCCGCAGTAAGGTGGAAATCACCGCGGGCGAATAACCCTTCTTTTTCAGCCGAGCCCTCTCAATGGCCAAACCGTAAGCGAGAACCGAGCCACCTGGGGCATCCGCAAGGGGCCCTGAAGAAGAAGATCCGGTAGCGCCGGAAGGCGCCACGGCACGCCGTCTCGAAGCCGAACGAGGTCGGCATACCAGGGCCTCCGGGGCCAATCCGGAGCCACCAGCAGCACCCGGCCCTGATGGCCCTCGATGCGCTGGACGACCCGACCGATCAGGGCCCACGGGGGAAAACGTACAGCATCCCGGACGTCGGCCACGGCTGAATGAGAGCGTCGAGTCCTTCGGACATCCGCTCCCGCCGTCTGCTGAAGAAGCGACTTGTCTTGGCCGACTGGAAGGTCGCCATGAGATCCATGATGGGCGGACCCCACCGCCGAACTATCTGCGCATACACCTGAGGATTTAACTCCCACTCTCCGGGGTCCACCCGCACTCTGCTGAGAAAGTCGGCCTGGACATTGTCCGCGCCTGCAATGTGCGCCGCCGAGATCGCCGGCAGCCGAGTCTGCACCCAGCTGAACAAGGCCGTCGCTTCGGTTTCCAGGGCCACACTCCCTGTGCCCCCTTGGCGATTGATGTACGCCACCGTGGTCGCATTGTCCGACCAGACTCGGACCGCCCGGCCCAGGAGCAGAGGTTCCAGGGCCATCAGGGCTAGTCGGACCGCCCGAAGCTCGAGGCGGTTGATCGACCAAGACGCTTCCTGCGAGGACCACACCCCCTGCGTGAAGCGGGTCTCGCAGTGTGCTCCCCAGCCGACTAGGCTCGCATCCGTAGTGAGGGGGACCCACAGAGGAGGCTCCAAGGGAATTCCCCGCGTCAGGTTCTCGGAGGAGAGCCACCACCGAAGCGACCGCCGCACTGCCTTCGGGCAGGGCAGTCTCTTGTGCAAGGAATCGCACTGGTTGGACCAGCGACGAAGGAGCGCCCTCTGTAGCGGGCGCATGTGGAACCGCGCCCACGGAACCACCTCTAAGGTCGCCGCCATCGTTCCGAGAAGCCGTAGGTACCACCACGCCGACGGAGCGGGCATCCCCCGAAATAGTCGGACCAGAGCCCGCAACGTCAGGACGCGGCGCTCGGGAAGGCACACCAGCCCCCGAGCAGTGTCGAAGCGCACCCCCAGATACTCCAGGTCCTGCGAGGGCCGCAGACAACTCTTTCTTTCGTTCACCACCCAGCCGAGGGATCGCAGCAGAGCTACCACCCTGCTCGTGACCCGCAGGCACTCTCGACCGGATTTTGCTCGTATCAACCAGTCGTCCAGGTAAGGATGGACCAAAATGCCCTCCTTGCGCAAGGCCGCCGCAACCACCACCATCACCTTTGTGAAAGTGCGCGGGGCCGTAGCCAAGCCGAACGGCATGGCCCGGAACTGAAAGTGGCCCCACGGGAAAGCGAAGCGGAGAAACCGCTGATGGGCTGGGTGTATCGGAATGTGCAGATAGGCCTCGGTAAGATCGAGGGACGTCAAAAACTCCCCCTTTCGCACCGCTACAATGACTGACCGCAGGGTTTCCATGCGGAAATGCGGCACTCTGAGCGCGCGATTCACGCCTTTGAGATCCAAAATCGGACGCAGAGAGTCGCCCTTTTTGGGTACCACAAAATAGATGGAGTAGCGACCAGCGCCTCTTTCCAAGGGAGGCACTGGAACCACCGCTCCCAGCGCTAACAATCGAGCCAGGGTCACGCGGATGTCCCTCGTCTTTTGCTCGCCCCTGCTGGGAGACAGAACAAAGGAATCTGGAAGTGGGAACGCAAATTCCAGAGCGTAACCCTCCTCTATAATTTGTAGCACCCAGCGATCCGACGTTATTTGGGCCCAAGAGGAAAGAAAGTCGCGCAAGCGACCGCCGACAAGCGGTCCTCCCTCCAGAGCCTGCCTGGCGTCATTGTGGCTTGCGTCCAAAGGAAGAACCCGATGAAGAGCCGGCTGCGGAGAAGCCTCTGCCGGCTCCCCTGAAAGCCCGAAATCCTTGGCTACGGGCTCCAAACCGGCCCCGCTGCGAGGACCACTGGCGGGAGGGCCGAAACCTGCGCTGATCCCGAAAGGATCCCCGCGCCGACGAGGTGGACCGGTTGGACCTTGGTTTATCCTCCGGAAGCCGGCCCCCTTTGGACTCACCGAGATCCTTTACCAATTTCTCGAGAGCCTCCCCATAATAATCTGCCCTTAAACGGCAGCTTACTGAGGCGGGCCTTAGAAGAACTGTCCGCCGCCCAGCTGCGCAACCAGAGGGACCGGCGCGCTGCTACCGCGGATGCCATACTGTTAGCCAACGCGCGGATCAAATCATAAAACAGATCCGCCAGGTAAGCCGAGCCGGACTCCAGCCGGGTCACCTCCACCAGACCCTGCTGGTCTAGTCCGGGGCTCGAGCGCAGTTGCTGTGACCACCGCAGACACGACCGAGCCACCCAAGCCCCACAGATAGAGGCCTGCAATGACACGGCATCCGTATCGAAGGTTTGCTTGAGCAAGTTATCAACCTTCTTATCCTGCCCGTCCTTGAGGGCCGCCGCCCCCTCAACCGGGATGGTGGTTTTCTTGGTCACTGCGGAGACCGCAGCATCCACCCGGGGGGACCTGAACAAGTCCCTGTCCTTGTCAGCAAGAGGATAAAGCCGATTCATGGTCCGAATCCCCTTCAAACCGGATTCCGGGTGCTCCCACTCCGCCTGGATCATCTGATCCACCACGCGGTGGACGGGGAAAACCACCTGGGCATCCCTGACTGCTTGAATCAGAGGATCCTCAAGACCCTCCTCCTCCAGGGACCGCACCGCCGAAAGGTTTAGCGCCTGAAGGGACTCCGTGACCAAAGGAACCAGCTCGTCCCTACGGAACACTCGAATGACCCGAGCCTGATCTTCCGGCCCAGGGATCTCCCCATCCTCCAAATCCTCCGCTTCAGTCTCAGGATCGCCCTCTGCCTCGGAATCCAGGAGACCCAGGGCGTCCTGCTCTTGTCCCCCCAACCGAAGCCGCTTGCCCCCGGGCGGTGAGGGACACTGAGCCGCCCCCAAGGACCCCGAGGGGAGGGAGGGGGGCCAGACAGCCGGCAACTGTCCGGACCTGCTCAGGCGAAATGCCTGATGCATGAGGAGTACAAAATCAGGGGAGAAGTCCATAGTTGAGGCAGCAACAGCCGCCTGCTGGAGCGCAGCCACTGAACCGCTGGCCGGAGGAACCGAGCCAGACTGAGGGATGCTTGGAGAAAGAACGCTGTCCCCGGAAGTAGAAGCATCCCCAGGGGTAGCCTGTTCCTGAACATTCACAGATTGCTCTAACTCAGAGGGCACTGCAGCACAGCCCCCGTAGATGCCAGAGTCAGTCCCTGCCGTCCTGCGGGACCCACAAATCACACACTGGGGCTTGGAAGCCATCCCAAGGCCACCTCTGCCCAGGGGAATAGAATAAGACAGCCACAGGAAAGCCCACACCACCTGGGCAATCCTATGCAAATCAGCCCCGATTTAAAAGTAACTTAACTTTTTTTTTTTTTTTTTTACAAGAAACAAAATATATCCCAGGATCCCTGGGGGGCCCTGAGCAAAATCGCCAGAAAGAGGAACCCCAAAAACGCTAGGGGAACCTGTGCACAGCGATCAAAAATGCCTGGAAAAGCACTTTTAAAATCCAAAATGGCCGCCGCACTTTTTCACCCGCGGTAAAAAACGGCGCGAAAATATAAAAACCACCAAATAATATGGAAAACAAATAAAACGACCCTCTAATACAGGGCACACGAGCAGATTGAATAAAAACTGCCAAATGGGCTCAGGAGAGCCTACAGAAACGCTGGCATCCCAGACAGAGCATTGCACACAAGAAAGAAAAAATGAAATGCAAACTCCTACCAGCTCAGGAACAGAAGATTCAGCCACAATCTCCCAGTACCAGGCACTGCCTTATAGGTATGGCAATTCCCCGTCCTGTCTAGGGGAAGCTCACCCAGGGCTGATAAAATGTGCTAGGCAGGCAACAGCAGCCAGCAGGTCTGACTTTCTCCTAGTCACCTGTGGCACAGCTCCAGGGAGACAGGCTTCTTTTGTCTTTCTTATTTTTAAAGGCACAGCTAGCTACCAAAAACAAAAATAGTAGAGAAATGCCCCAAAACAAACCCTAAAAACAACTAACTAGTGTTGCTCCTGCAAAGGTCACTAAGTGTGCCCAGAGGACACACTTTTACGTCTACACACTGCAACGAGACTGGACACACTGGGGGGCTTCTGGGAGCTCCTGCTGGATATGTACTACAGAAGATTTGATTGGTCCAGTCTACAGGCTGCAGTGAGAGGGGCAGTACCCGATTGTGGAGGACTAAACTGGATATCCGCACAGGAACTGGCGATTTGCCCATGGATGTAGCGCTTGATGTTCCCATTTGGAGGGCATAGCTATGGATGATAGCATCCTACAGGGATTTAATAACCACCACAGATGAGTGTAAAAAGGGGCCAAATAAAGGAAGGAGGAAAAAAGAAAAAACTCCAGCCAGCCAGACATGTGGCATTCAGAAGGAGCTCTAATAGGAAGCTCCAAGGCACAACAACTGTCACTCAGTCTCTCCAGACCTCCTAATGTCAGCATTCCCACCATTCAATTACTACAAAGCCTTCAAAACCAAAAGGCATTTCAAAAACCAATGACCCAACCCTTCCCTCCTCCCCCTCCCCCACGCTCCAAACCTCTCACTCATACTACATCATTTAACACACATCTTACTCACCAGACTCGGATCCCCAAACGGAAATTGGACCACTAGATTAACTCTACACAGTGCCTGTGTTCTTCCACAACATCTAGTCCTTGCAGACCTCCCAAACTAAGCTTTCAGAGCCAACTTAAAACTTCTTTTACCTAGCACAACCAATACCTGGATCTTCAGAAATTTTCCAAACAATATTTAAAGTGTCTCATCAACTGAGTGCTCTCATGGGCTTCCCCTGCTTGAAAACAGTATCTCTCCTCAGTATACTTGCAAGAAGCCTTGTGATTGGAGCTGCTCAAGCCCCTCCCCTCACAGAACAGCTTCTGTACATGCTCAGTAGCTGTAACCTCCTGCTAGCAGCCCTGAAGCCCCAGAGTGCCAGATACTCTTAAAAAACCCCACACCTTTATATCTTTTCTATGAATTACACTAGTAAAACATAAACAAATGAGCTTGATAAGCAAATACAATAAAACAGAATAAAACAAAGACATGATTACATTCCCTATATGAACAGTCATTTGTTTCTAAAAACTACGACCAAGAATGAGGGCATACAAATAGGTTTTACCTTATTCCTGAAGGATCTCAGTTGAAATCATAGATTGGAGTTTGTTCCAAGCCCTAGGTTCAGCTACAGTGGAAGTGTGCATATGCGTTGTCTTTTTATTTTCTGCTTCCAAAGACAGGCATCCCAATAATCCCAGTTGACTAGAACAGAGACTGCATGATTGGGAGTAAGGGTGTAGCATCATCAATAGCTGAGTAGACCAGATATTCTTGAAGAACATAAGCAAATTCTGAACTGTATTGGGCAGCAGCATTTTGAATTCATCGAAGGGCTTTCAGTGATGAGAGTGAAAGTCTGACAAACAATAATTTACAGTAATCAGTTATTGGTAAGTTCTTAGTTTATATAACTGACTGAAAAATCAGTGAGCTGAAGGAAAGATTTCAAGCATTGTAGAAGGCCTAACTTAGAGAATGCATTTTTTTACCATATTCTTGATATGCAGGGCCGTCCCGTCCATTGTGCAGGAATGTTGCCCGCACATGGCCCCACACCTCAGGGGGGAGGGGCAGCTCAAGGCAATCTGCTGCCTGAGGTGAAGTATGAAATGGCGCCCCCCGACCTTAGAGGGGACGGGGCTTTTTCAGAAATCCAATCAGAGACTGAACCCAACCAACCAAAAAGCTGATTAGATTATGTGGAGGAAATGCAAGATTTTGCACACAGGGCCATATCAAGCTGCAATTGCACCCTGTACAACTTGCAACTCGGGCGCACGCCCTCCCTCTTCCCCCATACCTCTGTCCCGCACTGCCTGCTCTTTCCCTGCTGCTGCCGCCCTCTGTTTTATTCATGGCGGCGCCAGCAGCAGGGAAAGAGCAGGCAGTGCTGGACGGAGGTATAGGGAGGAGGAGGGGGCATGCGCCCAATCTGAAAGGCACCGGCACTTTAAGCAGATCTGTCCCTCCCTACTCTGACATTGCGTCGGAGGAGGGAGGGACCAGACCTGCTTAAAGTGCTGCGAAAAGGTTTGGGGGCGCATTTTGGCTGCCTGCTATTGTCCTGCCAGCGGCGGCAGGGCAACAGCAGACAGCCGAAATGTGCCTCCCAAGCCTTTCCACCCCGTGCGCCTGCACTGCTTGCACAGGTCTAGGTATGGTCCCGTTTGCACATCAAGGAACTAAAAGACAGCAAGAACCAACAGCACATTTTAACTCGTTTTTATTTTGTTGTTATAAATTGTATAATTGTTGTTAATTACCCTGTTATCCAAGTTCTAATTCCATGTTCAAATGTAAATGCACCTTCAGTAACCCTGAATGCATATGTTTCTGTTTTGATGTACACCGCACTGATGTTAATAGCGCGGTATAAAAGAAATGCTAAATAAATAAATAAACAGCGTTATGGTTCTTGCTTTTTCTTTTTCAACATATATTTTGCATCCACAGTAGATGCAGAGCAGAACCAGGACATTCACCCACAGAACTCAATATTTAAAAAAAAAAAATCTGATTCACCCACAGAACTCAATATTTTTTAAAAAAATCTTATTCTGATCATCTCACTAACAACAAGAACCACTATTCTCCAGTACCAGGCATATTGTGAACTAATACAAAACCGTACAACAAAGAGCAAACCTACCATACCATATCAGCACAAACTTCCAAAACTCACATACGGAGCCCATCCAAAAAAAGTGTCACTGTAAATACTACAGTGGGCCCTGGAACATCCATACACCTATTTGAAAAGCTGAACAAGTCAAATTACTACGGTACAGTATAGATATTTATGTACAAACTCCATGTTAACAGAACACCTGACCTCAGTCACACACTCACAACATGAACCCTCACCAAGTACAGAAGAAGTAACCACAATCTAAAATAAAATAAAAATATGTAGACAAATTGTAAATTGAAACCCCAAGAAGCCAGAGTCCTCATGCAGTGCAACATCAGATAAATAAGAGATGCAGTTCCCCAATACTGTGTAAAATATAAAAATAGCACAAAGTCCAATCACTAAAATTAAATAAAATTATTTTTCTACCTTTGTTGTCTGACCATTTTATTCTCTGATCATGCTGGTCCTGATCTGAGGCTTCTGCTTTCCTGTCTTCTCTTAGCTCTCTTTCTGTGGTCTATGGTCCATGGTCCATCTGCCATTTCTTATCTCTTCTTTTGTTTTCGTCACTTCCTTCCATCAGCCTATTTCCAGTTCCAGTAACCCTCCCCAGTATCAGCCCCCTTTCCAGTCCTCCCCTCCCAGTACCTTCTAATGTCAACCATCTTACATTCTCATGACTGCCACTGGTGTCCATTCCCTTCCAGTCCCCCTCCTTCCCCACTGTCCAACCCCTTCTAGTCCAAATACCATCCCAGATATCAGCTCATGTCCACTCTGTGCCACCCCCCCAGTCAGCTCCCTTCCAGTCACCCTACCTTCTGTCCATCCCCCTTCTAGTGCTATTTGCATGTCAGCTCCCTTCCAACCTCCTCCACATTACCCAACCACCTACCACTCCCATCCCCAAGTGTCAGCTCCCTTCCAATCCCCCTTCAGTACATCCCAGGTGTCAACTCCTTTCCAGCCCCCTCCTTCCCCCGTGCCAGCTCCCTTCCTGCCCCCTCCTTCCCCTGGCAGATCCTCTCATTATCTGCTCCCTTCCAGTCCTATTCTACCATCCTCCTGCATCAGCCCATTTTTTAGCCCTAGCCCCTAGATTTCTTCCAGGGCCAGCAGCACTCTCCTCCCCTCTCCCATTAGCCCATTTCCAGTCCCAGCCTATTTCCAGTCCTATCCCCCTTATCAGTCCACTCTAGTCCTAGCCCCCCCAATCAGCCCATTACCAGTCCTAGCTCATTTCTGGTGCTAGCCCCCCATCTGCCTATTACCAGTCCTAACCCCCACCCAATAAGTCCATTTCCTGCCCTAGCCCCCCAATCAGCCCATTTCCTGTCCTAGCCCCCTCCCCATCAGCCCATTTCCAGTCCTAGCCAACCCCGATAGCACATTACCAGCCCTAGCCCCCTCCCAATCAGCCCATTTCCAGTCCTAGCCCCCATAGCCCATTACCAGTCTTAACCCCCCATCAGCCCATTTCCAGTCCTAGCCACCCTCGATAGCCCATTACCAGCCCTAGCCCCCCCTCACGATCAACCCATTTCCAGTCCTAGCTCCCATAGCCCATTACCAGTCCTAACCCCCCCCCCCCCATTAGCTCACTTCCAGTCCTACCACCACCCCCCATGGGAAATTAAAATTAAAAAATCTGGCTACTGAAGCTGCTGCCGCCGTGGCAGCAGCAGAAGGAAGTGCCCCGTGGCCTCCCCGGCAGAGCCCTCCTCTCTGCCACAGCACTGCCAGCGGCTTTACAGAGCCGCGAAGGGAGAGTTTCCCTTTCTTGCGGCTCTGTTAAGCCCACCGGCACTGATGGGAAACAGGCATTTCCTATTTCCCTTCAGTGCCGGTGGGCTTAGCAGAGCCGCAAGAAAGGGAAACTCTCCCTTTGCGGCTCTGTAAAGCCAGAGCTGAAGGGAGAGAAGAGGGCTCTGCTGGGGCGGCCGCGGGGCACTTCCTTCTGCCGCTGCTGCCACGGTTCTTCCTATCGGCATTTTTTTGTTGTTGTTTTTTTTTAAAGCCGAGTGAAGCGGGCTTTTTGGGGCAATTTTTGCTGCCCCCAAAAAGTTGCCACCTGAGGCCACTGCCTCACTCAGCCTAATGATAGAATTGCTCCTGGGAGGGGGGGGGGTCCCCATGCCTGACTGGCTGCAAAGGGAACCAGGGAGACCCAAAGCCCCCGCTGACATCTGAACAGTCACGGGAGTAAAGAGCAGCGTTTGCCTTCATGCTCATGGTGTGATAAAAAGGAACCCGCTGGCACACTGACTGCCAGAAGGTTAAATGGGGGCATGCAGGATGTGCACTTGTTTGACCTCCCAGCATTCAATGCACTGGCAGACTCCTTTTTATCACAGCTGCGGGAGAGAAGGCAAATGCTGCTCTTTAATCCCGCGGCTGTTCAGAGGTCAGCTGGGACTGCAGACCTCCCCGGCTCCCTCTGAAGTTGGTCAGGCATGGGGCCCTTTTGGTGTGTAGTGGTGGGGGTACTGGGGGCTAGAATGGAATGGGAGGACTGGGGGCTAGAACAGGAATGGGGGGGAGGCCAGGACTGGGAATGGCCTGATACTGGGGCTGGGGGACTGGGACTGGAAGGGAGTGGATGCTGGGAGAAACTGGAGGAGGCCTGATACTCGGGGGTTAGGACTGATGCTGGGGTACTGGAAAGGAGCTGATGCTGGGATGGACTGGAGGAGGACTGATACGGGGTCTAGGACTCAAGATGGCCTGGGGATGAGGGACTGGGACTGGAAGAGAACTGATGCTGGGAAGAACTGCAGGAGGACTGATACTGAAGGGCTAGGACTGGAAAAGGGCTGATGCTGGCGGATAGGGGACTGGGACTGGAAGGGAGCAGATGCTGGGGAGAGACTGGAGGAGGACTGATACGGGGGCTAGGACTCAAAATGGCCTGGGGATGAGGGACTGGGACTGGAAGAGAACTGATGCTGGGAAGAACTGAAGGAGGACTGATACTGAAGGGTTACGACTGGAAATGGGCTGATGCTGGCGGATAGGGGACTGGGACTGGAAGGGAGCAGATGCTGGGGAGGGACTGGAGGCGGACTGATACTGGGGAGCTAGGATTAGAAATGGGCTGATATGGGGTGATGGACGAATGGGACTAGAAGGGAGTGGATGCTGGAAGGGGCTGGAACTAGAAGGAAGCTGATGCTGGGGGAGGACCAGAAATGGGTGGGGCTGGGACTGGTGGGAGAAAAAAAGAAGCTGGGAGAGTGAGGATCGGGAGGGGAACAGATATTTTGTGAGGGAGGGAAGAAAAATCTATGATTGGCTGAGTATTGGGAGAGTAAGTGGAATTGAGAATGGAGAGATGAAATTTGAGTGGATGAAAAAGGAATGAAGAAAGAAATGGAGGAAAGCGCAAAAGGGGAAAGATCAGTATGTTAGAGGCAGATGTAGAGAGAATGGAAAAAATTAGAAGAGAGAAAAAACGACAAATGGACAGCAGACAATGGAGAGTTAGCAGAAGACACGAAGAAAGCAGAAGAAAGTGAATGGGGCAATTGCAAGTGAAAAATAAAATGCCCAAACAACATTTACTAACTGGAATATGTCAGCTCTGGGAAATGTGCATCGCTAACATTTTGTGTTTTGTTTAGTACAAGAGGAAATTAATTTATAGTTTTATTTTCTCCAGTGTTGTTGTACATTCCCAATTTGGCTTTTGGGGTTCCCAGTTTAATTATTGTCTTCGTATTTCTAAATTGTGAGCCCTTGTTCTATGTTTGGTGATGGTCTATGTTTTGTATGTGTAGCCGTGCTGCGGTATTCTGTTCATGTAGTTTCTATGTGACAGTCCCATTTTTTTCTCTTTCCCCAGTAAGAGAAGTATTGGTATTCTCTGAGATGTATTAGTTTAATATTTGCAGTGTTATCTTTTGATAGGTAGGGTTTGGTGCCTTGTGAGTCCTGGTAGTACTGTTATAATATGTCAGGTTTGCTATAGGTTCTAAATGAGCAGGGTGTATAGTACTTCCTAACATGCCTGGCAGTTGACACTGGAGTATAGTAATGTAGAAATCTGGTAATCTCTTTATCCTCACTGGCCATGCAAATAATATTGAGACACTCAGGGCCGGATTTACCTTGAGTGAGGCCCTACGCCAACAAAAATTGTGGGCCCCCAGCAGGGGCGGCCCAAGGGGGGTGCGGGGCCTCATTTGCATAAGGGGCCTCATTTGCATAAATATTTGCATAATGTTACCATATACTAACTTTTAGTAAACGTGCCTCTTAATGAGTGTATGGATAAAGAAAGACTAAAAGATTTCTACATTACTATAATCCAGTGCCAACTGCCAGACACATTAGGAACTACTACAAACACTGCCCATTTAGAACCCATAGTAAACCCGCCGTATCCTAACAGCACTACCAGGACTCACAAAGCACCATACTCTACCAATCAAAAGGCAACACTGCAAATATTAAACCAATACATTTCAGAGAACAAGAATACATGACCTACTGGGGAAAGAGAACAAGTGGCAATGTCAAATAGGAATTATATAAACAGAACACCTCAGCTCAGTTACACATGCAGAACATAGACCATCACCAAACAAGTAATCACAATTTAGAAATAGGAAGACAATAATTAAACTGGGAATCCCAAAAGCCAAACTTGGAATGTACAACACTGTAGAAATAAAACTATACATTAATTTGCTCTTGTACTAAACAAAGGGCAGACGTTAATGATGCACATTTACCAGAGCTGACATATTCCAATTAATAAATTCAAAATAAAGAGATATTTTTCTACCTTTTGTGCATTTTTTTCAGCTGCAATTGCTCCAGCCACTTTCTTCTGGTTTCTTCGTGTCTTCTGCTAACTCTCCATCGTCTGCTGTCCATTTGTCCTTTCTTCTCTCTTCTAGATTTTTTTCCATTCTCTCTCTACATCTGCTTTAACATACTAATCTTTCTGCTTTTGCTCTTTCCTCATTCCTATTTCATCCACTCAAATTTTACCCCTCCATCCTCAATCCCCACTTACTCTCCCAATACCCGGCCAATTGTAGATTTTTTATCCCTCCCACACAAAATATTTTTCCCTTCTCCATTTTACTCTTCCAGCCCCATCCCATTCTAATCCTCCCCCAACATCAGCTCCCTTCTAGTTCCAGCCTCACCCAGCATCCATTCCCTTCTAGTCCCTGCATCAGCCCATTTCCAGTCCTAGCCATCCATCAGCCCATTTCCAGTCCTAGCAACCCCCCAACCCAATACCAGTCCTAGCCCCCCATCAACCCACTTACAGTCCTTAACCCCCCATCACCCCATTTTCAGTTTAAGCCCCCCTATAACCCATTACCAGTCCTAACCCCCCATCAGCCCACTTCCAGTCCTAACCCCATCAACCCATTTCCAGTCAGCCCCCCATAGCCCATTGCCAGTCCTACCCCCCCATCAGCCCACAGCCCATTACCAGTCCTAACCCCATCATCCCACCTCCAGTTTTAACCCCCCAGCCCATTTCCAGTCCTAGCCCCCCATAGCCCATTACCAGACAACCCCCATCAGCCCACAGCCCATTACCAGTATTAACCCCCCCCCAAAGCCCATTACCAGTTCTAACCCCCCCAACAGCCCATTACCAGTCCTAACCCCATCAGCCCACCTCCAGTCTTAACCCCCCAGCCCATTTCCAGTCCTAGCCCCCCCATAGCCCATTACCAGACAGCCCCCATCTGCCCACAGCCCATTACCAGTCTTAACCCCCCCAAAGCCCATTGCCTGTTCTAAGCCCCCCCAACAGCCCACAGTCCATTACCAGTCCTAACCCCATCAGCCCACCTCTAGCCTTAACCCCCCCAGCCCATTTCCAGCCCCAGCCCCCCCAATAGCCCATTACCAGTCCTACCCTCCCATAGCCCATTACCAGCCCTACCCCCCCAGCCCATTTCCAGCCCCAGCCCCCCCAATAGCCCATTACCAGTCCTACCCCCCCCCATAGCCCATTACCAGTCCTACCCCCCCCCCCCCCGTCGGCCTAAAGTAAAATTTAATTTAAAAAAAAAACCTGGTGGCTGCCGCCGCGGGGCCCCCTCTGCTGCCGCGGCAGCACGGACTGACCCGCGGGGGCCCCGTCTACAAGCTGAAGCCGTCGGTTCGGTTCGTTCCTCCCTCCCTCCCTCCGTGCAGGCTGCAGGCTGTGAGAGACGCGAAAGGAGAGTGTCTCCTCGCGTCTCTGTTAAGCCCGCAGGGGCTGATGGGAAATTTCCCATCAGCCCCTGCGGGCTTAACAAAGACGCGAGGAGACGCTCTCCCTTCGCGTCTCTCACAGCCTGCAGCCTGCACGGAGGGAGGGACGGAGGGAGGGAGGAACGAACCAAACCGACGGCTTCAGCTTGTAGACGGGGCCCCCGCGGGTCAGTCGGTGCTGCCGCGGCAGCAGAGGGGGCCCCGCGGCGGCAGCCACCAGGTTTTTTTTTAAATTGTATTAAAAAAAAATGAACTTGTTCTTTTTTTGTGGGCCCCTGCCGGCTGTGGGCCCTACGACATGGCGTACATGGCGTTTAGGTAAATCCGGCCCTGGAGACACTCATTAAGAGGTATGTCTACTAAAAGTTAATGTGCATTCACAAATGTTAATGTGTGCTAAGTACAGGAACACCCATTTATTGTTATTGGTGCAGTGGCACTTAATGTACATTAATATTTAGTAAACATGCCCCTTCGTTATTGCCAGGACAAAAAAGAGGCCTGTGAAAGGCTTCTTTGAAAGCTGCCTAACATTTTAGTTGGGCAACATATACATTTTAAAATAAAATAAAATAAATTAAATTTATGCAAATGAGATTCACAATGAGTCTCCGCGCATGGCCCCGCATCACCCTTGGGCTGCCCCTGTTGATATGAGGTTGTGTTGTCAAACTAACAACAAGAATGATGTTAAAGTAACAAAATTCAGTATGAATGAGGATTGATAACATAAAACATATTAACATGATCAGGAAAAGTAGTTTCGACAGAACAACTATGGTAGTCTCCGTCTTATTAAAATTGATGGAAAGGCTTTTTTTTTACAGCTATGTCATCTTTGCACCAAACCACAGGGCAAGACTGGCTTCTGAAAGCCCCTGTTGTGTCAGTAATGGATAAAAAGCCATGCTATTATTAGCACAGAGATGAAATAAATCCCCATGATGCTTCTATATATCAAAGAATGATTGAAAATAAATGGTAAAGAATACAATAGATAAAGTCAACCCTCGATGCTCCTCTACCTTCAGCTTTTTCCATCATGTTCTATTCACCTTTCAAATCATTGTGGATGGAGTAAGAGCTAGGTAAGAAAGTAGGTACAGGGAGGTGAGAGGGTAGATGGGGGCATAGAGATCCTGGACCTTGGCTGCCTGGGTGCAGGGGGTTTTGAGTCAGGATCCTGTTATCTTAATTGAGGTGGTCCTAGGTCTGCCGGTCTCAAAATTGGGAATCCCATCTCCAGGATTTCCACAAAGAGAGATCTTAGTGACTCTGAAAAAAAGACACAAAAAATGACTGCAAATAATAACCATCTAGTCTAACCAGGTTTCCCATCCACACCAGTTATGCCTATCCACACCTACACTGTTCTAAAGTATCACATAAGAACCCTCACTAATAATTTCTTCATTGGTACAATGCATTCCTTTTCTGCTGCTTTAATGGGGATTTCATGGTGTAATGATATCCTCCCAGATATAAGGATTGGAAACATTTCTGCAAAAGGAATGTAAAAACCCTAGAAGCTACTCCAATGCACTTTAGAAAAACATTTCTCTGATGAATTGTGCACGCAAAATGATGTGCAACTGAGTGTTTTAAATTATGTTCTACTTATACCCCTTTTCCTAAATTTCTCCCATTGAATCTGGATATTGTACTAGCAAGCCATTATTAAATGAGCATATGTGTTGACTGAGTATTCCTGGCTAATGGCTTGACTGCTTTGTTTGGCATATGGATTCTAACCTGAGCTGTAAAATGATACAAGACCTGCAAAAAAACTTATTAAGAAAAACTTGAAACAGTCAAGGAAAGAAGGGAAAGAGTCAACATGATATAAATATTTGATATGGTTCAATGCAATTGGGAAGATGGAATTTTCCATAGAAAGGAAAGTTCAAGGGTCACGATCACAAGTTGCAGAGATAAACGTTCACATAAAACATGAGTCAATATTTGTTGCCAGGCCGATAGGGGTAAGGGTAAAAGAAACGAGGGAGAGGAGGTGTGTGTTTGCTCAGTAATATAAAACTTTAGATGGCCAAAGAGGAAAGAATGTCTGTTAAAAGTCAGAGAACTGTGACTTCCCAGAAGGCTGGGGAAGCCTTGAGAGCAGCCATGTTATAACCTTAACAAAAGTGAACCCAAGGTGGCTAGATGTTTCAGACAACTGTAGTTATGGTTCCTGTGTGGATTATTGCAAATCTTGGTGGCAACACATGGGAGAAACAGTGGGTGTATGGTTAAATCTGAGTCTTGTAGGAATGAAAAGGGAAAATGATGGGGCCTAGAATTGCTTACCAGGGGAAGCAGTGAATTCCAGCACTGCAACACAATTGAAATATATTTGGGAATAATATAGAGGGCAGCAGCAGGAACACGGCTGAGAAGTCACATAAAAGATATAGTGGTAGGGGTGATCTGGTGTTTGGGAATTGGTGTGCTCATCTACCCAAAGTGGTAAAAAGACATAGAGGAAGAATTTCTATTAGTAGAATATATGGACCAATTGGTTTTTATCTTCCATTATGTTACTATGACATTGTAAGCCTTCCTGTTGAATTATGTTTAATACTTTGTTCCAATATGATCTAAATATACAGACAGAGAATCATAGAAACATGTTGGCAGAAAAAGACCATATGGCCTATCTAGTCTGCCCTTCTATATCAATTACTATAGTCCTCTTTTTTTTCCTTTAGAGATGGCCTGTGTTTGTCCTATGTTTTCTTGAATTCACATACTGTCCTCATCTCTATTACCTCCACTGGGAGAGTTTTCCACGCATCTACCACTCTTTCCTTAAAGAAATATTTCCGCATATTACTCCTGAGTCTATCCCCTTTTACCCTCATGCTATGTCCTCTCATAGCAGAGCTTACTTTCAATTGAAAAAGGCTTTCCCCCTGTGCATTTATACCATGGAGGTATTTAAATGTCTCTAGCATATTTCCTCTATCCTGACTTTCCTCTAACGTATACATATTGAGATCTTTAAGTCTGTTCCCATATGGTTTATAATGAAGACCACTGACCATTTTGGTAGCCACCATCTACACGACTCCATCTTTTTTATATCCTTTTGAAGGAGTGGTCTCCAGAATTGCACACTATACTGCAAATGAGATTTCACCAAAGACTTAAACAGAGGCACTATCACCTCCTTTTTTCTGCTGGCCATTCCTCTCCCTATGTACCCAAGCAGTCTTCTGGTTTTCACTGTCACCTTATACCTGTTTATCACTTCAGGATCATGAGAAACAATCATGTCCAGGTCCCACTCTTCTTTCATGGGCAGAAGTACTTCACCCCTTATACTGTACCGCTCCTTTGGAGACATCGGAAATGAAATGAGTGAGCCAAACTTTATCAAGAAGAGCAAATATCATTTCTTGTGGGAGTTAGCAAAAATAGAAGTTGGTAAGAGGATGAGTGCTTGAGAAAGAAACAAAGAAAAGCAGTTCCCACTTGTCCCTCTGTGCAGCCTGGAGATGTCTCTATCTCTTTTTTGACTGTGTGAGAGATGTGGCACAGTTTGGAGCAAAGGGAGATCTTAAGCCTAATCGCCAAGTTCCCAGGCCAATCAGCTTCTGGAAGGAGACCTTCTGGCCATGTCTCTGTTTGCATTACAGGTATGTTTACTAAGCCGGGGACATGGGACCTTGTTGCAGATGGCCCAGCTTTGAATTGTAGAAAGGCAGTATAGAAATACGTTTTAAATAAAACAAACAAACAAATAAATAAATAAACATGAGCATTGTGAAACATTTCAAGAGGACCTTGATAAATTGGAAGACTGGGCATCTAAATGGCAGATGAAATTTAATGTGAACAAGTGCAAAGATATGCACTTAGGAAAGAACAACCCAAACTATGGTTACACAATGCACGATTCTGCATTAGGAACCACCACTCAGGAAAAAGAATTATGCATCATTGTGGATGATATGTTGAAACCCTTTGCCGAGTGTGCAGCGGTAGCCAAGGAAACAAATAGAATGCTAGGGATCATAAAGAAAGGAATGGAAAATAAAACGAAGGATATTATAATGCCTCTGTATTGTTCCATGGTACGACTGCACCTTGAATATTATCTGCAATTTTGGTCACCATATCTTAAAAAAGGATTATTTATTTATTTAACTGGTTTCGCTATACTGTTTTTCGACCAGTCAAAATGGTTTACAGGAGAAACGGGTCAATACAAATGATGAAGGCAGTACAGTTTACAGAGAACAAATCAATACATAAAACAAAGGCAATAGTAAAGGCAATAAACTAGTAGGGTGATGTGCGGGAAAGAGGCATATACGGCGGGTTCTGAGGGGAAATACAGTTTGGAGGTAGGCAGTGACACAAAAGGCAGGTTAAGTACAGTGAGGATGCTGGGGGGGGGGGGAGGGGCAGTCATTCAAGTAGCCGCAGTGGTGGAGTGGGAGGGATACTTTGTGCTGAGGGAGGGTGCTCTCGAGGGTCTGTGCCATAGTATTCTAGGAAGAGATTAGTTTTCAAAGCCTTTTTGAAGATGAGGGGAGACTGTGTACTGTGCAGAGTGGGGGATAGGGAGTTCCAGATATTGGGGACATACAGTATGAATGCTCTGGAGTGACTGTGTTGGCTGCTTTTGCATTAGCTGAGGGAGGCTCAGCAAGTTTTGCATGCATTGCCTTCTCAGTCTAGTGGTGTTAGGGACACTGAGTGAGGACCTGAGCTGTTTGGTAGAGTGGTTGTTGCGGGCTTTGTGGATCATGATGAGGTCCTTGTGTTTGATATGGGGTTGATGGGTAGCCAGTGGAGGGATTTGAGAGTGGGAATGATGTGGTTGTGTCTGGAGACTCCAGTGATGGTGTGTGCTATGGAGTTCTGAGCAAGCTGAAGTGGCTGGATGGTTTGTTAGGGTAGGCCCTGGAGGATGGCATTGCAGTAGTCAAAGAGGGGGGTGTGATGTGGGTTGTCATATTGTATGGCAGTTGTCTGGGGAGAGGAAGGGGCGCAGATTGCGTAGGGTTCTGAGCTTGTGGTATACTGCTTTGGTGGTGTTGTGGGTATGGGCTTGGAAATTCAGTTGCTGGTCTAGAATAACACCGAGGTATCTGACTTGGGTCTTGACTTGGAGGTCAGTGTTGTTGATCTGATTGTAGAAGGGGGAATGAATGATGAGTCACGTGTGATGTGAAGGACCTCTGTTTTTCTGAAATTGACTGCCAGATTGTGGAGCTGAAGTCAATTGGTTATTTTCTCGAAGCAGGCTAGGAGAGTGGAGTAAGCTGGAGTGCTTGTTGAGTATGGGATGAAGATCATTATGTCGTTTACATAAATTTTGTAGTTGATGTTGAACTTATTTATGGTGTTGCATAAGGGTCTGATGTAGATGTTAAAGAGGAGCAAGGAGAAAGATGACCCTTGGGGATATAGCAGAATTAGAAAAGGCACAGAGAAGAGCCACCAAAATGGTAAAGGGAATAGAAGGATATCCCTATGAGGAAAGGCTTAAAAGGATAGGGCTCATCAACTTGGAAAAGAGATGGCTGAGGGAAGATATGATAGAGGTCTATGGATGAATTAGCAGAGTGGAAATGAGTAAATGGAGATTGGTTGTTTATGCCATGAAAAGTAGAAAAATTTAATATACCTAATCCCGGTAAAATAATCACAAAAACATAACCCGAGACTCAAAATAAACCCAAAATTGTGAAGCTATCAATCTATCTATTTTTGTCGGAGCAGCTACCACAGTGAGGTGTGTTCCGTTTGAACACTGTTACCCCTTTGGGGTTAAATCAACAAATAGACTGGCACACAATTCTTTGATTTCTGTTTTTTGTTTTTTGTTACTTTTTTGACCCATTTGGCTTTTTGCGGGCCGATCAGGTTGCTGTATTGATCAGCTGTGAGGGGGCGGCACTGTGTGGTGCTCCTCCCCCTGTGCTGTTCTGATTGGCCTGTGTATACCTTTGGGCTGGCTCTCATCCGGGCACTTACTTTTTTCATGATAAAAACCGTTGGGTTGAAGACGTTCTTCAAGGCTGCTTCGGCTAGAGAAGGCTGGAACCTGATGCAGGGGCAATGTTTTTCACCCCGAAACGTGACACGTCGTTCCTGATGCTAGCTGACTAGTCTTCACGGCCTGTTCCTACTTCATTGCAATTTTGATGCGGGAATTGAATACCGCCGACAACTTCAGATAAGTGTACTTTAAAGCACTTGTACAAAGCATTTTTATGATAACATTTGATTAAAAAGGAATAGCTACAGTGGTTTGGGGTAGTTCCCTTTCCCCTCACTGTGGTAGCTGCTCCGACAAAAATAGATAGATTGATAGCTTCACAATTTTGGGTTTATTTTGAGTCTCGGGTTATGTTTTTATGAAAAGTAGAAAGACTAGGGGACATGGAATGCAGTACAATGTAACCCATTTAAGACTAGAAACATAGAAACAGAAACATGACGACAGAAAAAGACCACAAGGCCCATCTAGTCTGTCCTTCCATAACAACAACTACAACAGTCCACTTTTTACCTTTAGAGATCCTCTGTGTTGGTCCCATGCTTTTTTGAATTCAGTTACTGTCCTCATCTCCACCACCTCCACTGGGAGACTATTCCACGGATCCACTACTCTTTCCGTAAAGAAATATTTCCGCATATCACTCCTGAATGTATCTCCCTTCACCCTCATCCCATGTCCCCTCGTAGCAGAACTTGCTTTCAATTGAAAGAGGCTCTCTTCCTGAACATTTATGCCACGGAGGTATTTAAACATCTCAATCATATCACTACTACTAAGAGAAAATATTTTTTCACTCAATGCGTAATCAAACTCTGGAATTCGTTACTGGAGGAGGACATAAAAGTTATTATTGTAGCTGGGTTTAAGAAAGGTTTGGACAAGTTCCTGGAGGAAAGGTCCATAAAACATTATTAAAGGGGACCCAGGAAATCCACTGCTTACCCCAGGACTAGCACTGTGGATCCTGTGTACCTTTTTGGGAACCTACCAGGTATCTGTGACCTGGATTGGCCACTGTTGAAACAGGATACTGGACTTGATGGGCCTTGGTCTGACCCAGTATGGCAGTTCTTATGTTCTTAGATTAACACTTGGCCTGGCTTAGTAAACGTATCCCTTAATGTTCCAAAGCATTGCATTATTTCAATTTCAGCTTTTTGCTAACTGAAATTATGCAACAAAATTCACCAAACAGGAACCAAACAGTTGAGTAACAGTTGAATAACCACCATCCATTGGAAGATGCCAGGTTAGTGGTTGGAGATAAAAATAATTAGCCAAATAAGATTCTCCTGCCATGAAAAGTGGGGTTTTAATTACTGCCAAAAAGATCTCTAGAACTAAGCTCTACAAATGATTTCTGAAAAGCATGCTGGCAAGATTTCAAATAATATATTAGGTGATGATTGCTTATAATGTGACAGAATTATAACCGACCAATAAATTGTACTGGCTCCGTGCTGCATTCTACTCTTCACTGAAATTTATTGTGAATGATATGGAAACATTTAATAATAATTCTGAGCATCTTATACAAACTGAAACAATATCAGACTATATTTTATACTGTACAGTGACACATAAAAACATTGTATCAAGAAGCATTTCATTCTCTTCTCAGAGAAACTCCTTGCCTCTTTCCTTGCTGGTATAATTCCTCACTAATGCCCCTGTCTTTTAATTAGCTTGCCCGGAATCCTGATTTCCCCTTTATGTTCTGATGATATCTATAACAGAAAGAAATGTAATACTGCTTAGAAATGCAGTGCTTTAGGTATGATAGAAAAGCACATTTCATAGGAATTATTTTAGGTTGTCCAGCCAAACCCGACAAGCACAATATTACAGAATAAAAAAACCCACTCCAGCAGAATCTTAACACAAACCATTTTAAACTGCTATAGTATGTTACTTTAAAAAGAGCATAAAAATGACAGATCCAAGGGCTGTCAATGAAGCAGCATACTCCACATTTAAAGCATTATTGAATTTCCCAGGCAAGAACTACAGTCGAATCATTATACTTACCCCCAAGGATACCAAGATCAATAAGCACAACAACGATCTAGTTGTGTTTCTGAAAACTTTGTTACATAGTTTACCTAGGTTAATATTCCTGGACAACAGTGAAGGGCTTTGTCGTGACTTAGAGAACAATGCACATGCCTCCAGGCATGGGAAAGAGCCAAGCGAGAAAAGTATTGCTGTTATAATGGGAGTAGTTTACTAAGTGGATAATTAATGGTGGTACAGATATTGGATCTTCCATTCCTTCTTGGACTTCATCTCACATTGATGATGCATCCTATAGCCCTGAGGATGGTCCCTTCCTTTAATGGGTTTTCCTTTCTTGTATGCTTGGTCATTAAGGTTCAGGGAGGTCAAAGCAGAAGATATACTTTCCAAGGAATTAAATGTGCATTAAAGGAACAAAGAAACTAAAGAGTTTTCACAGAGATCTTCTTCAAAGATATCATCTACAAAGGAAAGCTTTTCCCAGAGAAAAAAACTTTCCTAATGGTTGCAGAGACCCTGATTTATACTGTTATGCCTTCCAGGAAAAGTTAAAAACAGATCAAGTTTGGCAACACAAATCAAAGTTAACCGTGCAGCCACTCAACAGATCAGAAGAAAACAATATTCTTTGCTTTTATTATAACTTTTTATTTTAACTTAGAAGTTTTGTTATTTCTATACATTTTAAACCTGATTTTGCATAGATCTTCTAGGTAGGAAAAAGAAAATTGAAGAGGGACAATTTCACAAGTATTTTTTAAAAGACTTGCTGAACATGGAGCATTTTTTAAATATTTATAAGGGCACAGGAAAAAATATATAGTTCATAGCATATACAACAGGACACATTAAAAAAGAGTGCCATCATCCTAGGTTTTGAACATATAAATATCAATACAAATGTAAGTGGCAATTTTGCAGTCTATGCCTGTTAGTGCTGACATTTTTTTTGCATAAATGCCAGATTTTACAAAAGTGGATGTTCAAGAGGAGGCAATAAAGGAACCATGCCTACATTTTGGATTTTTAAAGTTATTTTAAACACCAAAGAGGTAAACACAATTGTCCTCTCAGTCACTCCTACAAACCCCAGGTCAAAACAAGCAATTAGTTGATGCATGCCTTGGAGCAGGTGTATATGCTGACATCTAGTTTTTGTCAAGTATACATGTATTGCTGTTGGAATATCAGAAATACATGTCTACTTTCCAGGCCTGGCCAACCTTGCCCACCACATTTATTTAATAGGCTTTTTATATATTTCTATATCATTTTAGTCAAAGTGGTTTACATTGTAACTTAAACTTGGTAGTGTACATTAAATGGGGACATTGATAACTTGGACTGTTCTGAGGCAATGGAGGGGTAAGTGACTTGCCCAAGGCCACAAAGGACTGCTAGTGGGAATCAAACCCTGATCATTTGGTTCCTAAGCCAGTGCTCTAACCACTAGGCTACTCTTCCACTTGCCTCCTTCAAAGCTCTGTGTTCTTGGGGTGTACCCTTGAGCGTCTACAAGCTAGATGCATGAGGGGAAATCTTTGCCAGTGCACCTAGAATAATTATGTAAATATTCATCTACCAAGTTGCCACTCATACCTGTGCCTGAAATAGAGGATGTTGGCAGTCACTGCAAAAGATTGAGTTGTTTTTTTAACAAGTACTGTCAAAACCTCAGAAGCAAGGCTAAGATGAGGAGCCTACAATGGCATAATGGATCAGTTCCATGAAATTAAATGCATGCTACTGGTGAATACTGCACCAGTGTAAGAAGTAAAAGCTGAGCTGTCAGTGGTGCCTACTAAGACTTTGGCCTTCTTGACCAGGCTGGTTGAACTAGAAAATTAAATGAGAAAACTGGAAGAAAGAGCCATTTTCATGGAAAGCATGCTCAAGATGGCAGTGGCTCTAAAGACAGACTTGTAGGACATGAGACTCTGCCCCCTTCTTTTTAATAGTTATCTTCTGCCTTTGGCATTATTGCTTGATTCTCTTGAACTAACCTTTCTTATTTATGCTGATGATATACAATTACTTGTGCCTCTTAATTCCCCCCTTCATCAGGCCATTTCTGAGGTTACTGCTAAATTAAATATTATCGTTGAATGATTATTTGCCAATGCCTCAAATTGAATCTAAAGAAGTGTGAGGCATTCCCCTTTTCTCAGCAAGCTACCACTCTTACATCTTCTATGCTTCCTAATATTTTTGGTTCCATGTTAGTTTTAAAGGATTCAGTTAAGATCCTCGGTGTCATATTTGACAGAGAACTCACTTTCAGTACACATAATTCCTATGTTTTGTGGAAATGTTTTTAATACTTTAATTAGCATTATGCTGGATCAATCCTCTCTACATACTGTTCGTTTGGCCTTGGTGGTTACACATCTGGACTATTGTAACTCTCTCTATTAAGGATTAACTCAAAAGCAGTTACAGAGATTGCAACTTGCTCAAAATACCTCTGTTAAGCTCCACTATGGAGCAAAAAAATCTGATCATGTGACACTGCTCTTATATGACCAGCGTTGGCTCCCTATGAAATATCAAATTTACTTGAAGATCTTACTCAGGTCCACCCATTTTTCTTGCTTCGTTCCTGGTTCCTTACATCCCTTCCCAATCTCTACATTCCTCTCAGCAGAACTCTCTAGGTATTCTGTGTAATTTGACTATTCGCCTTTAATGTACATGTTGGTCCAGTTCAGGTTCCCTGCCTTACATTATGGAATACATTGCCATTGAAACTTCACCTAGAATTCTCATTTATTCAATTTAAGACCACTTTGAAAACTTTCTATTTTGTACAAGCTTTTTCCTAAGCTTGATTGCCCTGTGATTTTCTTCTTTTTTTGGACATTATTGTCTGAGGCTGGTCTTCCTTTTTGTTTTTCTTTTGTGTCTTTTGTTGTAATATTGCATTGCCTTTATTGTTTTATCCTTGTCTGCCCCTGTTGTTCATATGTATTTGCATGGGAAACCACTTAAATATTCATTGTTTTGATTTGTGGTATATCAAGTGAATAAACTATCAGTAGCTGCAAATGGTGCAATATTAGGATTGTGGACTTACTAGAAAGTGCAGAAGGCAAGAATCTGGTGGACTCTGTTGAACAGATATCACCATAATTCTGGCAGCTCACATTTCAAAGCCTTTTAAAGTCAAGTGAACATACCAGATTCCAATACAACAGAAGTAGGGCTGCTTGATACCATATGGCATATGGTAGAGAAACATGAAATTTAATTGTGACAGCACCTGAGCTAAAAATGTTTTGCTCCTGATTTTTGTTTGTACTCAGCATCTGATATTTCTCATCTCAATGTCCAAGAATAGCGGTCAACATTGATGGGTTCCAGTTGCCCTGATGCCGCTTTTCCATTGTCGCAATGTACTGGTGAAACCATTCACCATGTTCATTACTGACTGCACCAAGATTAGCAGGGAAGAAGTCCCAGTGTGAATGCAGAAAATGAATCTTCAGCGATATGTTGCACTTCATGGTTTTGTATGTTTGAAGCATGTTGTCAACCAGCTGAACTTAGTTTGGTGCACTGTAATTGCCAAGAAAATTCTCAACAACGTCCCTGAATGCCTTCCATGTGATTTTCTCAGGCCTCACTGGCAGATCTTCGAACAACTTGTCATTGATGACGTGTCTAACTTGTGGATTCACAAAAATGTCTTCCTTAATCTTGTCATCAGTTATTCTTGGAAATATCTTGTAGTGGGAGATCATTTTGCATCCAGTGATCACCAGATGGTGTGGTTCAGTATTAGGACTAGGGCTGTTAGAATCCATTCAAAGGTGAGGATCTTAGACTTTAGGAAGACTAACTTTGCGAAGATGGGCCAATACCTCAGGGAGTCGCTAATGGGATGGGAACAACTGGGGGATGTAGAAAAACAGTGGGCAAAGCTGAAAGGGGATATTTTAAGGGCAACCAACCTTTTTGTTAAAATGGTAAATAAAGGTAAAAGGAAAAGGAGACTGCTATGGTTTTCGAAAGAAGTAGCTGAAAAAGTGAAGAAAAAGAGGGAGGCCTTCATGAAATACAAGAGATCACAGAGAGAGGAAGACAGGCATCTGTATTTGGAAAAACTTAAAGAAGCTAGCAAAGTAGTCAAGAAGGCAAAGATTCAAAAGAAGGAGGAAATAGCCAATGCAATAAAATGGGGGGGGGATAAGACATTTTTCAGATATATTAGTGAGAAGAAGAAGGGCAAAAGTGGTATTGTCAGACTCAAGGGTGCAGGGGAGGAATATGTAGAAGCTGATAAGGATAAAGCGGAATTGCTTAACAAATATTTTTGTTCTGTGTTCACAGATAAAGAACCAGGAGCAGGCCCTCAGAAAACACCCACAAATAGGAACAGAAGCGAGGGACATCTTGAACAATTTTCAGAAGACTGTGTTCGTGAGAAACTAGCTCAACTTAAAGTAGACAAAGCGATGGGACCGGATGGGATACACCCTAGAATACTGAGGGAACTTGGGGATGTTCTAGAAACTCCAATGACTGACCTTTTTAATGCCTCGTTGGAGTCGGGAGTGGTGCAAAAGAACTGGAGAGAGGCTCATGTGGTGCCTTTACACAAAAGCGGAAGTAAGGATGTGGTTGAAAAATACAGGCCGGTTAGTTTAACTTCGGTGGTGAGTAAATTATTGGAAATGCTGCTGAAAGAGAAAATAGTGAGGTTTCTGGAGTCCAGTGGATTACAGGATCCGAGGTAGCATGGATTCACCAGAGGCAGGTCTTGTCAGACAAATCTGATTGATTTCTTTGACTGGGTGACCAGGGAGTTGGACCGAGGGAGAGCTCTAGATGTGGTGTATTTAGATTTCAGTAAAGCCTTTGGCACTGTTCCTCACAGGTGACTTATAAACAAACTGAGCACCCTAGGGATGGACCCTAAAGTTACTGCTTGGGTTAGAAATTGGTTGGGTGGGAGGCGACAAAGAGTACAAGTAAATGGAGCTCACTCTGAGGAGAAGGATGTTACCAGTGGTGTGCCCCAGGAATCTGTCCTTGGTCTGATTCTTTTTAACATCTTTGTTAGTGATATAGCGGAAGGGCTGCCAGGTAAGGTTTGCCTCTTTGCAGATGATACCAAAATCTGCAATAGAGTAGACACCCAGGAAGGGGTAGATAACATGAGGAGGGATCTAGCTAAGCTTGAAGAATGGTCTAGAATTTGGCAGCTGGGATTTAATGTTAAAAAATGTAAGGTCATGCATTTGGGCTGCAGCAATCCAAGGGAGCAATATAGTATAGGGGGTGAAGTACTTTTGTCCACTAAAGAAGAGCGGGACCTAGGCGTGGTTGTGTCTGATGATCTTAAAGTAGCTAAACAGGTAGAAAAGGCGACGGCAAAAGCTTGAAGGATGCTTGGATGCATACGGAGAGGAATGGCTAGCAGAAAAAAGGAGGTGATAGTGCCTCTCTATAAGTCTTTGGTACGACCTCATTTGGAGTATAGTGTGCAATTCTGGAGACCGCACCTTCAAAAGGATGTGAACAGGATGGAGTCGGTGCAGAGGGTGGCTACTAAAATGATTAGTGGTCTTCATTATAAAGCATATGAGGACAGACTGAAGGATCTTAATATGTACAGGGGCGGCCCAAGGGGGGTGCGGGGCCATGTGCGGAGACTCGGTGCGGGGCCTCATTTGCATAAGGGGCCTCATTTGCATAACTTTTTGCATAATATTACCATATACTAACTTTTAGTAAACGTGCCTCTTAATGAGTGTATGGATAAAGAAAGACTAAAAGATTTCTACATAACTATAATCCAGTGCCAACTGCCAGACACATTAGGAACTACTACAAACACTGCCCATTTAGAACCCATAGCAAACCCGCCGTATCCTAACAGCACTACCAGGACTCACAAAGCACCATACTCTACCAATCAAAAGGCAACACTGCAAATATTAAACCAATACATTTCAGAGAACAAGAATACATGACCTACTGGGGAAAGAGAACAAGTGGCAATGTCAAATAGGATTTATATAAACAGAACACCTCAGCTCAGTTACACATGCAGAACATAGACCATCACCAAACAAGTAATCACAATTTAGAAACAGGAAGACAATAATTAAACTGGGAATCCCAAAAGCCAAACTTGGAATGTACAACACTGTAGAAATAAAACTATAGATTAATTTGCTCTTGTACTAAACAAAGCGCAGACGTTAATGATGCACATTTACCAGAGCTGACATATTCCAATTAATAAATTCAAAATAAAGAGATATTTTTCTACCTTTTGTGCATTTTTTCAGCTGCAATTGCTCCAGCCACTTTCTTCTGGTTTCTTCTTGTCTTCTGCTAACTCTCCATCGTCTGCTGTCCATTTGTCCTTTCTTCTCTCTTCTAGTTTTTTTCCATTCTCTCTCTACATCTGCTTTAACATATTAATCTTTCTCCTTTTGCTCTTTCCTCATTCCTATTTCATCCACTCAAATTTTACCCCTCCATCCTCAATCCCCACTTACTCTCCCAATACCCGGCCAATTGTAGATTTTTTATCCCTCCCACACAAAATATTTTTCCCTTCTCCATTTTACTCTTCCAGCCCCATCCCATTCTAATCCTCCCCCAACATCAGCTCCCTTCTAGTTCCAGCCTCACCCAGCATCCATTCCCTTCTAGTCCCTGCATCAGCCCATTTCCAGTCCTAGCCACCCATCAGCCCATTTCAAGTCCTAGCAACCCCCCAACCCAATACCAGTCCTAGCCCCCCCATCAACCCACTTCCAGTCCTAACCCCCTATCACCCCATTTTCAGTTTAAGCCCCCCCTATAACCCATTACCAGTCCTAACCCCCCATCAGCCCACTTCCAGTCCTAACCCCATCAACCCATTTCCAGTCAGCCCCCCATAGCCCATTGCCAGTCCTAACCCCCCCATCAGCCCACCTCCAGTCTTAAGCCCCCCAGCCCATTTCCAGTCCTAGCCCCCCCATAGCCCATTACCAGACAGCCCCCATCAGCCCACAGCCCATTACCAGTCTTAACCCCCCCATAGCCCTTTATCAGTCCTAACCTCCGCCAACAGCCCATTACCAGTCCTAACCCCATCAGCCCACCTCCAGTCTTAACCCCCCAGCCCATTTCCAGTCCTCGCCCCCCCATAGCCCATTACCAGTCCTAACCCCCCCCCATCGGCTCAAGTAAAATTAAATTTAAAAAAAAAACGCTGGCTGCTATCACTGCCGCCGCCACCGCGGCAGAATGGACTGTCCCGCGGGGCCCCTTCTGCCCGGCTGAATCCCTCCCCCCTCCCTCCGTGCCGGCTGAGCCCCTCCGTGCCGGCTTTGAGAGTCGCGAAGGGAGAGTGTCTCCCTCGCGACTCTGTTAAGCCAGCAGGGGCTGATGGGAAATTTACCCACTCTCAGGTGCAGCTGTTTATTCTCATCAGCATACATTAAGGACATGAGATTAATTAAACTTCAGGTGAACAAAGTACATTAAACGTATTAGGTATAGTTATATTAGTATAAGTATCCCCAGCAACCCTTAGTAAGTAAAGAGTTTAAATATCTAAACACAACCTTAAAACAAAGATGCAGACAGCAGTCAAGCAGCGAGATGGGGGCATTCCAGTCTTTTATATTGAGTGTCACATGTATGATTTTCTCACAGTTGGTGAGGGGTCTTATGTGTGCACAAGGTGCAAGGAGCTCTTTGCTCTCAGGGAACGAGTCTGATCTCTGGAGGCAAGAGTAGCAGATTTGGAAGACATAAGGAAGACAAAGAGGTACATAGACGAGACCTACAGGGATATAGTCCTGAAGTCCCACCTCCAGTATGGCAGCATCCCTGTTGCCATAGAGGGGAGAGGTCACGTAAAAGGAGAGCATCATCCTGGTGTGGCAGGAAGTGATCCTATAGCTAGGACCTGTCCTCCAGGTGATGTAAAACCCTCTCGCACAAAGAAAGTTTCTCCAGGGCCATGTGCTCATGAGGGAAGGTTTAGGACAGCCATTATAGTTGGTGATTTGATCATTAGGCATGTAGATAGCTGGGTGGCTGGTGGACGTGAGGATCGCCTGGTAACATGCCTGCCTGGTGCTAAGGTAGCGGACCTCATGTGACACATAGACAAGGTCTTAGATAGTGCTGGGGAGGAGTCCGCTGTCTTGCTACATGTTGGTACCAATGACATAGGAAAATGTGGTAGGGAGGTTCTGGAGGCTAAATTAGGTTTTTAGGTAGGAAGTTGAAATCCAGAACTTCCAGGGTAGCTTTCTCCGAAATGCTTCCCTTCAATGCGCAGGACCCAAAAGTCAGGCAGAGCTCAGGAGTCTCAATGTGTGGATGAGACAATGGTGCAAGGATGAGGGTTTTGGATTTGTTAGGAACTGGGGAACATTCTGGGGAAAGGAGGGGCTCTTCCAAAGTGATGGGCTTCACCTTAACTGGGATGGAACCAGGCTGCTGGCATTAACCTTTAAAAAGGAGAAAGAGCAGCTTTTAAACTTGATAATAGGGGAGAGCCGACAGTCACCCAAGAGTGCATGGTTCGGAACAATGTATCCTTGAAGGATACTATCAAAAAAATGAAGTTAGGGCACATCAGCAGAGAGCTTCCAATACAGACAAAGGTAGCCCAAATGCCCTTGAGTACAGAGCAGACAGAGCTTAAAGATTCCAACTTACCCCTGCCTTCCGATAATCAGATTAATATGAATAAAATACAGTCTCTAAAATGCTTGTATGCAAATGCTAGCTGTCTAAAAAATAAGATGGGAGAGTTAGAATATATAGCACTAAATGAGAAGTTAGATATGATTGGTATCTCAGAGATATGGTGGAAGGAGGACAACCAGTGGGACACCTGGGTACAAACTATATCGTAATGACAGAGCTGATCAAATTGGTGCAGGGGTTGTGCCCTATGTTAGAGAGGGCATTGCGTCACAAAGGATTAATGTTTTGCAGGAAACAAAATGCGCTGCAGAATCTCTATGGATTGAAATTCCATGTAAAAAGGGGAAGGCAATAGCAGTGGGATTATACTATCGACCGTCTGGCCAGAATGAACAAATGGATGATGAAATGCTCAAAGAAATCAGGGAAGCTAACAAAAGTTACAGCACAGTAATAATAATGGGTGATTTCAATTACCCTGGTATTGACTGGGTCAGTGTCATGGCAGGACATGTTAGGGAGATAAAGTTTCTAGATTAAATAAATGACTGCTTCTTGGGGCAGCTGGTTCATGAACCGACCAGAGGGGAAGCCGTTTTGGACTTAGTCCTTAGTGGAACACCAGATCTGGTGCAAGAGATAAGGGTATTGGGGCCACTTGGCAATAGTGATCATAGCATGATCACGTTTGATTTAATTAATAGAGGAAGGATGGTAAGGAAATCCACAGTACTACCTTTTAACTTACGAAAGGGAGACTATGATAAAATGAGGAAAATAGTTAAGAAAAAACTAAAATTAGCAGTTGCAAAGGTTAAAGCTTGGGTGTTGTTTAAAAATACTAGCTTGGAAGCCCAGACCAGTTGCATTCCACACTTGAAGAAAAGTGGAAGGAAGTCCAAAAAACTGACAGCATTGTTTAAAGGTGAGGTTAGAGAGGCTGTGGTTGCCAAAAAAGCATCTTTCAGGAAATGGAAAAAAGAGCCAAATGACGAAAGCTGGAAACAGCACAAGCATTGGCAAGTTAAATGTAAGGCATTGATAAGGTAGGCAAAGAGAGAATTTGAGAAGAAACTTGTTGTGGAAGCAAAAATGTATAATAAAGACTTTTTAAGTATATTCGTAGCAAAAAAACTGTGAGTCAGTTGGACCATTAGATGATAGAGGGGTAAAATGGGCATTAAGAGGGGACAAGGCTATATCGGAGAGACTAAATGAATTCTTTGCTTCGGTTTTTAATGAGGAAGATGTAGATGATGTTGCCCATGACTGAAGTGGTATTTAAAGGTGATACTGCAGAAGACTTGAAAGAAATATTGATACATCGGGAAGATGTATTACTACTATTCGATAAACTGAAGAATAGCAAATCGTCTGGACCGGATGGTATACATCCAAGGGTGTCGAAAGAACTGAAATATGAGATTGCAGATCTGCTATTAGTAATCTGTGAACTATCATTAAAATCATCTGTAATACCTGAAGATTGGAGCTTCGCCAACGTAACGCCAATTTTTAAAAAGGGTTCCAGCAGTGATCCCAGAAACTACAGACCAGTGAGCCTGATGTCAGTACCAAGAAAAATGGTAGAAACCATCACAAAGAACAAAATTACTCAACATGTAGATAGTCATGGCTTAATGGAAAATCTTGTCTTACTAATCTGTTGTTTTTTTGATGGTGTGAATAAACAGGTAGACAAAGGTGAGTCGGTTGATATAGAGTATCTAGACTTTCAGAAAGCCTTTGACAGGGTCCCTCTTCAGAGACCTTTGGCAAAACTAAAAAGTCATGGGATAGGAGGCAGTGTACTATCGTGGATCAGGAACTGGTTAAATGACAGAAAGCAGAGGGTAGGGCTAAATGGCTAATTTTACCAATGGAATAGTGGAGTACCGCAGGGATCTGTGCTGGGTCCACTGCTTTTTGACATATTCATAACTGACCTGGAAAAGGGAATAATGAGTGAGGTTATCAAATTTGCAGATGACACAAAACTATTTAAAGTTGCTAAAACCCAAGAGGATTGTGGAAAATTGCAAGAGGATCTTGATAAATTGGAAGACTGGGCATCCATATAGCAGATGAAATTTAATGTTGACAAGTGCAAAGTTACACACCTAGGAAAGAACAACCCAAACTATGGTTACATGATGCAAGGTTCCACATTGGGAACCACCACTCAGGAAAAAAATGTAGGTGTCATCGTGGATAAGATGTTTAAACCCTCCATCCAGTGTGCAGCGGCGGTCAAGAGAGCAAATAGATGCTGGGTATCATAAGGAAAGGAATGGAAAATAAAACAAAGGATATTATAATGCTTCTGTATCATTCCATGGTGCGACTGCACCTTGAATATTGTGTGCAATTCCGGTCGCCGTATCTTAAAAAGGATATAGCGTTATTAGAAAAGGTACAAAGAATAGCCAACAAAATGGTAAAGGGGATGGAAAGATACTCCTATGAAGAGAGGCTAAAAAGGTTAGGGCTCTTCAACCTGGAAAAGAGACGGCTGAGGGGAGATATGATAAAGGTCTATAAATTAATGAATGGAGTGGAATGGGTAAACGTAGATCGATTATTTACATCATCAGAATATAAAAAGACTAGGGGTCATGGAATGAAGCTACAGGGTAACCTATTTAAGACTAATAAGAGAAAATATTTTTTCACTCAAAATGTAATCAAACTCTGGGATTTCTTACCAGAAGATGTAATAAAAGCTGTTAGTGTAGCTGGTTTTAAAAAAGGTTTGGACAAGTTCCTGGAGGAAGGATCCATAAACCATTATTAAAAGGGACCCAGGATATCATTGCTTGACCCAATACAAGCATTGAGGATCCTGTGTCTTTTGGGGAGACTGCTATATACTTATGACCTAGATTGGCCACTGTTGGAAACAGGATACTGGGCTTGATGGACCTTGGTCTGACCCAGTATGGCATATCTTCTGTTTTTATGTTCTTATGTTAACTAAACTATAATTTATACCTTCCATCCAAACTTTACAAATATAACAATATAAAAATTATGAAAATGTAAATTAAAATCACAGAAAAGGCCCAACTCCTATACAAACTCACAGCAGCCAAGACTACAATAGAGAACCAAACTCAGCCAGAATTACCCCTCCTCCCCCCACCACCATCATATACAGCCAGGTTTTCACCTTCTTTCTAAAAAGCATATAATTTTTCTCCTTTCTAATATTCAGCAATAATGCATTCCACAAAATAGGAGCTACTACTTGAAAGGCCCAGTGTTACACACAAAACGTCCTCATTCTTTAAACAAGAGAATCACTAGTAATTTTGCCTGACTTGTACTCTAGGCGCATTTGATACCTACAATTTCCAATGTACTCAGAAATAATCTGGAAAACCCCATATCACACTCTATGGGCAAAGGTAAGAATCTTATACTGTGCTTATGCATGGATAGGCAACCAACATAAGGCATACAAAAGAAGCCTAGCTGCTGTTCGCCTTGGTCATATGAAAAGAAGGGGATTGCCACAAAACCTTTTGTTATTTTCATAATAAATGTTTTCAGTAAGCCATCCAATAGGCCATTACAGTAATCCAGATAAGACAAAGCAGGCATGCATCAAAAAAGGATAATATTGTCTTCTTTTTGGGAACTTGACAGGAACTTGTGACCTGGATTGGCCACTGTTGGAAACAGGATACTGGGCTTGATGGATCTTTGGGCTGACTCAGTATGGCATGGCTTATGTTCTGAATCACTGATTTTAACCTGTTCCTCTATACTAAAGCAGAAATCCAGCTTAAATACTACTGGGTCCACCATGATATCATTCAACTGCAGATGGTCCACAGAGGCCGATATAAAAATCAAAAGTCCATTAGTCTCAAACAAGCATTCAGTCTTTGCCACATTTAACAGCAACTTACTGTTACAAAGTCGATCTGCAATTATCTGAACATGTTTATTCAGATATTGAATAGAAACATCATAATCACTAGTGACTGGGACAATCAGTTGTATATCATCTGCATAGACGTGGATGCACATTCCAAGTTGGCTGCCCAGGCTCCTGTGCGCCGGATCAGACCCCATTCTGATCGTGCAGGGGCTAGACGTGCCCCGCGAGATCGGAATCGGGTCTGGGCCTGTACGTGCAGACCAGGACCTGATTCAAATTGGCCTGCACATACAGGCCCCTGCCAAGCTAACTCAGTCAGGCTCCTGAATGGAGCAGCGGTGCCATGGTGTTCCATTGCGATCCACGACTGCCGGCCACTTGTTTCTTTCCCCGCAGCCTGACCCCTGTTCTAGCCTCCTATGACCAGGATTGGACTGCACCCCCTCACCCCACTTCTGCTGCCCAGGCCTGCCATCCCCTGACATCCAGGGGGATTTATTTCAACTTCGAGGTGGAATAAATCCTCCGTCCAGTCTGCCGGCCCCGGATGTACAGGGCTGACTTCGGAATTGGCCCTGTACATTCGGGGCTGCAGACCGCCCACTGCCCACCCTCACCCTGCTTCTGCGATGCTCCCTCCCGCCCCTGTCTAAGCCTCCCCGTAAAATCTCCATGTTCATACGGGGAGGCTTTTGTCGGTGACAGCAAGGGGGGGTGAATAGCAGAGATGGACATCCCCAACTATGGTTACACGATACATGGTTGGAACCACCACTCAGGAAAAGGATCTAAGTGTCCTTGTTGATATTAAATACATTGAAACCCTAAGACCACTGTGCAGCGGTGACAAAGAAAGCAAATAGAATGCTAGGAATCATAAAGAAAGGAATGGAGAATAAAACCAAGGCTATTATAATGCCTCTGTATGGTTCCATGGTGTGAGCACACCTTGAATATTGTGTGCAGTTCTGGTCATCATATCTTTAAAAAGGATATAGCAGAATTAGAAAAGGAAAAGAGAAGAGCCACCAAAATGATAAAGGGGATGAGAGGATGCCCCTAAGAGGAAAGGCTTAAAAGATCAAGACTCTTCAACTTGGAGAAAAGAAGGCTGAGAGGACATATGATAGAGGTCTATAAAATAATGAGTGGAATGGGATGGCTAAACATAGATTGGTTGTTTACGCCTTCAAAAAGTAGAAAGACTAGAGGACATGCAATAAAGTTACAATGTAGCACATTTAAGCCTAATCGGAGAAAATATTTTTTTACTCTCCACGTAATCAAACTCTGGAATTTGTTACCGGAGGATGTAGTAAAAGCTGTTAGTGTAGCTGGGTTTAAAATAGGATTAGATAACTTCCTGGAGGAAAAGCCCATAAACCATTATTAAAGAGGACCCAGGAAATCCACTGCTTGCTTCAGCAACATGGAACTGTGTATCTTTTTGGGAACCTGAGAAGTATTTGTGAGTTGGACTGCCCATTGTTTGAAACAGGATTCTGGGCTTGATGAACTCTTGGTCTGACCCAGTATGGCATACCTATGTTCTTATTTTCTTAGTTACGCATAGAGTGAAAAATTATTTCCTCTGATTAGTCTTAAATGTATGACTTTGTAGCTTCTTTGCATGTTCCATAGTCTTTATTCTTTTTGAAGGAGTAAAAAACCCATTCACATGTACTCTTCCTATGCCCTAACCTTTTAAGCCTGTCTTCATAGGGATATCCTTCGATCCCCTTTATCAATTTGTTTACCATTCTCTGTATCTTTTCATAAGAACATAAGATATGCCATACTGGGTCAGACCAGTATCCTGTTTCCAAGTGGCCAATCTAGGTCACAAGTACCTAGCGGTTTCCCCAAAAGTCACAGGTTCCACAATGCTTGTATTGGGTCAAGCAGTGGATATTCTGGGTCCACTTTCATAATGGTTTATGGACCTTTCCTCCAGAAACTTGTCCAAACCTTTTTTAAACCCAGCTACACTAACAGCTTTTACTACATCCTACGGTAGCAAATTCCAGAGTTTGATTACAAGTTGAGTGAAAAATATTTTCTCTTATTAGTCTTAAATAGGTTACCCTGTAGCTTCATTGCATGTTCCCTAGTCTTTCTATATTTTGATGGCGTAAACAATCGATCTACATTTACCCGTTCTACTCCATTAATTTATAGACCTCTTTCATATCTCCCCTCAGCCATCTCTTTTCCAGGTTGAAGAGCCCTAACCTTTTTAGCCTCTCTTCATAGGGGTATCCTTCCATTCCCTTTACCATTTTGGTGGCTCTTTTCTGTACCTTGTCTAATAATACTATATCCTTTTTAAGATATGGCAACCAGAACTGCACACAATATTCAAGGTGCAATTGCACCATGGAACAATACAGAGGCGCTATAATATCCTTTGTTTTATTCTCCATTCCTTTCCTTTTGATACCTAGCATTCTATTTGCTCTCTTGGCTGCCGCTGCACACTGGGTGGAGGGCTTTAACATGTTATCCACGATGACACCTAAATCTTTTTCCTGGGTGGTGGTTCCTGATGTGGAACCTTGCATCGTATACCATAGTTTGGGTTTTTCTTTCCTAGGTGCATAACTTTTCACTTTTCCACATTAAATTTCATTTGCCATTTGGATGCCCAGTCTTCCAATTTATCAAGATCTTCTTGCAATTTTCCACAGTCTTCATGGGTTTTAACAACTTTAAATAGTTTTGTATCATCTGCAAATTTGATAACCTCACTTGTTATTCCAAACTTTCCAATTCTGTTATATATTTTTTTCGATGTGGTGACCAGCACTGTATTTAAGGTGTGGTCACAACATGGAGCAATGCAAAGGCATTATTATGTCCTTAGTTTTATTCTCCATTCTTTTCCTTATAATTCCTAGCATTGTATTAGCTTTCTTGACTATTGAGCAAAGGATTTCAATGTATTATCCACATAGACACCTAGATCCTTTTTCTGGGTGGAAAATACTACAGGAACCTTGCATCATTTAGCTATAGTTTGGATTGTTCTTCCATAAGTGTGTAACTTTGCACTTGTCCACATTAAATTTCATCTGTTATTTGGATACCCCATCTCCCAATTTCTCAAGGTCTTCTGCAATTTATCATAATCCTCTTGTGATTTAAAAACGTTGAATAATTTTGTGTTGTGTACAAATTTGATCACCTCACTCATTTCCATTTCCAGGTCATTTATAAATATTTTAAAATGAATGGGCCCAGCACAGATCCCTGGAGTACTATATTATTTACATTTACCTTTCTCCATTGAGAAAATTGTCCATTTAGCCCTACTTTGTTTTCTATCTTTTAACCAGTTCCCAAACCACAATAGAATTCTTCCTCATATCCCATAACTTTATTTTCTCATGATTCTTTCTTAAGAGACTTTGTTAAAGGCTTTCTGCCAATTTGAATATAGGAGAATAGGAAAAGCTACAGAAAAGGATGTCCAACATATTAAAGGATACCCCTATTAGGAAAGGCTTAGTAGGTTATGGCTTTTTAGCTTGGAGAAGAGATGGCTGAGAGGAGATATGATAGAGGACTACGAAATAATGAGTAGAACAAGTAAACACAAATCAGTTTCTAATCTTTCAAAAGTGTAAAGATTTAGGAGCATGTCATAAAATGATATAGTAGTACATTTAAGACAAATTGGAGAAAATATTTTTTCACTTAACATGTACAGTAATTAAAGGCTGGAATTCATTGCCAGAGGATGTAGTAGAAGCTGTTGCTGTATCTGGGTTTAAAGCAGTTTTGAACAAGTTCCTGAGAGAAATCCACTTCTTGTCCCTGGGATAAGCAGCATGGAATTTGTCTATCCTTTGGTATCCTGCCAGGTAGATAAGACATGGATTGGCCACTGTTGGAAACAGAATACTGAGCTTGGTGGACTATTGGTCTGACCCAGCATAGCAAATCTTATGTTCTTACAGTATGTACAGTATGGGGGTCATCTGTACATAAGCTATAGTTGGTAGATTGACACCCTAGACATCAGAGAAGGACATAGAAAAGATGGGAACACACAGAGCATGATTTTAGAAACAGTCCATTCTGCACAACCTAGCCATGACCACATCCATCACTGAAGGGGGTACGTCTGTGTGCAATTAGGGCTGCATATCTGGCTACATATCCATGATGTATTTCACATAGCCATGCGGATTTGCAGTGCATGTGTTTCAAACATCTCCCAGTACATTGCTATAAATCACAAATAGGTAAGGGACTTTGCTGATCATGCTGACTACAGCTTATGATTGTGTTTGGAGAAGCTTGTACTGGAGAAAGATTGGCCTGCCTGCTTTCTCTGAGTAGCCTGATAGCTATCCCCCCTGTCTGTCCACTGTGCTGCCCCTCCCACATGGTTCCCATGCCAAAGCCACCCATTTTCAGTCTCCCAACCCACAATCCCCTCCCCTCTCTGACCCTAAATGCCATGACCGCACTAGCCAGGTGCCTATGTGGTTCCAACAGCCCCTGTGTATAGCCCTATGTGTGCCCCTGGTGTAAGACCTTGAAGATGAGTGTGTCTGTGTGTGTTCCAGCGTGGAAGTGAGATGTTGTACGAGTGGCATATGGTGATGCGTGTGTGTGTCTGTCTGTGGTTCTATGATCAGAGTGCATTGGGTGCTGGTGGTAGGTTAAAAAGCATGCTGGTGATCAGGAGCAATGACTGCTGTGACAGCATGGTTTATGCTGGCCCTGTAGGGAGCGAAGGAAGGACAGAAGAGGGCACTCATACCACAGGGTTTACTGGCCTAGGATGCAATAGTTGGACCTCCCTTATGAACAGTGTTCAGATTTGACAAAGCTGCTATATACCATTTATGTCAAGAGCTGGAGCCCCTCTTCTGCTCCACTAGAGTGGCCAGCCCATGCCTGTGTCACCATAACCCTTACATTCCTGGCCACTAGCAGCTTCCAATCAGTGCTGGCAGCCACAGCAGGCCTCAGCCAATCAGCTGTGTCACTGTGCATCTTCCATTTCCTATCAGCCTTTATAACCCACACAGCTGATTACATAGCTTTCCCCTCCACTATGCATCAGAGGCGGCAAACCATGCTTCAGTTCTATGATGCGGCACAGTTTCCAGATGTTTTGGGGGTGATTAACTACACACATGTAACCATTAGGTCTCCACAAGGGAGATAAGCCACCTATCACAATAAGTATAAACATGCAGGTAGTCTGCAAGTTCCAGGGCAAGATCACAAACATCTTTCCAAGGTTCCCAGGTTCCTGTTACAATTAATGTATCGTCACTTAACCTGAGATATACAGTGTGTGAGCTTCACAAGTGAACAGATATTTGGAGGCTAGCTGCTAGGTAAGTGGCCTGACATGCCATGCTAAAGACAGCAAATGTGCATGGAGGGTGCCAAACCTGACAACCAGCAGGGCCAGGACACTGTCCTAACACGATATGTCTCAAGTGAGCATGCAGCAGAAGTGAGATATAGGAGTGCCTGGGTAGCTGAATGACGACAGCAAAAGCTATGCTGGGGAATTTAGTCAAATCCCATTACCACTCCCTTGAGTATAGGGCCAGTTTCTTCCCAAGTGGTAAAACTAGACTAGTGGCCACCTGGAGAGAGAGAAAGCAGCAAGCATATACAGGTCTGGCACTAACATGAGAGGACTCTAGGCAGTCATATAGGGATTTTTTTTTTTGGGGGGGGGGGCATCCAATAGCAATAGCATAAAAATCAATACAGGAGATCCTGAAAGCCACACAACCTCCAATGTCCAACAGAATTAAACCCTTCTACAAGAACAATCACAGAAAAATGTATCAAGCACAGTGTACTACAGCATTGCTCTGTAAGATGCCCAGGTATGCATTTTGACAGGAGTCGAGATAGGAGGGAGCTCTGCTTTATATCACCAACATCTTGGGTGTGGGGTGAGGGAAGGAGAGTTGGCATAAGGCTGGGTGGTGCTTAGTGTGGCCATGTGCTTGCCTGGGTCTGGCTCTGAGATAGTATGGAAAATAAGTCAGAGATGGGAGCCTCATATTTCTCATTCATCGTATGCCTCCTCCTCCCAACATTCCTTGCAGGTGATAGAGGATATCCATTATGGAGCAGGCCGATGACCCCCATTGTGGCACCAAGCAATGAGGCTGAGGAGTGATATAACAGGGCCCGTAGGCACATCAGAGCCATCATTGAGAGAGTGTTCAGCCAGTCGAAAGGCTGATTCAGGTGCATGGATAGATCAGGAGGAGAGCTCCCATACAGCCCCAACAGAGTCTGCCAAATATTCATGGCATGCTGCACAACATGGCACAGAGGAAGTGCCAGCTTAAGCCAGCTGGGGAGGAACCGGTGGACACAGATATATAAACTATGGATGCTTCCCATGCTGCTGAAGATTTTGTGCATTCTCTGCAGCAGCCTTTCCCCACATCACAGCAGTTGCTGGCTTCACCAACTGGTGGCACAACTCCCCTCCTCTACAGCATCCCCAGCATCCTCTGCAGGTAGATCCACATTCTGGTAGAGAGAGGTTGGTGGCAGCAGCATGGCATCCTCACTACCTTTTCCTTCTTCTTCCCCCTCCTCCTCCTCTTCTAGGTCTTTGTTGTTGCTACCTCTGCTGTGGGCCACCTCCATCTTTATCCTGGGAGGGTGCCCCAAGGGTGCTTCATTAAGAACTTCCCTTGCTGGTGAAGGATCTTACTGTGTACCTGATTTCTATGCTCAGCATCCTTGGCCCTGTTTCCTCCTGCAGCATCCCTGGCATTTTGGCAACTGCAGGTCTGGAGTGAGAGATACACAGATACTCTATAGTAGCTGCTTATGTTGCACAAAATAGGCATGCAGTATGTCAAAGTAATTGCAGTGTGCTGCAGGGTTGCCATCACTAGGGAGCATGATTACTGTGGAACATGAGGGCTGCATAGGGGAGGAACTGGTGCACTATGAGAGAGTGCCTGTGATGGGTGGGTTTAATTGACCTAAGGAGTGGGTAGAGTGGGGTGTGAAAGTGTGACCAGGCACCCTGGGCAAATCAGCTACCGGCATATCAGTAAGGCAAGACCACCATGCCATGGCTCTAGGCCCATTCATGCTACTACCACATGGGTCCATGGTGTCATAGGATCTGTGGGTGAGTGCAGCAGATCATGTCATACAGTGGGTCTGTTCTATAGCAAATGATCCAGTGCCAGCTGGTGTAAGCAAGTCCTCATGCATGCTGTGCTTATAAAAGAGCAGTCTGTGTGTTACAAGTGTATAGTACTTTACCTTGGCAAGGAGATGTCATGAAGCAGTTCAGACTGCTGACTCTCCTCACAGAGTACTCATCTATAATAGCTAGGACCTTCTGCTCAAACTCACTGAGGGGTGGGGGCTGGCCATCTGGTCCCAGAGCCTCCACCTTTTTCTTTGCTCACTGTCTCATATCCCACCACTTTTTTTCATATCTTCAATATACCAATACCTATGCTAGATGGTATTAACTCTCATGCAGATTCAGTGCCAGGTACATTTTTTGATAGGCACTAACCTTAGTAGCTGCGAGGCCAACGAGCACTTGCTGGTTAATCATAACTCCTGTAGCAGCATCTCCACCTCTCCCAGGCAGAAGTTCTTTTCTCAATGACTCTTTAGCCTTGTGGACCCTGGTGCTTTAACAATAGCCATCACTCTGTGAAGGCATTCTAAAATGGGTTTGTAGATGTGTGGATTGGTTTTTAAAGACATCTATGTAGGTGAGTCCAGCATGTCTCAGTTTTAAATGTCCCAGTGTCCAAAATGGTCTGTTCATGTAGTTGTGCACAGGGGAGAGACATCTACAGGTCTGATTCCAGAACTGTTCAAATGGACACCCTCACATCTTTTAATGACAGTCTGGTGAGGGTTCCAAAAGGGCAGAATGTCACATTCTGTAGCACCTTTGTGCACATACATGTTACATGGAAACATAGAAACATGATGGCAGAAAAAAAAAAACATGGTCTATCTAATCTGCCCTTCCATATCAATTACTATAGTCCCTTTGTTTCCTTTAGAGATCTTGTGTGTTTGTCCCATGCTTTCTTGAATTCAGATACTGTCCACACTCTACTACCTCCACTGGAGATTGTTCCACATATCTACCACTTTTTCCATAAAGAACTCTTTCCACATATTACTCCTAAGTCTATCCCCTTTCACCTTCATCCTATACCCCCTCGTTGCAGAGCTTTCTTTCAATTGGAAGAGGCTCTCCTCCTGTGCATTTATGACATAGAGGTATTTAAATTTCTCTATCATATCTCCTCTATCCTGCCTTTCCTCTAAAGTATACATATTGAGATTGTTAAGTCTGTCCCCATATGGTTTATAATGAAGACCACTGACCATTTTGGTAGCCACCTTCTACACCTACTCCTTCTTGTTTATATGCTTTTGCAGATATGATCTCCAGAACTGCACACAATACTCCAAAGGCGGTCGCACCAGAGACTTATACAGAGGCACTATCACCTCCTTTTTTCTGCTGGCCATTCATCTCCCTATGCATGCAAGCATCCTTCTGGCTTTCACCATTACATTTTCTACCTGTTTATTTATTTGACTGTGTTTATATACCACTTTTCGCAAAGGTCCAAACGGTTTACAGAGAATTGAAATTATACAAGCAAATGTTTACATTGAAACAGGCATCTTTAGTCACTTTAAGATCATCAGAAACAATCATTCCTAGGTCCCACTCTTCTTGCATGGACAGAAGTACTTTGCCCCCTACATTGTACCACTCCCTTGGATTTTTGCAGCTCAAATACACGACCTTGCATTTTTTAATATTAAATCTCAGATGCCAAATTCTCGATCATTCTTAAAGCTTAACTAGATCCCGCCTCATGTTATCTTCTTCTTAGTGGGTATCTACTGTATTGCAGATTTTGGTAATGGCGCGTGTGTCTTCATATTGTTATACTATGTATGTGGGACTCTTGAAGGTGATATGTTCTGCTTTGATAAATGATTATAGGGAAGTGTTACTAATTGCTGATGCATGTGTCTCCTTCCATCACATTTCAGATATCCTGTGAAGAGGCTGTGGGAACAGCGAACAGTGTTTTCTGATATGTGATTGGACTAGTAAATGGCTATGCAGGACCTGTAGCTGAGGCATTGAGCCAAACACATCAGTAGGCTCTTATCTCTCTTTACACCTCCTCCTCGGGAACTCAGCTCTTCTGGCAAACTGCTTCTATCTGTGCCCTTCTCTTCTATTGCTTACTCCAGACTTCGCTCCAAACATCTTACTGCACCTTATGCCTGGAACAAACTACAGTCAAACCTCGGTTTTCGTATGCCCTGGTTTTCGTACGATTCGGTTTTCGTTGACTTTTTTCATCAAGATTTTGTTCCGGTTTTCGTACGTTGTCTCGGTTTTCGTACAGTTGAAAATGGAGCACCATCTTGTGGCCAGAAGTGGGATTTTCTTTATTTTGATTTTCTTGCTGATTGACTGTCTTCCATATTTATTGGCGCTTCTCTTTTACAAGGCAGGCTGGAGCCCCAATTGGGCAGCCGGCCAAGATGGCTGTTCCCACCTCCGCTGCTGGTGGTGATTGCTCGATCCCGGAGGGGAGGGCAGCTGGAGCTGGCTGGAGTGCGTCCCATATGCCAACAAAAGTCTTCAATAAAGGTAAAAGTGATGTTACATGCTCATTTATCCATTTCATTAGTCATTTATATGTATTTCTCATTGTTTTCTGTATGTAAAAATATAGTTATTCTCTATAAAATGTATTTTTGTCAATATTTTTGGGTGTCTGGAACGGATTAATTGAATTTACATTATTTCTTATGGGAAATCTTGCTTCGGTTTTAGTCCGTTTCGGTTTTAGTCAGACTTTTTTGAACGGATTAATCATGAAAACCGAGGTTTGACTGTACCTGTGTCTGTACACCAGGCACCTTCTCTGACCCTTTTCAAATCCAGGCTGAAAACTCACCTCTTTGCTGCTGCTTTTGGATCTTGACTCACCTGATCTACTTGTTTCTTTACCTTTCCTCCTTGTTTTATCCCTGTCTACACCTTCTATGTTGTCTGTCTTTGACTTGATTGTAAGCTCTGATGAGTAGGGACTGTCTCTTACATGTCTGTGCAGCACTGCGTATGACTTGTAGTGCTATACAAATGCTCAGTAGTAGTAGCCTTACCCGTTATATATTTTTGAAGGTGTGAATAAACAGGTAGATAAAGGTGAGCCATTTGTTATAGTGAATCTGGATTTTCAGAAAACCTTTGACAAGGTCCCTCATGAGAGACTCTTGGTGAAATTAAAAAGTCATGGGATAGGAGGCAGTGTGCTATTGTGGATCAGGAACTGGTTAGAAGATAGAAAGCAGAGAGTATGGCTAAATGGCCAATTTTCTCAATGGAGAAAGGTAACTAGTAGAAATAGGAATAACAAGTGAGGTGATCAAATTTGCAGAAGAAATAAAATTATTCAAAGTGGATAAAACAGAAGCGGATTGTGAAATATTTCAAGAGGACTTTGATAAATTGGAAGACTGGATATCCAAATGGCAGATGAAATTTAAGGTGGACAAGTGCAAAGTTATGCACCTAGGAAAGAACAACCCAAACCATGGTTACATGATGCAAGGTTCCACTTTAGGAACCACCACCCAGGAAAAGGATTTAGGCATCATCATGGATAATATATCGAAACCAGTGGTGGGATTGGATCCGACCAGGAACTGGTTTGGATCAATCCCACCACTGAAGGAGCCGAGCAGGTGGCAGCATGGCACACGATTGTGTTTCTGGCACCACACGCTCGGCTGACTGGCAGCCACCGCAGGGCAGAAACTCCCTGGTAGCCCAGCGGCCCGATCCCCCCATATGCCAGTGGTTTGATGGCATCGGGGCTAGTGCAGTGCTAGCATTTGGACGCTGTCTTCCCACCACTGGTTGAAATCCTCCATCCAGTGTGCAGAGGCAGCCAAGATAGAAATACAATGCTAGGAATCATAAGGAAAGGAATAGAGAATAAAATCAAGGATATTATAATGCCTCTGTATTGTTCCATGGTACGACCGCACCTTGAATATTGTGTGCAATTCTGGTTGCCGTATCTTAAAAAGTATATATCAGAATTAGAAAAGGTACAGAGAAGAGCAACAAAAATGGTAAGGGAGATGGAGGGATACCACTATGAGGAGAGGCTTTAAAGGTTAGGGCTCTTCAACTTGGAAAAGAGACTGCTGAGGGGAGATATGATAGAGGTCTATAAATGAATAAACGTAGATCGATTGTTTATGCCATCAAAAAGTAGAAAGACTAGCGGACATGCAATGAAGCTACAATGCAACCCATTTAAGACTAATAAGAGAAAATATATTTTTGCTCAACACATAATCAAAGTCTGGAATTTGTTACCGGAGAATGTAGTAAAAGCTGTTAGTGTAGCTGGATTTAAAAAATGTTTGGACAAGTTCCTGGAGAAGAGGTCTATAAACCATTATTAAAGAGAACCTGGGAAATCAAGTACATACCCTGGGATGAGCATTGTGGAACCTCTGTGTCTTTTTGGGAACCTGCCAGGTACGTCTGACCTGGATTGGTCACTGTTGGAAACAGGATACGGGGCTTGATAGACCTTGGTCTGAACCGATATGGCATTTCTTATGTTCTTAGTATGTCTTCAGGATTCACAAGATGGGGTCTGCCATATGTTTGGGGAGGCCACAGGTTCTTGTGACCTGGATTGGACACTGTTGGAAACAGGATACTGGGCAGGATGGACCATTGGTCTGACGCAGTATATCATCTCTTATGTTCTTAATGTGGATATGCAGCCAGACTCGGTGTGCCCATGGTGGATATAGCATCCCTTCATTTTGTAGGACCAGCTGGCATAGCCTTCGGGTCTCCACCTGTGTCATATTGGAAACCCAGATGTCCGTGTCCACCCTCACCATTTCCACATGCAGGAACTTTGCTTGCATGTGTGCACATGCGTATTTAACATTGTACTTGCACATATCCACCCGCTTTTCTATAACCAGGTCCCTGCACATCTGCCTTGGAGGTTTTTACTTTCACCACATGTGTTGTTTGCAGTTTTGTAGTCTACATCCAACTCCCCAGACGTGCCCATATCTATTTCAGATGGCACCTGCACATTCACAGGCCCAGTTCTGAAATTGCCTCCATTGGCCAGAAGTCTCCATTTTCACATCTACCCTGCTGCTGAGGTGTCCTTTCTAAAACACCACTTCACGTCTACTGGCTCACCTGTTTAGTTACATCTTAAAAAAAATATAGCTGATTGGTGATGCAAGTCTTCCCTTTGCTAAATCCATGTTGTCTTTGTCCCATTAAACTATGACTATCTCTATGTTCTGTAATTTTGTTCTTTAAAATGGTTTCTCCAAGTTTGCCTGACACAGATGTTAGGCTCACTGGTCTCCCGGAAACCCCAATTGGCATTATGTTGGCCTCTCTCCAATGTTCAGGTGTTATAGACAACTGTAATGATTACAATAGTAGTGAAGAAGCATAGCACATCTTCTATGAAGAAGACTGCTATATTATTCCACACATAAACTCAAGGTGATTCTTTTAATTCACTTATCACAGCATAGCAAATCCAGTAATGCCTGAAAAAAAGACATGGAACTAAAAAAGAGAGGTAAATCAAGTTGCTAAAGTGCTGTGCTTACCCCCTAAAGTGTTTTTCTTTAATTTTTCATTGTAGCCAATCAGAGGCCACAGAAAGCTAAGCCATTGATTGGTGAAAACTCAGATCAGTCTATCTCATTGTTTAGACCAGCAGGAAAAACAGTGTTTACATTGAAGATGCAACACTGTTCATATCTTGTCAAAAAGGTATTGAAATTGCTACCCTATGAAGAAAATGGGGAAAATCAATAACTGCAAAGCACAAGTCATCAAATGTATGCACTACAGCAAGGGGTGCATCCATTTTACCAGTCCTGATGCAACTCCAGTGTTCAATTAAACAAGTTTTGACAGCATGAATCATCTTACCTTCATAGCATAGATTACAAGGGCAAATGATTACACAGAGTAGACAACTGCCATAGATTCGCTAACTGCAATAGGATACATTTCCAAACTCTCTCTTGAACCAAAATTAGAATGCACTAAGAAATCTCTTAAATTTCTGGCTCATTTAAAAGCAAAAAGCAAAGTTTCTGTAAATTCAGGATATGGACCAATATTTGAAAATAATTTTTTGTTGAGCTTGGGAGCCAGTACTAAAGAGTAAAACACAAACTGATCTTGTTTCTTCAGAGATCTGAAGGAGGTATGTTTTGAGTTTCAGCTGACCTTTCATGTATTCCATGTTTTAGAAAGCTAATATGGGCATATCCTGGAACATTTTCCCTTGAGCCGGCGCCCCTGCTTTGAGTCATGCCGTACTCTTTGCAAACTTCTTATGTAGGCCTGGGCTTGGGAGGAGAGCTCGAGGAAGGAACTAAGCTTACCTCTTTGACATTCAAAACCATCTCAAAATACCGGAGATTTTGAGGATAGCCCTTTAATCAGTTCCCCATAGACATGCTCTGCTGCTTAACTTGTGCAAAGCCCTGAGTGATGTGGATTTCTTTTCAAACATTCTCCTGTTAAATGGCTTTTTCTGATGTGTGTTCTGCCAAACACACATAATTTGTTTGTGGCACTATGTGTATTTTATGAAAAGATCCATGTTCAAGGAGTCTTTTTGTAAAATTCCATCACAGTTTGGCAGGCATGGGCCTAAATATCCATTTTTCGACCTGGACTGCCTATACAAAATTATCTTCATGGAATTTAAATATTGCCCTTATTTTGTCCCTCTGAGAGAAGAGATAACTATGTACTACTGTTTTTTTTCCTATTTTGTGTCTAAAGGAGCAATGCTTAGTACATTGGTCCCTAGATTTGGAAGCCTTCTCTTTCCACCCCTGCTGTGGCTATGACTAAGCTCCACTTATTATAATGTGTTCTTCTTTTCAGATAAAACTGAGAAATCCCAAAATAGTTGTCTTATGGTTTTAGATAGCTGTTTTCCTTTGATGAATGATCTGGCGCCTCAGTCCTTTCTAATTGTTTGTCCACATTCTGCAACATTATTCACTTTAAGAATCTTCGCTTAAGATGGAAAAAGACATTCTGACCTGTATTTAGTAAATGTTATAGCTGTGAATTAAGGATAAATAATACTTATTGGATATGACATCACTGTTTCTCCTATGTACTGTAAGTGATTTTATATCTCTTTTGTTTTTCCGTAATTGCTATCTGAAACACTTTGTCTCCATGTAGAGAAGATATGACTGTGGGGATGTCAATAGGTCTTCATCTGCGTAGTTTATACAACATTTTTCCTTCATCTTTAGTTTTATGCTATGAATTCATTGCTTGAGAGAAGTTACCATAAACTGCCTGATAATCTATCTCAGGATTTTACCCCAGCAAAGGTCACGCATAATTGTATAGTGCTAAGAAGTGTTTTAAATAATTTATTCCTTTTAAAATGTTTGTACCATCTTTGCAGCTGCCGAGCCATAATGCTTTCATTAAAATCACATCTGTGCTGAATTAAAACAGGAGGCCTATTCCAATCTTAAAGCATTTGTCAGGTTGAAAGTTTTTCTCATAGCTTCTGAAGCTCTTCCAAAAATCTGAGGGTTGAGACGGAATGCAGGCCCTTGTCACGAGCTGGTACTGAGGTCTAAGAACATTCCTGATCTGTTATTCTCTGTCTGGCTCTAGTTTGGAGGTATATCTCCCTAGTGTTCAATTTATTAACTTGCAGATGACTTGTCGTTCTTTTATTTAAAATGGGAATTCAACAAATAAAGTTAAAGGGGACTATCCCGTAAACTTCCCTAATTAAGGATTTGTTCCCCAAACTGAACTTGTATGTGAAGGAGAAAAGTAGAAAAAATAGCATTTATTTTTAGATTTTTTTCCCCGAGCCTTTGTTCAGGTCGGTTCTCCAGTTTTATACTGCTAATGTTCTGCAAACATTTGTTCAGGTATGAGTTCTTTTGGCTGTGAGTTAGCGAGAGGATTTGTTTTCAGAAAGTACTGTAATTCTTGTCCATTTAAATAAACACCGCAGTCAGCGATGAGAGGGCTTCCCACAGGGTATAACAAAGCTCAAACCAGTCTTGTGAACAACTTCAAAAAAGAAAATAACAGCCCCATCTAGAAAGGAAAATAAAAAGATTATGGATTGCTTCACCTTCTCCTTCATTAGGGAGATATTCTTTCACTAGGGATTACTGCTGATTCTTTATAGCTAAAGAGAGAAAACACAATGCAGAACAACAAACAAACTTGCAAAAAGCCCCTTGGTCATTTTGGATCAGTGCTGGTGCTGTTTATTGGCCTCATGACTGTATAGTGAATGCCTGTTTTCATGCATAATAGCAGAAGCGTGGGCAGGGGCAACCTACTGCAGGAATGCTCTGGAAATAACAAGGTTTTAAGTCCGTTGGCTTATAGAGCATTTTTTTTTATTCTTGTTCAAAATAATCATAGTGATTTTCCTCCGAGATAAGGCAAGGCTACTTTGAATGCCTAATGTTTTCACTCCCCTGGGTTTTCAGAACAAGCTAAGGTATGCAGTGTGGTTTCTGCCATAGATCAGCATAGATTTAAGACGCACAGAGTTAATATTGTATTCATACGGCAAACAACTGGAAGTCTCAAAGAATTTACCCTCCACGGTCAGGCTAAGACCTTCAGTTTGACCTACATGACTCCTAGATTAAAGTGCTGTTACCCTACTGGGTTCTGATTTTCCCATTGTAAAACTCTGTTATTTTTCCTCCTACAGCTACATTTTTATAGTGCTACTACCGGTAGAAGCATGAAACATTGAGAGTTCCTGTGCCTTAGACCCAGGGCTGGCTCAGCACCCTGAGCCAACTTTTCCTTTTGACCTCCCCCCCCCCCCACCTTGGGGCCAATAACAAACAGGGGTAAATGTGTAGCCCATTGACTTGTTAAGTGCCAGCACCTCCATCTAACTTAATCTGTATATTCTGTGTCACTATCAATATAGGTAGCGGTGCTGAAAGTACAGTGAGTGCCAGTGTCATCTGTTAAGCTAGGCCTGCTACATGTCAAACTCATGCTGAATCCCATGGTAGTTATTTAACTAGGCTTATATTTCACTTTTCTATCTGTCAAAGTGGTGTATATTCAGATACTATATACATATTTTTCCCTTGTCCCCAAAGGGCTCATAGTCTATGTTTTTGTGGCTGAGGCAACAGAGGGTTAAGTGGCTTGCCCAAAGCCACAAGTTACACCTATGGGAATAGAAAGTCCAATCCAAGGTTGATGTCCTCTAGCAGGAACCAAACCCCTGGCCCTCCAGTCCAAGGTAGCTTGCCCTAACCACTAGGCCACTCTGCTTTCCTCTTACTGTACTCTAGAGAAAGGGCCTCAAAATGTTACTCATGGAATCATACACAAGGTATGTGCTTTCATTTGCAATAAAAACCAGGATCTTTGCAAAACAGATATCATTTCCTGATGCCCATCAATGATGCACACTATTGCAATAATTCACACTATTGAGCAATAGTGTACACTTTTTGAGAGAGTGCACACTTAAGCAATAGTATGCTTTATTTTACAAGATTGCACATTTATGCAATGGCATGCACTATTTGCACATGTGAGAATAGTGCATGCTATTGTGTAATAGTGCACACTCTCACATAAGAGTGCACACTCTTGCTCAATAGTGTGCATGTTTGCTGAAGATTGCATATTATTGATGAAAAATGATATGAAACAAAAACACACTAAAAAAGAACAAAGCGATACAAAAATATTTGGGCTGCACATTTCTACCATACAGTGATCAAACGTAGGCACACACACACACACACATGCTTGTTGGTGAGAGGAGGAGTCAAGATGGCGCTGGCTAGGCTCTAGTGAAGCGGTCATTCCTTATGGGGAAGAAGTGTAAGGTTAAGGGGGATTTGCTGTCTTCTCAAGCCCCTGCTATCTCTATGCCAGTATCTACAGTGGTCTCTGGACCTCTTGATATTTACTTTCAATGACTACCTCAGTATTTTGTAGGAGCTCAGCCCTAGCTGTAGTTTTTCCAGGGCCAGAAAGCTCTTTGACTGTTTTGGTGCTATCATCTCTCTCCCCCGATTTTGCGGCCAATACCGAAAGCAGTGTGCCTCCAGCAATCCCCTGAAGAAAACTTGCAGCCGAGATTCCTGTTGGGAGATTGGGACTTCTTTGATCTGCAAAGGCCAAGCTCAAAAATCGTGATGGCAGATGTTGTTTCTGCCCCAGAACAATCTCACCATGCTGATCCCTTGGCGTCACCGGGTGGAAGGTGGCAATGTGTGTGGTTTCCGTTCAGAGAGGTGTAACAGCATCGGCAGGAATGGAAGTGGAATTGGCCCAATCAGGTGATACTATTTCATTCTCTTTGGTGCGACCAGTGAACTTTACACTAGAATCTATATGGCAAACAATTGTTTCATCGGGGGAAGCGTTGCTACTCCAAGTTTCCTCATTGGCAGTTAAAATTAACAAAAACTCTGCGGCAGTTGAGCAAGTTGCACCCAAGGTTTCTGCAGGTGAAGGTCTCAGAAGTTCAGACAAAGGTAGCTTTGTTGGAAGAACAGTCTGTATCATTTATTAAGAACTTTGCTTCAATTAATGCTAAACTGGAGCATTTAGAAAATCTAATTCATGCTAATTAAGATTTATAAATTTTCCTCGTGTCACCACAATATCGGCAAGGGATATGTTTAGAGCATATTTGATTTGATGGAGACTCTGGGCTGTTCCTAGAGAGATGATTCTGCCTAAAGTGAAGTTGTATTGTCTCCCTGAAAGCAAGAAATTGGCTTCTGCAGCAAGAATTGGGGACCAACAAATTGATGATCTTAATGTATCAGCATTGCTAGAGACATCTCAAGAACCTGATTATAACTTTTGCCTGTTGGTCTGATAAAGAATGGCTTCTTAAGCTATTCTTTCATAAGAGGACTCTTCTGTTTCATGGTTTATTGGTTTGCATATACCCTGAGTTGGCTAAAGATATCCAGCCAAAACCCCCCAAAAAATAACAGAACAATCACTGTCACCAAATGAAAACAATAAAGATTGTCTGTATTGCAGGCATATATACAATAATACAGACAATCTTTATTGTTTTCATAAAGATATCCAGCGGCATCATAGGGAGTTCCTCTGCTTCGCCCTGAGGTTCAGCAGTTGGGTAAGCTCTTTTTCTTGAAACATCCTTGCAAATATTTGGTAAAGTACCATTCAATTTCATATATTTTTTATGAGTCCTCCCAGCTGCTGGCTTTTGTGAATGCTCAGTGTCTGGAAGCCTCCATTGACTCTCCACCCAAAGTGCCATGATATAAATATGCTGGACATTAGCCTAACCATTTTACTTTTGTATTGGGTACATATATATTTTTTTTCTCATGTGCTCCTTGTATAGTGGGCTAAGCTGACCAGACAGAAATGATTCACTAGATGTGTTTTCTTGTTTTATTTCTTCTTTTTGTTTTCTACTGTTTCTACTCTATTTCTGTACAAGAAGGTTTATATTAATTTTCTTTGTATAATGTATAAAATTGCATAAAGATAAAATTAAAAAAAAAATGGGCACACACTTTGTCTCCCATGGGAACAATTCCCAGCTTATAAAGCCACAGGATGGTCCTCGCCATCCTTTCCTTGGGCTAGAATTCTCCTTGACTCCGTGTCTGGCCATTTCTACTACAAAGGTATGATTTAAGTCAGGCCTTACTGTTCTGAGCCTAGGGCATCTTTCAGTTCCTGACAGATTTCCCCTAATTCCTCTGACAAAAAAATCTTCTCTGGTGCTTTCTTCAGTAGCAGGCAGTGTTAACAGCTTCATCCTTTCTGCAACATTTGGAATCAAGTGTTGGTAATAGCTGAGAAGTCCTTAAAAGGCTCCCATCTGCTTCTTTGAGGCATGAGCACTTGTGTAATGATGTCCTTCTTCCTTCTCTGCAGGTGCACGTCTTCCCATCCTCGAGTATACCCTAGTCCAGGGGTCTGCAACCTTTAAGACATAAAGAGCCACTTGGACCCGTTTCCGAAGGGAAAAAAAAAACTGGGAGCCGCAAAACCATTGCGACATTTAAAACAAATCTAACACTGCATATATTGTTTCTTACCTTAATGCTATATACGACCCCCTACTTTTCCTGTTAAAATATAGGTGTTTGGCCTATACTCGCCGTATAAGACTACCCCTCTTCCTTCGCACACCAAAAAAATACGCCAGAAAATATCACAACAACAAGTAACAATATTTGATTTCAAAATGATGATGATTTTGTAGTCAAATCACTAATATGAAATAAAATTATTTTTTCTACCTTTGTTGTCTGACCAATTTATTCTTTGATCATGCTGGTCCCGATCTGAGGCTTCTGCTTTCCTTTCTTCTCTTGGCTCTCTTTCTGTGGTCTATGGTCCATCTGCCATTTCTTATCTCTTCTTTCGTTTTCTTCACTTCTTTCCATCAGCCTATTTCCAGTCCCAGTAACCCTCCCCAATATCAGCCCCTTTCCAGTCCTCACTCCCAGTACCTTCCAATGTCAACTTGCATTCCCATGATTGCCACTGGTGTCCATTTCCTTCCAGTCCCCCTCCTTCCCCACTGACCAGTCCCTTCTAGTACAAATACCATGGCAGCCCCTCTCAGATCCAGTTCCATTCTCCCATCCCCTCATATCAGCCCATTTGTAGCCTTAGCCCCCCGTGATCTTCCAGGGCCAGCAGCTCTATCCTCCCCTCCCCACAATCAGCCCATGCCCAGTCAAAGCTCCCCAATCAGCTCGCTTCCAGTGCTAATCCCCCCTCAACCCCATTACCAGTGCTAGCCTCCCCTAATCAGCCCAATACCAGTCCTACCCCCATCAAATCATTACCAGTCCTAGCCTCCCCTAATCAGCTCATTTCCAGTGCTCGTCCCCTCAACCCCATTACCAGTGCTCCATCCCTCCATGTCAGCCACCTCCCTCCCTCCCTCCATCCATATCAGCTCCCTCCCTCCATGTCAGCCCGCCTCCCCAATCCCTCCATGTCAGCCCCCTCCATGTCAGCCCCCCTCCCTCCATCCATTTCAGCTCCCTCCCTCCATGTCAGCCCCCTCCATCCCTCCATGTCAGCCCCCTCCCTCCATCCGTATCAGCTCCCTCCCTCCATGTCAGCCCCCCTCCCTCCATGTCAGCCCCCCTCCCTCCATCCATATCAGCTCCCTCCCTCCATGTCAGCCCCCCTCCCTCCATATCAGCTCCCTCCCTCCATGTCAGCCCCCCTCCCTCCATGTCAGCCCCCTCCATCCCTCCATGTCAGCCCCCTCCCTCCATCCATATCAGCTCCCTCCCTCCATGTCAGCCCCCCTCCCTCCATCCATCCATGTCAGCCCCCCTCCCTCCATGTCAGCCCCCCTCCCTCCATCCATCCATATCTGCTCCCTCCCTCCATGTCAGCTCCCCTCCCTCCATGTCAGCCCCCCTCCCTCCATGTCAGCCCCCCTCCCTTCTTCTGCAGCCGCGGCTCCCTGCCTCTTAGGGAACCGCGGCTGTGCTTTTAAAATCATCTCGGAGCCCTTCCTGTCTTGACGGGCTCCGTGCAGCATTGTCCTGCCTCCAAAACTTCCTTTAGAGGCGGGACAATGCTGCACGGAGCCCGTCAAGACAGGAAGGGCTCCGAGAGATGATTTTAAAAGCACAGCCGCGGTTCCTTAAGAGGCAGGGAGCCGCGGCTGCAGAAGAATGGAGGGAGCCCATAACGCCACGTTTTAATACCGGGCGGGCAGTGTGCTCCGGAGCCGCGGCAAAGGTGAGAAAGAGCCGCATGCGGCTCCGGAGCCGCGGGTTGCCGACCCCTGCCCTAGTCACACTGTCAAAGGTGAAGAAACACTCTGAGGGTGGCTCAAGGTATAGAGCACCAGCATAATTTTGCCAATTTGACACTTGCTTTAGTGGATAAAATCCATATAGTTAGAGCCGCTTCAACCCCTTATGGGGCCCTGGGCAAACATTTGAGAATGCTCCCTCCCCTTTGTGTGCCTCCCTGAAGCAGCACAGTCAGTGGCCCTGTTCCTTCCTTCTGCTCCCTCAAGCTGCTTGCAAGTGAAGTGAGCGGTGCTATAGTGAAGAGACCAGAAGCAGTCTGTTCAATCAAGAGCCGCCTACTTCTCTTGCACACGGCCTGAGGGAGCAGAAAGAAGGAACAGGGCTGCAGTGCAACTTGGCCCCTGTTGTACATTTATTTATTTACTTTCTCTTATCTACTGTGCTATTCTGCACCAGTGCAGTTTACATTGAACAACTGAAATTACATTGAACAGGGCATTATAACTTGGAGATAACTATTTTACAGGGAACATGGGCAATGGAGGGTTACATGGCTTGCCCAAAATCACAAGGAGCATCTATGGGACTAGAAACCCCAGTCCTTCTGGCCCAAGGTTGCCGTCCTCTAGTGGGATTTGAACCCCTGACCTTCTGGCCTGAATTACCTTGCCCCAACCACCAGGCCACTCCACTGTACATGAGCCCAAAGGCAGCTGTCCCTTTTCCCCCTAGACTAAAGCAGCCCTGTATATAGTGGATCAAATCCAGCCAAACCCTTGAGGAAGGAACTTGAATTTGAAACTTTTGCAACGCAAGGAATGATGGATTTTTAATTTGGATGTGATTGCACCTAATGGGTTAAATTCTGAAATATAGTGGGCTGTATATTTTATTAATAATTTACGGTTTAGTGGCATAAAATTGTTTAACAAGGAATGTAGTGAGTAATTTAAAATCTGTGTTGTGGCTTGATGTCAGAGGGGGGTGGAGTTTCCACCTCTAAAAATGGTGGAAGAGTGGAAAGTAAAAGCAGTCAGAAATGCTGAAAGAAAAATGATCTCCAATGTTTGAGCGGCTTGGGATTTTTTGAGACAATATGTTGCTCCAGATGCAGGCTTATGCCAAAACATTAATTGTGGGTCTGCAACTATTGGGAAGTTTATTGAAAGAGATAAGTAATGGAGACTAAATGAACTGTGTTTTAAGAAATTTATTATGTGTGCATAGCTTGTTTATAAAAACATTAAGAGGCATATGATAGCACTGAGCAGCTGAAAATAAAAGCCCCAAAATGCCAAGAAACTGCAATTTTGATGCCTCAAAAAATCATATAAAGTAGATTTTACAGTTATGCTGGTCTAGCTTATTTTTTGTTTTGAGATGTATTGTATAAAAGCAGCATAGGCAACTATGTACCTTATCAAGTAGGCTCCCAGGACTATTCTCAGCAGAGCACAAATGCTTTTGCACAAATGTACGCCTCCTCCAAAACATGTGCAACTATGTGAGTGTGCTTTATACATGTACACATGTACTTACCTCAGGAATGCCTACAGAAACTTACAAATGGCAAATGTCCTTGTATGTGCATATTTACCAGTACAATCTTATAACAGCCATTTTTACATAGATCCCGATCCCATAAGGGGCACATCTGGGTCATCCGGATGGCCAAGCACTGGTGGGGCCAGACTGTACCCAATTCTGCACCCCGGGAGCAAGACGCTCCTGTGGTAGCAGGACTGAGCACTGAGATGACCCAACGTGCCCCTGTAGCAGTCACGGGAGACGTCCAGACAGCAAGATGGCCAGGTCTCCCTCTGCTTCCGCTGGTGTGCTGGTGCCATGGAGTCCCATTGCCATGGCACCAGGATATCCAGCGGAAGTGCTGATGGCCAGACACTCCACCAGACCAGTTTTCCTGCCACCCGACCCTCAGCGGAGTCTGTCAGGACCGGGATCAGGCGGTGGGTACTCCCCTCCTGTGGCTCCATTTCTTCTGGGAAGCTGCTGGGCTGGAGCACCTGGGCGTCCCATGCTTATTCCATCTCCGAGGTGGAATAAGCTAGGCATCCTTCTGGTTATCGCCAGACATACAGGGCAGTGACCTGAATCGGCCCTATATGTCCGGGGGCCTGCCCTGCCCATGCTCTTTCTACTTTCTGCTCCCATACTGCCCCCATCCAGCTCTCCCCGCACAGAGGCTCTGTGCATGTGGGGAGAGAGTTTCTCTGCATTCGGGCCGACGGCTAGTGGGGCTGCACGTCCCACCAGGACGTGCAGCACAGCTATTTGCCTTACAGAATTGGGCCCATATAAAACATGCTTTATGTGCAGAAAATGTTTTATAAAATTGCCCCCACTGCCTTTGTCAGAATCTTAAGCAAAATCCATTATTATTATTGGTATAATAGGGGTATCATTTTCAGATCTATGACATCAAATGAAATCTGAAGCCCCGATTCCCCTCCTCCTACTTGAAAGGAGAGGAATAAAAGGCTTTTAAAATTGGAGTAAGATATTTCTGAGACTGTCAGAATTCCAAATAGGTATTTTCTAAATATTTAAAAACAAATTGTAGATAGTATATGGAGATCAGATTTGAGATCTCTAGGTCAGGACATGTACATTTTTGACAGTATTTTAGAAAAGGCTCTGCCAGATGTGGAAGCTTTTCTGAAACAGTGCAGGAGCGCAGGTGTATTTGCTAATACATGGAGCCAGAGGAGCCATTTTACATCGTATCTCAGTGACAGGCGACATCAGATAAAGGTCATATCAGCCACTTCCTCCACCTTCCCCTCCACACAAAGTGTACCCCAAGGATCAATGCTATCAGCCCTACTCTTCAACCTATACATACATCCCATCTGCGATATAATCAGGAAGCATAGCATCCAATATGCGGTGTACGCAGATGACATCATGATCTATACCCCCCATCAACCTGAATATACCGGACTACAAAGCAATAACAACTTGCCTCCAAGACATGTCTAACTGGCTCTCCCACAACAACCTAAATATAAATTACAAGAAAACCAAAGCTCTGATCATTACACGTACATATCCTTTATCCCACCCCAGTCAATCCGCCTACACAATCAGACTCTTCTGATTGAAGAGGAAGTCAGATACCTGGGGATAACGCTGGACAAGAACTTGAACTTTAAATCACGCATAAAAAAGACCACAAGGAACGCATATCACAAAATGACCACAACAAGAAGACTCAAATCCCTCCTTGACCAAGAACATTCAGAACCGTATGTCAAGCCACCATATCACCTATCTTGGACTATTGCAAGTCCATATACATTGGACTACCGAAGCATACAATCTGTCCATTGCAGATGGCACAAACTGGCCATTGTAGATCATCACTGCCTCACCAAAGCATGACCATATCACCCCAAATCTCAAGCAACTGCACTGGATCCCAATCACATCACGCATCAGATTCAAAACTACACGGAACATTTTCAATATCAAGCAAAACATATATGCAAGCAGCCTGAATGAATTAATTAACCTAGATACAAGAATCAGGCCAAGAAGACAAAGCAGAATGGATACCATAAGAACACCAAGTTCCTACCCAAGGACCACAAAGGCCACATCATCCAGAGCATTTTCCTACATAGCTCTATCCCTCTGGAAATCCCTCCCAGCCGACCTAAGAGCCACAACTGACATCAAAGACTTTTGAAAGAAATTGAAAACTCTACTCTTCACTGACCACTTTGGGACTACGCCTGCCGACTTTAAACCCACCCATGCAGTACCCTGAAGAAGTGCTGCCCATACTTGGGATCTCAAATAATAACCAAAACACCCTGCAGCTCTAGATGTACATAACCAACTCTGTAAATCAGTTACATACTAATTTCCTGCATGAGCAAGCACTATACCCGCCCTTTGAGCATTAACCAACTTTTGTAAATACTTAATTACCACGGTCCTTCTACATGCTTCCCCCCCCTTGTTAGCTGATTAATTTGTTCTCAAACTATGTAAACCGCTTTGATTGAAGGATAAGGCGGTATAGAAAACCTATTAAATAAATAAATACATTTTATAAATCGAAATATGGGAAAAATGGCAACTGACACGTGTATGTGGCCCATTTTGCAAAGCTACATGAATGTTTTTTAAACACTGTCAAGTCGATGCAGATTCCTGGTGACCCAGCACCCCCTGGGTTTTCTTGGCAAGGTGTGACCGGAAGTAAATTGCCAGGCCTTTTCTTCTGAGGCAATGGAGGGGAAAATGACTTGTCTAAGGTCACAAAGAGTGGCAGTGGGAATTGAACACTGATTGCTTGGATACTAGGCTGTTGCTCTAACCATAAGGCTACTATGTATAAATGCCATTAGTTCACTACAGAGGCTACCAACTTCATTTAATTTCAATTTGAAAGGGGAAATAAACAGTTGTAGATTAAGGAGGATAATCTTCTTAATCCCTCCTGTTAAGAGCTGGCTGAAATTAATACCTTTTCAAAACCCATACATGCCGTGGAGCAGCTGTAAATCCTGACATGGACAATTTTGGTCATGCTGTTCAATTTAACCATCTACTCAATAATCCCATGCAGCAACGCAAAACTATTTTACAGGTCTTTCTTGCACTATCGTAAATTAAAGCTTGAAAATCAAATGCTCCAGCTCACTGGCCATCCTTGATTTTCTATGTGCACATATTACATCATATAAATCTGCATCAAAAACCTAAATTTTATGTTTTTTCCTAGAGAAGAAAGTGATTGCAGCCTTTCGACCGAACCAAAGCGCTGATGTTGGGTTGTTGTTCGACTTGAATCTCGATGGGACCCCAAAAATGGTTATTTAGCTCCTGGGCACTTGGCCTTGAAGTTTTCTCACTCAAAATTTTGACATGAATTTATAAGATGTAATATATGCACATAGAAAATTGAAGTATAGGATTACAATTTCAGTCGCTAATGGCCAGTGAGTTGGACATTTCATTTTCAAGCTCTTAATTTATGATACCACATGAAAGACTTGAAAAAATAGTTTTGTGTTGCTGCATGGGATTATTGAATGGATGATTATGTTGACATCCCTTTGTGTGAACAGTATTTGCATTTGAGGGGGGATGACCTGCAGAGAGCAGCAGGTAGAATCCTAAACACAGGAATAGAGGGGCGTGACCTAAATGGAGCTGCAGTTACAACCATTCTAGCTACCTTACTGGTCAGATTAGATGGACCATACTAGTCTTTATCTGCCATCATAAACTATGTTACTATGTACATAGGTATGAACACTTGCTTTGATTTTCAATTTTGGTCATACACACTTATTCTCTATATCAGGCATGTCCAACAGGTAGATCGTGATCTACCTGTAGATCACGGAGGCGTCAGAGGTAGATCGCTAGCCCCACTTGGCTCCATCTCTGCAGCAGCTCGCCCCGTTGCTAGGAGAGAGCTCGTGCCGGCAGGTCATCTGCCGAGGGCTTGCTGCCGCTGCAGATTCTTTGCCTGTCTTTTTTCCCTGCCTGCGGGAATCTTGCCAGCGGGTGTATTGGGGCGCTTGTTGTTTTCATGCCAATAGTTTGTGGGTAACCCAGGGGGCTGCCCCCCCGTGCCCCGCGACAAGACGCCACAGGCCCGGCGTCATACCTGGTCTCCTGCCTCTCAGAATCACCCATTCCTGCCCCTGCCCCAACACCCCTTAGAAGTGTGTTATATACCGGGTGATATCCATTCGCCCGGGCTTTACCTGAATACACTTACCGTAATAGTTGTGTCGTGTGCTGGTCATTGGTCGCTTTATAGTTCGCTTTCATTAAACGTTTTCGGGCAGACACAACAAAGTGTCAAGAATTTGGTGATTTTGGCGGGCTTTTCCAATTTTGTTCTAACTTGCTTATGCCTTGCCTTCGAATTGGTTCAAACCACTGAGACTTTTGCTTGCCTCTGCAATTTTATTTTGCCTAGCCTTTGCGTTGATTCTACACTGCAATTTTATTTCACCTTGCCTTTGCGTTGATTCTACACTGTGTGCAAAATTTATTAAATCGCGTGTGGTGGTATTTGAACTTGTTTGGCGGTATTTGATTTTATCTGGTTTGATGGACAGGTGTTTGAGTTTTTTTGATGATTGTTTGGTGGTATTTGATTATTGGTGCCAGTATGATGAATTCTTATTTTTACTTTTAGAACTGCATGTGTGTTTTTTTGGCATCTCCAATCCTTGTATTGCACATCATCCAGAGGTCTTCAGTTCCTGTTGATCTTTAATACTTTGGGACATTGACAGCCACCCCAGTATAACAAAGATGAGTGTTCCAAAGAAGAGCAAAACCGACCCCTTTCATGATGAATGGGAAATGGACTACTTCTTCATCATGGTGAAAGTCAAGTATTGTTGTCTAATTTGTAACGCCCCAGTATCCTTGCCCAAAAAGGGTAATCTGAAACATCATTATAAGGCTCTGCATAGCAATAAATTTGATGCTGATTTTCCACCTAAAAGTGAAATTTGTAAACTGAAGCTCAAAGAACTTAAATCGAAATTGGCTACTCAGCAACAGTTGATGGCGAAGCCAAGGTCACATTCGGTCAATGCAACCATAGCATCCTTCAAGGTCAGCAACCTGATCGCAAAGAAATGCAAATCTTTCACTGAAGGGGAATTTGTAAAAGATTGTTTTCTTAAAGCAGCTGACAATCTTTTTGAAGGATTTAAAAATAAGAAAGAGATAATAGCTGCTATTCAAGATGTACAATTGTCAAGAAACACCGTCATGCGGTGAATAGAAAAGATGTGTGGAGACTCAACTGAACAATTGTTGGGGGATGTTTCAAATTGTGTTGCTTTCTCACTCCAACTGGATGAATCTACAGACATAAGAGACATAGCCCAGTTACTAGTCTTTATATGGACGTTTTTTGAAGACTTCAGTGTTAAAGAAGAACTACTTGGAATGATTTCTTTAAAAGGGAGAACTACCGGTCAGGAAATATTCAGTTCTTTCCATTCTTTTGTGACAAAGTGTAATCTTCCATTGCATAGACTTGTTTCCATCACTACTGATGGAGCAAGAGCAATGACAGGTGAGGTTAATGGTTTCATAGCCCTCTGTAGACAGCATGACAACTTCCCAGATTTCCTTTCTTACCACTGCATCATTCACCAGCAAGTTTTGGCAAGCAAGAGACTCAATACAAAGACTGTCATGGACATCATCACTTTCAAAACTGTAAATTCAGTTCGTGGAAGACCACTTCAAAGATGGCTTTTCAATCTTACTCTTGATGAAGGGGCAGCGGAAATCATTTTGCACACAGATGTAAGGTAGCTAAGTAGGCACAAAGTTCTGCAAAGATTTCGTGATTTGCTGAATGAAATAAGAAGCTCTTTGAAGGAGAGGGGAGATGACCAAGCAGAGTTGGAAGATGAGCAGTGGTTATGTGATCTGGCATTTCTCACTGACTTTACAGGCAAACTAAGTGATATGAACCTTGAACTACAAGGTAAAAACAAATGCATTGGCGAGATGATGAGTACAGTTTCATCCTACAAGAGCAAATTTGAGCTAATGATGACTGACCTTGCAAACAACACTTATGATCATTTTCCTAATACACAGGACCATCTGGGACAATATCCAAATTTTGTTTTTCAGAACGAGAAGTATGTGACAGAAATCTGTTCTGTTATTCAGGAATTCGAAAATAGATTCTATGACTTCCAAAAAATTGGAACAGTTGTGGCGTACTTGTCATACCCATTCAAAGTAGATGTGGACATTAAAGAAACTGCAGCTGCTATCTGTAAAAATTAACAATTGAACAAGCTATCTCTTGAAAACTAAATATTAACCCTTAAAAATGACATTTTTCTCACGACCCGTGCTGAGCAAGAATCGTTTTGGAAGCTAGTGCCTAGAGACAAATTTCCCATCTTGAGAAGGTGCAGTGAAGCTGTACACTCCTGTTTTGGTTAAATTTACTTGTGTGAATCTGCATTTTCCCATCTGAAAATGACAAAGGGACTTGTTTACAAAGCTGCGGTAGCGCTTTGCGATCGTTATCGGAGCCACGACCCCATTGATTTCAATGGGGCCGTGGCTCAAATAACGACCGCGAACCGCTACCGCGGCTTTGTAAACAAGCCCCAAAGAGTACACAATGTTCCAACATGACAGATAAACATCTCCAGGATTCCCTGAGACTGGCCCTAGCACAATATTCAACCAATTTCAAAAAGCTGGTGGATAAAATGCAAGCTCAGACGTCTCACTAATGAGCAAGAGCGAAATATTAAACATTGCACAAGATCAGCCTGTATCAATACTCGACCTAAATTTAACACAAATTACTCAATAAAAGTTAAAGAAAGTTATTAATCAATAAAACTTTAAGAAAAAATGTACTTTCCATTTCCCCTTGCAGTTCTTACTGGATCTCCGTCTCTCTGTTTTGTTTTTGCTTAATTTGCTTAACAACTTATCACATCCAAGTAAATGACAGAAGGTTCATTAAAAATGGGGGGGGGGGGAATCCTCCAACTTTATTGGGTTAAAATTTAATTTGAAACTAATTTGAAACTTAATTTTCATGGTGGTAGATCACCGGCACTTTTGGCCGGAAAAAGTAGATCACGACCTGTTCGAAGTTGGACATGCTCTAGATGAAATGAGAAATATATGTGCAGTTTTTAGACCCACCCATACCATGTCCTAACCATACCCCCAACACTCACCCTTGTAATTTCTATGTATTATGGACATCCACATGTAAATTTAGCCCATTTATGCATTGTTGCCATATCCATGTGTAAATGCTGAGTTTTCCATATGGAAATTATGAACAAGGCTTCTAAAATAACCCTCTTACAATGGAGAAATCAATTTAACTTTAAGAAAACTAGTGAGATGAAAAGTTAAACTTTTTAATTGTTATTTTTGTTATGCTTTTATGATACAAATCAAGAAAACTTGACAATTAAAAAAACATTCTGTAGTAAACAAAAAAAACCAATAAGAAAAATAAGAATAACAAAAAAAAGGATTAAAAAAACTAGTACCCAGCATAGCTAAATAGTCTACATACTACAAGACTCAGAATTAGTTCATAAGGACATATGTTTCCTGTGGCCAAAGAACCAGTGGTCTCTTGAAGCACCTCAATCTTGTATCCAATTGTTCTTTGAAGGCAGTAATCTTCACTTCTTAGAAAGAAATTAAGAGCCCTGCACTGGTTTAATAAGTTTGAAAACGTGCCCACTCAAGGCTGATCACCTTTGGTTTCACTAAAGATGTCATCCTGGGTATGAACTTTAGGTAAATTCACCTCTCTAATTTGGGAGTTGGTTTCACTAAAGGTGTCATCCTGGATATGAATTTTAGGTAAATTCACCTCTCTAATTTTGGAGTTGGGCCATGTTAATTAGAGGGGAGAATTGTAGAGTTATTATTGTTAATTGCCATCAAGTCTATGTCAGCTCCTGGAGACCCTGTGGATAGTTGTCCATGTTGTGACTATCCCCTAGGTTTTCTTAACAAGGTTTGACAGAAAGCCTACAGGACCTAGTATTCCAAGGCGGTCTCCCATCCACATACTAATGAGGCCTGACCCTTCTTAGCTTCCAAGATCAGACAAAATTAGACACACTCAGGGTGGCATGGCCATAATGAACTGTATTATACTCTTTTTTATTTCTGTCCCAGAGAACACTAACTCTTCCCCTCCTCTGCCAGTGTTCCCCTCTGCCAAAGTCATTGGTCACTGCTGGGCTATTCTGCAATCTCCATAAACAGTGCTGCAGCTCTCATGGGTACAACGGCTGCTGACATGATCTAATGTGTCCAAACTAGAATTGGCAACAATCCATTCTTCTATAGCCAATAACAGTGGAGGCTCATGAAACTGGACTCAGCATTAGGGCAATTTTATAACTGCGCGCAATGAGTAAAAAATACAGAATACTTTTTCTGTGTGTGGGCTTTCTGGGATTTTCAAAGTGAAAACACATGTGTGCTTCTGCTTCAAATATTACTTCAAATCTACTTTAGGAAAACTGTTCACTTACTTCTACACCTCTTCTTTGGGGTACACAAATGCTCAAAATTAAGGGGATACATGCAAACTCCATGCTAGCAAGTAAATGCAAAACAGAAACATCCTGTAGTTCTCTTTCTATTTGGTCTTCACAGCTACCCTATTAGCTGCTTGGCACCAAGGGAGAACATCTTTTCCAAGGGTAATTGGCAGTTTTCTGGTCTTTACTCTAGGAATTAAATTTTCAGGATGGGGACCAACATATGCTGTTAGATCCTTGGCACTTATCTCACACTTCTTCCCTCTCAAATAACTGAATCCAGTCCAGAGTCTGAGTGCTGAACCAAGGATTTACTTAAACTGAACAATAAATAGCAACTGACAAAGACAGAAAAAATATAACTATATTACAAGTAATCAATTTCTCTTCCATACTCCAAGATAGTTACAAACAGATAAGTTAAAGGCCGCGGGCAGGGTCCCAGAGGCTGCCGTTAACCTGTGGCGCGGCCCGGCGCGGGTCCCTGCCCGTTTAAAGGAGAAGCGGCGGGGGGGGGGGGGGAGGGGGTGGGGTAGGCAGGCTCGAAGGCAAGATGCATGCGGCATTATTTAAAATGATTGGCTCTGCCGCGGGATCGCGCGCGGCAAGAGCCAATCATGGGAGGAAAGAGGGCCATGTGCTGAGGCATCCGGAATGCGCCTTCAGCACATGGCCGAAGAGCAGGGCGGCAAACGGAGTTGTGCGGCGATCGGTGGCGAATCCTTTGGGCAAAGGCGGCAGCGGGGATAGTGGCGGTGATCCTGAGCTTTTCGGCGGAGAGCGGATTCAGATCTGTGATCGGTATAGTCTCGAGCTTTTGTTGAGGTGCGAGGGGCGCAATTAGATATCGGGGGTACGGGGACCCGGACGTTGGGATCACTGCGGTGAGGAGCCCATAATTAACGCGAGCTGGAGTCAAGCCGATGAGGAAAGGAATAAATTAAAAAAAAACAAAAAAACAGAAGGACGAGAAAATTGTCAGAAAGAAAGGTACTTGTGCTTGCAGAGGTGTGGCATAGGAACAAGGATGCCGGGTGGAAAAAGGAGTACTGGAGGGGGTTTGGAAAGAGGCAACGGAGTGGCAGGGAAGAAGACTCGAGGCAGGGCAGGAAAAGGTGGAGGCAAGGGGCAGCATCAGAGATCAGGAGGCCGGGGAGGTTCTGTAAGGGATGGATCTGCTGGGCCTGTGGGAAGGGAGCATGGAAGGTCACAAGGAGCTGTAGGATCAACGGGGCCTGTAGGCAATGGGCAGGGAGGGCCTTCAGGAGCAGGGCAGCGTGATGGTGTGGGGCGTGGAAGGCAAGCAAGGGGAAATTCAGTAGTGAGGGGTGGTAGAGGTATTAGGCGTGCCGTTGGGCGGCAGTGTGCGGACAGAGATACTAGTGTGGGGCAGGATGGGGGAGAAGTAGCCAGCATGTTGGCAGAAGGGCCTGTGGCAGGTCTAGGTAGCAGAGCTGCGTGGAATGTGGCTGATGGTGCGGGATATGGGGTTCCTGCGAGTGTTAGTGGGAGTGGGATGTTCTCGGGGAGTCCGGGGGGGGGGGGCTGGGGTTATGGGGCAGCATGGATGGGAGCATTGGATGGGAGGTGGGCAAGGACCTTCCAGGGCTGACTGGGCAGGGGCCTGGCAGGCAGCATGGCCTGCGGTTGTTCCCCCTGCGGTTCTCCCTTTTTTGTCTCCACAGGTTCCGGCAATGGCTTCCACGGGAGCAAGGTACTGCAGAGTACAGCAAGACAGGACAGCGAGTGGAGAAGCGCAGGTGACGCCGGCACGTGGCGGCCCCTCGGATGGATCGACAGTACTTGGAGAGGGTGAGCCGCGAACGGTTGAAGACGGTTCCAGAGAGGTGCATCCACAGCGAGTGCTGGAGTCTACAGAGGCAGCAGTGATGGGTGAGTTGCAAATGGAACAGGAGGGTGGGGGTGCGAGGGGGGTGCGGGTGGAAAAGGCGGGGAAGGCTACCCGGAAGAGGAGGCATACTTGCCGTCGGAGGCGCAGATCGGAATTGTCCACGTCGTCGTCCTCGAGTTCATCCACGGGTTCGTCGGCAGAGGGGGGTAAGAGCGGGGAGCAGTGTGCTTCCGGGGTGGGGTCGGCGGTGGTTACAGCTTTGTCGGAATTGTGGGAAGGGGTGCCAAAGAAGTTGAGGCGGAAGATTCGGAAGAGGCGGTACATTGACATCTTCCGACTGTTGGAGGGACGTAAGCGTTCTGGGGAAAGTAAAAAAAGCAGAAAGAGGATGAAAAGGCGGGGAGAGTGCATAAGGTGGCGCGGACAGTGGTAAATTGGGTGAGGGCCTTTTTGCGTTTGGCGAGTGTGTGGGGTAAATGTTACCCGGAACAGTATGGGATGCTTTTGTCTTATGCGGACTCTATTCTGGAGGCGTCGCAGACGCATGAAGGCTGGTGCTGGCTCAATTACGATGAGAGGTTTCGGGATAAAATGGAGGAGAACAAGTTGTTGTCTTGGGGCAGCCAGGTTATCAATTTGTGGCTCACGCAAATGTCAATAAGGTCGGGTGCTGTAGGTGGGGGGGGGGGGGGGGGGTGAAATCGGTGGGGGGAGCCAGTGCTGTAGGAAACCGTTCCTTTCAGACAGTGGGAGTTGGGGTGTCGAACAAGCAAGGGGTTGGAGGTGGGGATGTATGTTGGAGGTTCAACAAGTCCTCCTGCCCATTCCCTGATTGCAAGTTCAGGCACGCATGTACGAATTGCGGAGGAGGGCACTCTGTGACAAAATGTATTAAAAAAGGACTCTTGGGGAGCGCTTTGCCGTCGGCCAAGTGAGAGCCCGGCTTTCTGCATGGCCACCTCTCCAATACGGGTGGGAGTATTGAGGGAGTGGCTCCGGCATTATCCTAAAGAACGGAATGGCGAGGTATTGCTTAAGGGTTTTCGTGATGGGTTTGTAATTCCAATAGAGGGTGGGGTCGGGAACAAGGTTGGGAGAAATGGGCCATCTGTACAACGTTTTGCAGATGTGGTGAAGGCAAAATTAGATGGAGAGTTGATGTTGGGCAGGATAGCGGGCCCTTTTTTGGAGCCCCCATTTTGGAATTTTGTGGTTTCCCCATTGGGAGTTATTCCAAAGAAGCAGTCGGGTAAGTTCCGGTTAATTCATAATTTGTCTTATCCGATAGGGGAGTCTGTGAATGACCACATTCCTCGGGAATGCTGCACGGTCCGTTATGCTTCATTTGACAAAGCTGTTGGACTGGTGAGGAAGGCTGGGCAGGGAGCGTTGATGGTCAAGGTGGACATCGAGGCCGCTTTTCGCTTGATGCCGGTGCACCCGTCTTCTTTTCATCTGCTGGGCTTCCACATTGCAGGGGAGTATTATTTCGACAAATGCATGCCCATGGGCTGTGCGGTGTCGTGTGCATTTTTTGAGAAATTCAGTACTTTTTTGCAGTGGGTTGTAGTGAGGCATGTTGGCTGTGCTATTGTGGTTCATTATTTGGACGATTTTTTGTTTGTTGGGGCAGCTATGACTGCGCAATGTAAGGCCTTGTTAGAGGGTTTTGTGGAAATGGCTGGGGAATTGGGGGTGCCGTTAGCTGAAGGAAAGACTGAAGGGCCCGCGACGAGGATAACCTTTTTGGGCATTGAGTTGGATTCAGTGGACATGGTGGTGCGACTACCCCCGGAGAAGGTAGTGAAGCTAAGGGTTTTGGTAGCAAATGCGATTGCATCCGCAAAGTACACTTTGAAAGAAATGCAAGCTCTGATTGGGTCATTGAATTTCGCATGTCGGGTCATACCGATGGGTCGCGTATTCATACGGCGTTTGGCGTTGGACACGGCGGGTGTGTGTAAACCTCATCACCGTATTAGAATTACAAGGAGCTTGCACGAGGATTTGTTGGTGTGGGATGTCTTTTTGACTGATTTCAATGGGTCAGCTGTCCTGGTGGAAGAAGAGCGTTCAAGTGAGGACTTGCAGTTGTTCACGGATGCGGCGGGTGGCACAGGCTTAGGTATTTATTTTGGAGGAGAATGGTGTGCAGGGAGATGGCCAGCATCATGGAAGGATGAGGGACTCTTAAAGAATATCACGTTCTAAGAGCTCTTCCCGATGTTGGTGGCTTTAGAGTTGTGGTCAGGTAAATTGCGTAACAAAAAAGTAGTGTGGTGGTGCGACAATGAAGCAGTTGTGAACGTGGTGAATAATTATACGCCGCGTTGCGGCCAAGTGGCAGCATTGATGCGTAAAGTTGTGTTATACTGTTTGTGCAGGAATGTGACATTGAAAGCGCGGCATATACCAGGTCATAATAACGGCATTGCTGATGCTCTTTCACGTTTGCAGTGGGATCGTTTCCGGAAGCTGGTGCCAGAGGCGGCTGCGGTGGGATTGGTGGTCCCTTGGAGCTTATGGAGCGATGGCCTGCGGAGATGAGAGAGATGCTGCGCAGCTCGGTGGCAGAAAAAACCTGGGATGCATATTGCAGAGGATGTGAGAGGGTGATTGAATTCTTGCACGAGCAAGGGTGGTGTGGCGGAATGGTTCCGGATCAATTATTGGGGGGATATATAATCAGTGCAAAGAGGCGGGGCGTCTCTCAGGCTTCTGTACGAGGGCATTTGGCAGGGTTTCTTTTTTCGCAAAAGCGGTTGGTTGGGCCCCATTGGGCGAGAGCTTTTTAGTTAGGAAGCTGATGGAAGGATGGGGGCGGGTGAGGCCGGTTATGCCGGATCAGCGTCGCCCGGTAACACATGACTTGTTAAGAGGTCTGTGTGCGGCCTTGCCTGAGGTGGCAATGTCAGGATACGAAGCCAAGCTATTTAAGGCAATATTCTGCGTGGCCTTTTTTGGGGCCTTCCGGGTGGGGGAATTGGTAGCAGAGTCCACAAAGAGAGGTGTGGGGAACAGCTTGCTGAGGCAGCATGTCCATGTACAGGGTGATCGCTTGAGGGTCCTTTTGAAAAGATCGAAAACGGACCAACGGGGCAGAGGCAAATGGGTGGTTCTGAGGGGATTGCGGGGGACATGTGCCCAGTAGCGGCAATGATGTCTTTCCTCGAAGGGTGCCCACAGGTTGCGGGAGGGTTGTTTGTGCATGCGAACTCTCGGTTGGTCACAAGATATCAAGTGACAGCGGTTTTGCGTTTGGGGTTGCAACGGCTGGGGGTGGACGCTATCCAATTTGCAGCGCATTCCTTTCACATAGGGGCTGCGACTAGTGCAGCAGGCGCGGGAATGTCTGCCACCCAGATACAAGCAATTGGCAGGTGGCGGTCCAGAGCTTTTCAGACTTATGTTCGGTTCTGAAAGGGCTTGGGGGGGTATGGATATTTAACATTGTTTTTCTTTTCCAGATCGGGGCAGATGTGTGCGGGGCTGTTGGATGTTGGGGCATTCGTTTGTGTTCTGGGCTGGCTGGCATGCAGAGAATAGGCCTATCAGGTGGAACCTGGGGTTGGACCCTGCAGTGATGGACATTTCATGGCTGGGAGAGAGGGGGCTGAACTGGCCTCAGCTGCTGCCCTTGCTGCGTCACCATGCACGTGTGCAGACTTCGCCTGGGTTCCTGCTGTTGCATTTGGGAGGGAATGATTTGACCTCGTGAACCTGCAAGTAGTTGATCAATGCAGCGAAAAGAGACTTTGCCCAAATATTGTGAATGTTTAAAGGGGTGGTGCTGATTTGGTCGGATGTCATCCCGAGGCCGGTGTGCTGGGGGCAGCGTTGCTGGTCCCGTGGTTTGACGAAGGTCAATAGGCAAATTGGGAGGTGGGTGGTCGAGCATGGGAGATGTCAAGTGCAACACAATTGGGTGGATGTTGCGTGTTCTGGTTTGTACAGGAGTGATGGCGTCCATTTGGCCCCGGTGGGGGTTGACCTGCTCCTCAACGATTGGCAGGAAGCGCTGGAGCGGGTAGTGGGGGATAATGTGGACAGGTCACAGCTGGAGCCCAGGTAATTGGGGGGGCGGCAAAGTCACAGTGTGTGACTATGCCGGTGGTGGGATCCCGGAGGTTTCCGGGGTCCGGAGCCGGAGGCTACTTGGGCGTGGGCATGGTGCCCGCGACCCGGAGAACCCCGAGCCGACTTTTGCTAGTGATATGGCGAAGTCGGGCAGGGGTGGGAGTAACTGGACTGGTGGTGACCGGGCCAGGGGCGGAAGCGAGGTCACCTTGCTAATAGCATGGCGGGTGAGGTATCGCTCTGCTGCGGGGGGGGGGGGGGGGATAGTTGGTTGTTTTGTTGTGTTTGTTAAATTGTTGTGTTATTGGGCAATAAAGCTGTGACCTGGTCTTTTCCAAATGCGGTGTCTGTGAAATTCTTGACGGGATATATAAGTAAGGGGAAAGAGTAGGGCGGAGGGAGAGCGCCGGGTACAGATCTCCGGTTAAGCTTTATTTCTTCCCTCAGTCTGCTAATTTACTCTATAGGATTTAATTACCTTTTTCTTTTAGGTTGAAAATATAAATCCAGCTCTTTCCATTCTCATATCTGTAGTTCTTCTTGTGGTTTCCCTGAGTAGGTACCCTTTCCCCCAAGTTAATGATTTTCCCAGGGTACCTGGAGCTGACGGTGATGTAGACAGCTTCCTCAAGACTGTCCTGGTTCTCATGCAAGACTCTGGTGTCACTGGGTATTGATGAGCATCAGGATTCCTCTTGTTTCTAGAAGTGGTGGCATCTGTAGATGCAGGTCCCCAATACTGATATCCAGGTGCTTTGAGCTCTGAGGTTTATGGTCAGTTACACTTAGGTCTAATTCTTGGAATCCTCTCTCCTTCATCTCTGGAGTATGTAGCTTCCCTATTCTTGGAAAAGCAGAACTTTTCTTCTGAGCCATTGGGGTTGCTGGCAGGGTTTGCACAATCAAAATCCCCTCTGCTACCTCCTTTGTTACTCTGGGCCTGCAGCTCCTTATGGATGGTATGAGGGGCTAGAGAAATAGCCACACCTCAACTATACCATAGGCAAACTCCTATCATGTCTGTATGGTACAGTGGTTGTGTGCCAAAAATAGAGGTCTGCTTTTGGGAGTGGATCATATATGACTTAGATTTTCACTCTCAGAGGAATCTCCTCCCAGCATGATGTAACTAGCAGTGAAGAACTTCCCCTGTTCTCAAAAATATTGCGTTTTTTTTCACCAACCTGATCGATTTCTTTGACTGGGTGACGAGGGAGTTGGACCGAGGGAGAGCTCTAGATGTGGTGTATTTAGATTTCAGTAAAGCCTTTGACACTGTTCCTCACAGGCGACTTATAAACAAACTGAGCACCCTAGGGATGGACCCTAAAGTTACTGCTTGGGTTAGAAATTGGTTGGGTGGGAGGCGACAAAGAGTACAAGTAAATGGAGCTCACTCTGAGGAGAAGGATGTTACCAGTGGTGTGCCCCAGGGATCTGTCCTTGGTCCGATTCTTTTTAACATCTTTGTTAGTGATATAGCGGAAGGGCTGTCGGGTAAGGTTTGCCTCTTTGTGGATGATACCAAAATCTGTAATAGAGTAGACACCCAGGAAGGTGTAGATAACATGAGGAGGGATCTAGCTAAGCTTGAAGAATGGTCTAGAATTTGGCAGCTGGGATTTAATGTTAAAAAATGTAAGGTCATGCATTTGGGCTGCAGCAATCCAAGGGAGCAATACAGTATAGGAAGTGAAGTACTTTTGTCCACTAAAGAAGAGCGGGACCTAGGCGTGGTTGTGTCTGATGATCTTAAAGTAGCTAAACAGGTAGAAAAGGCGACGGCAAAAGCTAGAAGGATGCTTGGGTGCATACGGAGAGGAATGGCTAGCAGAAAAAAGGAGGTGATAATGCCTCTGTATAAGTCTTTGGTGCGACCTCATTTGGAGTATGGTGTGCAATTCTGGAGACCGCACCTTCAAAAGGATGTGAACAGGATGGAGTCGGTGCAGAGGGTTGCTACTAAAATGATTAATGGGCTTCATTATAAAGCATATGAGGACAGACTTAAGGATCTTAATATGTACACCTTAGAGGAAAGGCGGGATAGAGGTGATATGATTGAGATGTTTAAATACCTCCGTGGCATAAATGTTCAGGGAGAGAGCCTCTTTCAATTGAAAGCAAGTTCTGCTACGAGGGGACATGGGATGAGGGTGAAGGGAGATAGATTCAGGAGTGATATGCGGAAATATTTCTTTACGGAAAGAGTAGTGGATCCGTGGAATAGTCTCCCAGTGGAGGTGGTGGAGATGAGGACAGTGACTGAGTTCAAAAAATCATGGGACCAACACAGAGGATCTCTAAAGGTAAAAAGTGGACTGTTGTAGTTGTTATGGAAGGACAGACTAGATGGGCCTTGTGGTCTTTTTCTGTCATCATGTTTCTATGTTTCTAAGCCATCAACTCATGGAATACCACCATATCTGCATCATCTTTACTAACACCTCGCATGAACTCACAACACAACAAAAGCAGGACCAGATCCACACCATGGTGCTCTAACACAATAAGAGACACCAAAAGAAAACTAAGGCAACTGGAACGTCACTGGAGATGCAACAAATCCGAAACTACACTGAAACAATACCAAGAGATGCAAAAAGATTACAATAACTTAATAAACAAACATAAACAACAATACCATACAAACCTTATTCTAAAAGCCTGTAATAAACCTAAGGAACTCTTCAACATCGTTCGTACCCTAACGAATGAACCAACAATGAAAGATGAGAGCAAGATGCACCCGCAGACCTTTGCTGATTGCCTAACAGCCAAGAACAGCACCAACACACACCATAAGAACATCTCCCTTATGGACATACCAGCAACAGATGGCTCTACAACTACCAATCAATGTAAGAAGTTCAGCATTCCATAAAAAAAAACAAATAGAACAAACCATCACGGCGCTAAATACCACCACCTCTCCATCGGACCCCTGCCCGGTAACTTGGATTAAATCCACTAAAGAAGATCTCAACACAATCATCCAAAAGATAGTAAGCACCTCTCTCACCCAGGGCTACATGCCAAAAGCCCTCAAGCAATCTACCATCTGCCCCATTCCTAAATCCACCTCAGCCAACATTACCGACCCTTCAACCTACCGCCCAATATCTAGCCTCCCATTCCTGGCTAAAATAACTGAAAAACATTGTACAGAGACAGCTCCAAGATCACATTGATGAATTTTCCCCACTAAATCCCCAGCAGCATGGATTCCGTCCAAAATATGGCATTGAGACACTACTAATACATCTATTCAATAACATAATCAAAGGAATAGACAACATAAAGCAGGGATTTCTACTAATATTTATCAACATATTGTCAGCATTCAACACAGTTTCCCATCACATCCTATTGAAGCGCCTAATGGAGATTGGACTACCACAATAAAATGGTTCCAATCATACCTGAAAGACAGAAAGCAGAGAGTAAAATCTGGAAACCTCACCTCAGAACCCATCAAGACTACCCAAGGAGTTCCACAAGGCTCATCATTATTAGCTCTTCTCTTCAACATCTATATTCAGCCCATATGCAAAATATTTAACAAACACAATATACAATATGCCATATATGCTGACGACATCATGGCATATACCCCTATTCAACTAGACTCCCCAGACTATACTACTATATCAACATGCATTCAAGATATAACAACCTGGCTAACCAACAACAACTTAAACATCAACATAAAAAAAACTGAAGCAATTATCATCACGAGAGACTCCACATTCATTCCTCCTACTACTATCAACATATCCAATACACCAATTACAATAAAAGATGAAGTCAGATACCTTGGAGTGATTCTTGACAAGCAACTCACCCTCCAACCGCATATCAACAAGATATCTAGAACAGCCTTCGTCAAACTCGCAACACTCTGGAGATTAAAAGCCCTCCTCAATAAAGAACATTTCCGTACAGTATGCCAGGCCATCATTACACCTCTGCTGGACTACTGTAATATACTATTCCAAGGTCTGCCCAAACAAACCACCTGTCCCCTACAATTAGTCCAGAACACTGCTGCCCGCATTATTGCTAGCACCTCAATACAAGACCATATAACTCCAATACTAAAAGATCTGCACTGGCTACCAGTTTCCTCACGGGCAAAATATAAATCAGCGCTCACCATCTTCAAAATGAAAAACAACACCTTGGCGAGAATACTACAGGAACTCATTGGAACCAAAACAAACAAAAGACCAGACAGAAACAGCACCAAAAACAATATACCGATACCTACTATATTCACAAGAACAAACAAATCCACATCCATGCGAGCCTTCCCTCTGGCTGCCCCTGCTATCTGGAATGTCCTCTCAGATAAGCTAAAATCTACAACAGATATAAAATATTTCTGGAAGCTACTTAAAACCACCCTATTCACTGAACACTACAATGACATAACATGAACAGTCTAAACGAACTCTCTCTCAGCCCACCAAAATGTAAAAATGTACATATTTCCTGTACACAGCTCACACTGTATATAGCTCACCAAGCAATCAAATGTTCAAATGTAAAAATGTAAATATTTCATGTACACAGCTCACACTGTATATAGATCACCACGCAATCAACTTCAAACCACTCACACACACACGCCTGCACTTATCACTGCATGCTCACACCCAAGCACACTGACACTTGATTTGTTTGATGTGTAATCTGCTTTGATTTCAGGATAAAGTGGTATATAAATCCTTTAAAATAAATAAAATAAAAAATCTATATTATAATGATTTAGTAAGGACACTGGATGGTGCTGCTGCTCCCATAGTAACATCTAAGCAGACTCTACATGTAAATTCACCCATGGAAATCTTGTTGAAAATTACCTTTCCTCTAATCAAGTCAACATCTGAACTGTTGAACAGTAGATGCAGGTCTCTATAAAAAACTTGATGGGGTGGGGAGGTTGCTGCCATAGTGTTGTCCTGGTAAAGTGTTGGTTTACTGTATTTTACTTAACATTGCAGAACCCAGGTGATATAAAGGAGGAACTGAAGCTGAATCCTTTAATCCCATATGCTGGAGGCAAATACATTGAGGAGATATCAGATCTATGAAGAAGTTATTAGATTGCATTTGCCTTGTGATAATAATATATGATTGGCATGTTGATAACCACATAAGTTATGTGAAACATGGTATTAACACCATCTTTTAATATCTTCACAGGTCATCCTCTGAGGATAGAAAGTGTGATGCACAAACATACAATTTCTCATGGTACACCATTCTTCTTGAAGGCATTTCTCAATAACCATCATATACCAGACAGGGAGACAGACAGATACTTATTAGGGGATGAGCAAGTTTTCTGTTTAATGATAACATAGAAAGTAACCCCATTTGAGAATCCTGTACAATGAAACACTTCTATAACATGTTTTCATAGCCCATTGCAGGGCTCCAGTTCTTTTACTGTGTTGGGAGAAAGCATCTTTCTTTCGCAGCAACAGATGTCTTTTGACAAAGCAGTACACAGCTTGGAGGAATTCCAGGAAGCATATAAGGTTGATGAGTGGCAAGTGCCTCATTACAGTGAACAACGTAGCCAGTTTAAATATTACAGAGATAATATCTGAAATAAAAACCAAATGTTGGCCATGCTGCCCTGAAAATATGTAGGAAATGTTTGAATATATGCCAATTTTATTTCCTTCTCACTGTCTTAGTTTTACTTCAATATAACTTTGCCCATATCCTTATTGTTTTGAAGAATGATATGCTTTACATGAAAACAGCCTTTAGAAGGTGAAATCACTTCAGGAATGGAGTACATCTGTTGCTAACATTATGGAAGGGTAATTTTACAACAGGTTGCCGATGTGTGAAGGCCATGTAGCTGCCTATATTTAGTCTGTTTTATAAAAGACATATAGGTATCTATGGTGTTTCTTTAACACTAGAAGCCCCCAAAAGGCATTTTACCTAGAAACCCCAAAGTGCGTCAATTGACGCATTATCACGACGACTGCGTTTAGCATGAAATGCAGATGTGAATTAATTTGAAGTTACTTATTTGTTAAATACGTGCAGTATGTGATGTCATTACATGATGTCATTGTGTGTTTATTGGTTTGTCATTTCGGAGTAAAACTGGAAACAGTGATTGATTTAAAACCGAAATTTACTCTGTTACACAGGTATGTACAATGTCGTGACTTTTGAACACGCCCTAGAACAGGCCGACACTCCAGAACATATCGCTTCCTCCCTGACATTTTATTCATTTTTTTTCTACAATTCTATTTACAGAATGCCGAGACCTCGTAAGAAGACAGCAGTGCCTAGATGTGCTGGTGCAAAATCAGTTGATCTGTTGCCAGCTGCGGCTACCGCTTTGATACAGAAAATGAGAGAACTGCGTCCGCAGCGCATGACAGCAGCACAAGAACTTGCCAAGCTGCAAGATATTTTGGAAATTTACAGTGGCTCTGATTCGACTGAATCAGATTCAAATGTTGACCTACATATTACAGGTTGTGCAGGCGTACATGCTTATCCTGTTTGTTCGTTAACTGACATGGACTTTGCAGTTACTTTTGAATTTGCAGTTACATTTAAATTTAATTAACACTGTTCTTATGTTAGTCGTTGTAAGAAAACTTGTGAAAACCACTCGATTTTCTTGATTGCGTCAATTGACGTACTTTGGGGCTTCTAGGTATAAATTCATTTTCCCACTAGGTGGCGCATTTGTCATGAATTTTCGATGCACATATTTGAACATCTTGACCTCGCTAACAAAGTCATGGAACATAACTGACATGGTTCTAGCAGTGGCGCTGGTATACAAGTTCGAAGATGCATTTGCGTCAATTGACGTACTTTGGGGCTTCTAGTGTTAAAAACCTTGGACATGATTTGGACATCCCTCAGAGACATCCCTGGAGCCATTTTAAAAATGGCTTTTAAAGATGTCTCTGGTGCAGGGACATCCAAATAGGCAGAGGGTGCAACAGAGGTATGTCTGGCACAATGCAATAGACTTAGAAGTCCCCATTTGAGGGCATGGCAGAACCATGCCTAGGACGGTGCAATGGACTTAGATGTCCCCACTCAATTTCCAAAATATTAGGGACATTTACAACCCTGTCCATGTTTGGACGTGTTCCAGGCATGAATATGCATTGAGAAATTTCTTGTTTTGGCTGTAAAACATCCACAGGTTGTAGCAAAGATGGAGAGTTAAGTGACTTGCCCAAGATCACAAGGAACAGCTGTGGGATTTGAACCTTGGCCACAGCCCACTAGCCTAACCATTAGGCTATTAGATGCCCCCATTCTGGAATACTATTCTGAAGACATCTATGTAGACACCCCCATAGATGTCCATATTAGGCACATCCACATTAGTGAAATCATGCCTGAACTTGGACATGCCTGCTTTTTTTTCAGACGTTCTGGCTTGGACGCCCAAATTGCATTTGGATGTCCTTTGTGAAATGTGCTTTTATGTGTCATTAAATGCTAGCACAAATCCTTCAGAAAGAGAGACTAAATTGAAACTTTGAACATTAATGCCTGCTTGCAAGCAAGCATAAATGCTAGCATGTAAAGCACGTACCTAAGATAAGTGTGTAAAATCGTGGCCCTACCCATGTTGATTGAAACTCCACCCCTGAACATGCCTACTGCAAGGATCTATACAAGCACCTTCCTAATTGCACTGTGTATACATTTATGCATGAGGTAATTTGATAAGAAGGCCTTTGAAGTTACCTCATAATTAGAGGCTGATTTCATATAGCACGCATAGATAGTTACATGTTAGAAATATGTGTAAGTCTCTATTTTCAAGGACTTATGCATGTGAATGTTTTGGGTGGTCGCTATTCTGTAAACACGCATTTAAGTCTCATTGCGCATACTGTCTGTAGGGGTGTGCAAGAAAGCAATGTTTGGGTGGAGCATTTGCAGGGTGTCATTTCACACACATAGTTTATAGAATACTGTAACCTAGGTATATTTCTTCACCAATCTGGATGCGTGCAATTACATGTGTCCAGAGCAGGCATAATCACCACAAGGTCAAGGTGTAAAATGAACTAAATAGAGCCCCCTTCTTAAGAAATGGTCACTAATAGGGTAAGGTTACCATATTTTTTTGTAGTCAAATCTGGAACATCTATAAAAAGAGGGGTGGGGGTGGGGTCCAGGTTTGAACAACAAGGCCTGAAAGAGAGAAGAGGAATCATTATCTTGCCAACCCCCCCCCCCCCCATCCAGCAACAATATCACTTCGAAGGAGATAAATCGACAGACAAATAGAAACAGTGGTGCATTTCCCCCATACTGTGCAAAATATAAAGAAAATGGATGTAAAATCTAAAAACTAACATATTTAAATCACTAAACCAAAAATAAAATTGTTTTTCAACACCCTCAGTCCCCATTGCTGGAATTGGGGACAGAAGATTGCCAAACAGGTGGGAGCCAGGGACATAGTTGTAAAATCAGAGCCAAACCCAGAAAACTGGTGGCATCTGATAACCTTATAATTGGGATACCCAGGGGATGCTCAAAATGCTAAAAGCTTTTTCAAACCAGTCATCTCTTCTTTCATTTCTACAATACCGTATCAGAACTCATAGGGCTTTTAGTAAACAAAAACAATGGCCCAAACTGAGAAAATTATGTTGCTACAACAGAGTCAAATTTTTATTTACATTGGAATAGCAATTATAAGACCTAAATAATAGATTACAAAGGAATAGCCTGAGAATGTAGGGTGTTCTGGAGTGTATGGATGGATTGAATATCATCATTTTTGTGGAAGACGTCCTACCAAAACTGATAGGACTGGAGTTTGAGGGGCCTCTAGAAATGGACAGGTCCCACAGGACACGAGTGCAGATATGACTGGGGTGAAAATAACCACAACCTATTGTTTTAAAGCTTTTAAAGTACCAGCTTGCCTTCCATATTCTGCAGGCAGCAAAGACTAACGTCCCTCTTTTTGGCCAGGGTCACAAAATCCTCATAATAAAAGGTCTGCATAGCGCAATGATTCACAGATGCAAGGAATTTCTAGCACTTTGACTCCAGCTACTTTACCTGAAAACTTGGTATGGGCTTTACTTTACAAAAAGTTTGTGGGTCATGATAAATAACAACACTCAAAGTTTCAAGGACCTGAAGACTTTGCTTGTTCACATCGATGAGCTTTCAAATAATGAAATGGAAATCAAGTGAAAATGAGAGGCCTGCTGAAGACTGTTGGCCCTAGAAGTAAGGGGCCTGGCTATACAATATAGTCAATCAATATTTTTATACCAGTTGAGAACTATGGACTTGCGTGCTATGGTATTCTTCGCTCACAATTGTGTGAATCTTTCCTCCTCTATTTGGTGGTCTAGAACCCTCACTTATGTTGCATTTGCTATCTGCATATTGAGGGAAGCATGTCCTGTAACTCTAAATCTGTTGGTTGGTGCTTTTTTGAAAGTTCATTCTTGGACAGCAGGCAGAGAGGATGGATTGAACAAAAGAATCACCTTGGAATACTGAGCTTTTGGCCATGGTGACTGAACTTCAATCTGGACTCATTGGATTGAATATGAGGAGTGTGAAATGGAGAGAACTCCAAAGGATTACTCCAGGAATCCTTTGTCAATCAAGAATGGACACATGGATGGTTAAGAAGGTGTGAATTGAAACTGAAGGATGAATGACCGGGAAACAGTGACTCACTTCATAGCTGGCTGTGAAGTTCTGATGGCAGAAAAATTCTATACAGAAAGGCACAATAAAGTAGCATGCTTCATCCATTGGAAACTCTGTAAACACTACAACAACACTTTGCCTAAAAGCACTGGGTTCATGACCCTAAAAGAATTACCGAGAATGAAGAGGATATGATCACATGGGATACTCCCAATCCAATTAATAAAAATCTGGATGCGAGCAAGCTGGATATAATGGTAAAGGCGAAGAACACTAGAATGGCATTAATTATAGAGGTATCAGTTCCAAGCAACCACTCTGTGAATCGCATTGAGAGGGAGAAAATCTTCAAGTACCAAGACACGTAGTCAGAGACCAAGAAAATGTGGCAGAAAGATACCATAGGCTTAATTAAGAGGAATTTCCAAGCACACCTTGACAAATTACCCACACACATGACATCTTATGAACTTCAGAGGAAAGCTCTCTTTGGTATGATGCAAGTACTATGACGAGCATTAGCAGTAAATTTGAGATACTGAAATCATATTCCACATATTATGGTTCAGAAGTGAGGTTCATTACTCTCATTGTATGCACAAAAATAACCCATTTGGAGAAACTGCTCCGAGAGAATGAAGTGCTATTGGACTCATAATAGAAACATAGAAACATGATGGCAGAAAAAGACCACATGGCCTATCTAGTCTGCCAACAGTGCCCTTTTTCATTTAGAAATCCTCTGTGTTTGTCCCATGCTTTTTTGAATTCAGATACTGTCCTCATCTCTACCACCTCCACTGGGAGACTATTCCATGCATCTACAACTCTTCCATTAAGAAATATTTCCACATATTACTCCTGAGTCTATCCCCTTTCACCCTCATCCTATGTCCCCTCGTAGCAGAGCTTTCTTTCAATAGAAAGAGGCTCTAATCCTGTGCATTTATGCCATTGAGGTATTTAAACGTCTGAGTCATATCACCTCTATCCTGCCTTTCCTGTCAAGTATACATATTAAGATCCTTAAATCTGTCCTCATATGCTTTATAACGAAGACCACTAACCATTTTAGTAGCCATCCTCTGTACTGACTCCAACCTGTTTACATCCTTGGAAGGTGCGAACTCTAGAATTGAACACAATACTCCAAATGAGGTCGCACCAAAGGCTTATACTGAGGCACTATCACCTCCTTTCTTCTGCTATCCATTCCTCTCCCTATGCACCCAAGCATCCTTCTAGCTTTCACCATTGCCTTTTCTACCAGTTTAACTACTTTAAGATCATCAGACACAATCACGCCTAGGTTCCACTCTTGTGGACAAAAGTACTTCACCTCCTATACTATATTGCTCCCTTTTATTGCTGCAGCCTAAATGCACGACCTTGCATTTTTTAACATTAAATCTCAGCTGCCAAAATCTAGACCGTTCTTCAAGCTTAGCTAGATCCCTCCTCATGTTATCTATACTTTTCTATGTGTCTCCCCTATTGCAGATTTTGGTATCATCTGCAAAGAGGCAAACCTTACCCTACAGCCCTTCCACAATTTCACTAACAAAGATGTTAAAAAGAATCAGACCAAGAACAGATCCCTGGGGCACACCACTGGTAACCTCCTTCTCTTACAACTATTAGATAAACTGAAGAGTAGCAAATCACCTGGGCCGGATGGTATACATCCAAGGGTGTTGAAAGAACTGAAATATGAGATTGCAGACCTGCTATCAGTAATCTGTGAACTATCATTAAAATCATCTCTAATACCTGAAGATTGGAGGATCGCCAATGTAACACCAATTTTTAAAAAGGGTTCCAGGGGTGATCCGGGAAACTACAGACCGGTGAGCCTGACGTCAGTACCGGGAAAAATGGTAGAAACCATCATAAAGAATAAAATTACTCAGCATGTAGATAGTCACAACCTAATGGGAGACAGCCAACATGGCTTTAGACAAGGAAGATCTTGTCTTACTAATCTGTTATGTTTTTTTGAAGGAGTGAATAATTAGGTGGACAAAGGTGAGTCGGTTGATATTGTGTATCTGGACTTTCAGAAAGCCTTTGACAAGGTCCCTGATCAGAGACTTTTGGCAAAACTAAAGAGTCATGGGATAGGAGGCAGTGTACTATTGTGGATCAGGAACTGGTTAAAAGATAGAAAGCAGATGGTAGGGCTAAATGGCCAATTTTCCCAATGGAGAAAGGTGAATAGTGGTGTACCCCAGGGATCTGTGCTGGGTCCGTTGCTTTTTGACATATTCATAAATGACCTGGAAAGTGGAATAACGAGTGAGGTGATCAAATTTGCAGATGACACAAAGCAATTTAAAGTTGTTAAAACCCAAGAGGATTGTGAAAAATTGCAAGAGGATCTTGATAAATTGGAAGACTGGGCATCAAAATGGCAGATGAAATTTAATGTGGACAAGTGCAAGGTTATGCACCTAGGGAAGAACAACCCAAACTATGGTTACACGATGCAAGGTTCCCCATTAGGAACCACCACCCAGGAAAAAGATTTAGGCGTCATTGTGGATACCATGTTAAAACCCTCGGCCCAGTGTACAGCGGCGGCCAAGAGAGCAAATAGAATGCTAGGTATGATAAGGAAAGGAATGGAAAATAAAACAAAAGATATTATAATGCCTCTATATCGTTCCATGGTGAGACCGCACCTTGAATATTGTGTGCAATTCTGGTCGCCGTATCTTAAAAAGGATATAGCGATTTTAGAAAAGGTTCAGAGAAGAGCCACCAAAATGGTAAAGGGGATGGAAGGATACTCCTATGAAGAAAGGCTAAAAAGGTTAGGGCTCTTTAACCTGGAAAAGAGACGGCTGAGGGGAGATATGATAGAAGTCTATAAATTAATGAATGGAGTGGAACGGGTAAACGTAGATCGATTGTTTATATTATCAGAATATAGAAAGACTAGGGGACATGCAATGAAGCTACAGGGTAAACTATTTAAGACTAATAAAAGAAAATATTTTTTCACTCAACGTGTAATCAAACTCTGGAATTTGTTACCGGAGGATGTAGTAAAGGCTGTTAGTGTAGCTGGGTTTAAAAAAGGTTTGGACAAGTTCCTGGAGGAAAGGTCCATAAACCATTATTAAGAAGTGACCGAAGATATCAATGCTTGACACAGTACAAGCATTGTGGAACTTGTGTCTCTTGGGGAAACTGCTAGGTACATATGAGCTAGATTGGCCACTGTTGGAAACAGAATACTGGGCTTGATGGACCTTGCTCTGACCCAGTATGGCATATCTTATGTTCTTATGTTCTTATGTTCTCTTCAGAATGAGCTCCATTTACCTGTACTCTTTGTCGCCTCCCACTCAACCAATTTCTAACCCAAGCAGTAACTTTATGGTCCATTCCTATGGTGCTCAGTTTGTTTATACGCATTAAGTTGCCTGTGCAGAACAGTGTCAAAGGCTTTACTGAAAGCGAATTACTCCACATCTAGGGCTCTTCCTCATTCCAACTCCCTGGTCACCCAGTCAAAGAAATCAATCAGATTTGTCTGACAAGACCTGCCTCTGGTGAATCCATGCTGCCTTGGATCCGGTAATCTGTTGGATTCCAGAAACCTCACTAATTTCTCTTTCAGCAGCACTTCCAATAATTTATTTACCACCGAGAGTAAACTAAGTGGCCTGTAGTTTTCAACCACATTCTTACTTCCACTTTTGTGTAAAAGGACCACGTGCCTTTCTCCAGTCCTCTGACACCACTCCCAACTCCAATGAGGCATTGAAAAGGTCAGTCAGTGGAACTGCTAGAACATCCCCAAGTTCCCTCAGTATTCTCGAGTGTATCCCATTCGGTCCCATCACTTTGTCTACTTTAATTTTAGGTAGTTCCTCATGAACACAGTCTCCTGAAAATTGTTCAAGATGCTTCTCACTTCTGTTCCTGTTTATGGGTGTTTTCTGAGGTCCTGCGCCTGGTTCTTCATCTGTGAACACAGAACAGAAATATTTGTTATACAATTCCACTTTATCCTCATCAACTTCTACATATTCCTCCTCTTCACCCTTGAATCTGAGAATACAACTTTTGCCCTTCCTTTTCTAACTAATATATCTGAAAAATGTCTTATCCCCCCATTTTATTGCATTGGCTATTTCCTCCTCTTTTTGAATCTTTGCTTTCCTAACTAGTTTGCTAGCTTTTCTAAGTTTTTCCAAATATCGATGCTTGTCTTCCTCTCTCTGATCTCTCATATTTCATGAAGGCCTCCCTCTTTTTCTTCACCTTTTCAGTTACTTCTTTCGAAAATTATAACGGTCTCCTTATCCTTTTACCTTTATTTACCATTTTAATAAAAAGTTTAGTTGCCCTTAAAATATCCCCTTTCAGTTTTGCCCACTGTTTTTCTACATCCCCCAGCTGTTCCCATCCCACTAACATCTCCCTGAGGTATCAGTCCATCTTGGCAAAATTAGTTTTCCTAAAATCTAAGACCCTCGCTTTTGAATGGATTCTAATACTGAACCACTCCATCTGGTGATCACTGGATGCAAAATGATCACCCACTATAACATCAGAAACACTTTCATCATTGGAAAACACCAAGTCCAGTATGGCCCCTTCCCATGTGGGTTCTGTTACCAGTTGCCTGAATAGTTCTCCCTGTAGAGAATCCAGGATCGCCTTACTTCTAGATGATACTGCAGCAGGGATGTGCCAATCAACATCTGACATATTGAAATCCCCTATTTGTAGCACTTCCCCTTTCCTGACAATGCTGTGTATGTCTTCAATTAACTCTCCATCCACCTCTTCTCCCTGTGAGGGAGGTCTGTATATAACGTCAATGCAAATATATTTCTCTTTCCCTCTTTCTAGTTTAACCCACAGTGCCTCCTCTCGCTCTTTTAAGCCCTGTATTTCCATAGCTTTAATATGTAAGTCTATATGAATCTCCAAGCAAGCTATCTCTGGAATCTAGATATTATGGGACAGTTAATGAAGGCCTCTCATTGCTGTTTCATTGCATGGTGAATATAAATGGCCATGGAGAAGAAAAGTCTTGGTTGCTTTGATATACAAGAGTTGTTAGACTAGTGGTTGATTGTGTATATTTACAAGAGTTAGGAGTAGGGCATCTAAAAGAAAAATGTGGTACTAGAATGTGGTCTTAAAATGTGGTTTGGAAGGAACAGATTGTGTGGGTTAGGTATGAGCAGATTTGATATGAATGGATGCTGTTGGAACTGTAGGATGGGGAGCTGTACTATGTTATATAGAGCTTGGGCACTCTTGGTCTTGCAGATTACAATTTTGAAGTGGAGGGGGCAATATTTTTATATGCTTAGTGAGAATGAATAGATGTTACAGGCTTATAAATGGTCAAGAGGTTTATGTCCACTGTCACTGCACAAACTTGGGTTCTATTGTTTATAAAAGTCTTGGTACTCTATAATGGGGTAATGTCAAGTTCATGTAAAATAAAACCATTTAATATTAAAGGCTTCCATGATATAATTAAATGAAAGAAAATGTGTTGAGGCAGGTGGGAATTGACATAGCCTTTCTTCAAGAACCTCACTTACAACATAAAAGGGTATGTTTACTAAACTGGGCTAATGTTATTCAATGGACCTAATTTTAGATAGCCCGGGCTAACCATTAGCTTGGTTTAATAAACATACCCCAAAGAGTCATTAAAACTCTCTGACAGGCAAAGGTCCAAGATGGCACTTTGGAGGTGCGCTATGCCAGATGCTTGAACAGACCTCTGCTGCTTGTTCGCTGGTGAATCTGTTGCTCGCCAGAGGGATGGGCAAGAGAAAGGGGAAGTTGGTGAAGGCTCCTGGAGGCACCGGTTTTCCTCCCGAATAGCAGGCTACTTTGGAATGCTTTGGCACTTCACTGGACTCAGTTGTTCTTCCATCCACTGATTTGCCCGTCAGGCACTCCACGGGCAGCAGTGAAGGGGCATCGTTAACCCTTGTAGTGCGAATTCTGCTTACTTTTCCTGGAAGCATGGGAGCAATTGGGGGATCGGAGTTGCCTCTTTCCAGTGCGGGGGATGGTGTGTTCCAACCAGGAGGATCTCCAGCAGCAATATTGACTCCCTTGGTGGGTGGGGTAGCAGCGCTGCCCCCTGAGATGTCAAGATCTGCACAGGACATTGTCCTTGAGTTGGGTGAGTTCATCCAATCAGAAATTTGGAGAAGTTGTTAGACCAACGACTGTGACTATGGAGTTGTTATGGAATGCCATCCATTCTTTGCACTCTTTTTCACTGAAAGTTGTGGGTGATTTGGTGGCCCATATGGTTGTTGATCATGCTCAGGCTATTGAGTCTATTAAAATTTAATTGGAGGCTGTTGACAATAGAACTAGTGCTGTTCAGTTTATAGAGGATGCTCTGGTGAAAGACAGTATTATTCCCTCTTGTCGATTGCAGCGCCTGGAAAATCAAGTGCATTGAAATAACTTTAGGTTTTTAAACTTTCCCAGGTCCCCCTCTTATAACACCTGTGGACATGTTGAAGAAATATTTGGTCAATGTATTGGGGATGGACTCTCTGACTCTGGTTAGGGCTCACTTTATCGCCCCCAGTCAGGCTGCAGCTCAGCTGGGAGACCCCTTGAGAACTGATCTTATGGGGTTTTTGGAGTCCTCTCTAGAGGTTGTTACATAGAGGTCCACATTGATTGCTTCATTTGCCTTTGAGTATTACTGTAATGCTGTCTTAAAGCTTTATTTCCGCTGTATGGATTAATTGTTCTTTGGTTCTAAGATAAGAATGTTTCCTGATTTTTCCAGTTTCACTCAGAGGCATCGTCAGGAGTTCCTCACGTTACACCCCAGAATGATAGCTTTGGGTTTATCTTTTATGTTAACATTTCCATGTGTGTGTATTCCCTACAAGGAAACAACACACACCATGGTTCAGCACTGAACTAAAACAATTCAAAATAGAATTACATAAAATCGAACGTAAAAGGAGCCACGCAAAATCTACAACCTTCCAATCACAATATATGGCTGCACTCAAACTCTATAAGGATACCATTAACTCCTGTAAGAAAGACCTTTACTCCAGCATTCTATCGAAAACTCTAAACTGCTCAAGGGAGCTTTTTGAAATAGTAAAATCATTAACCAACAAGACACCCAATAAAGACATTGAGCCCCCCATAGCACCCCAAACCCTGGCTAACTTCTACAAGGAAAAATGAAAACATAAAGACCTATCCATAAGTTATCAAAGCATATCTCGCCCCCCAAAAAACATACCTCACCAACCACAACCCCCCCCCCCCCAGTCAAGGTTCACCCCTACATCAAAGGATGCACTCGGAAATATCATTTCCAAGCTAAATACACCACCTCCTACCTCAACCCCTGTCCGGTAAGCTGGATAAAAGCAACAAAATCAGAACTCTCTCCTTTTATCCTCCCTATTATCAATCTCTCCCTACAACAAAGCCACTTACCATGCTCCCTTAAACATGCACTAATTCGACCTATTCTGAAAAAACACTCCATAGATAAAAATTCCCCAACATCATACAGACCTATTTCCAGTCTCCCTTTCATGGCCAAACTGATAGAGAAAATAGTTCAAATTCAACTTCAGGATCATATCGAATCCTTTGCCCCACTAGACAAGCACCAGTATGTCTTTGGCCCATACCACGGAATGGAGACGCTCCTCACTGTTCTGTTTGACTGACTCACATATGGTATTGACAACACCAAACAGATCTTTCTCCTCATATTTTTAGATATCACCGCAGCTTTTGATAGTATAAACCATCAAATTATGATCTCCAGATTACATCAAATAGGAATCAAGGATGCAGTACTAAATTGGTTCTCTGCTGATCTGTCAGGTCGAACACTTCAGGTAAGAATAGAACAACATCTTTCAGATCCCTATAACCAAAAACAAGGACTACCACAGGGTTGCTCCATCTCAGCCCTCCTTTTTAAAATTTATAACCGGCCCATCTGCACTATTTTCAAAAGATTCCAGGTAAACTATCATATATATGTGGATGATATAATGTTATATCTCCCATTCAACTGCTCTAACCCCACAATTTAAAAAATAACAGATTGCTTTGCTGAAATAACGGAATGCCTATTAACTCACAACCTTAGGATCAACTTCAGTAAAACTGAAGCATTATATGTAATGAGAAACCAGAACTTCACCACACCTACAGCCATTAGGATTCATGACATAAACATTTCAGTAAAAAATGAGGTAAAATACCTGGTGTAATCCTTGATCGTGCCCTAAACATGTCCTTACACATAAGACAAATAACAAACAAGATCTTTCTCAAACTTAAAATGTTAAAACAACTATGTCCACTGCTCCACAATCACGACTTTAAATATGTCATCAACACAATCATTATACCCCACTTTGACTTCTCCAACACAATCTTACATGGACTCACCAAACATACCATAAGACAACTTCAAGTAGCTCAACATGTTGCAGTTAGGATAGTTACAAATTCCAATCCAATCAAACACATCACCCCAATATTGTACGATTTGCACTGGCTCCTTGTACAGAGCCGCATAAACTATAAAATTCTAGTTACAACTTTCAAACTTCTCAATGATATCGCCTCTTCATACCTTTTCACCCTCATTACCAAGGAAACCCACACTTGCATACTACGAGACTGTAACAAAAATAAAACCACTATTCCATCAGATTTCAGGAAATCAAGAAAAATAACAAACAATAAAGCATTCTCACATATCGTCCCTAACCTTTGGAACTTCCGTCCAGACTACCTAAGAGAAATAAAGGACCTCTCAACATTCTGAAAAAAACTTAACACACACCTCTTTATCCTTCACTTTGGAAATGAACCTAATAGTAACAACCCAACCCCTACACTAATTAACCCATCCATCAAAAGTCATCTCCCCTTAACTGAGCTACTCAAACCAATATCTTTTCACATTTGACAATCAAACTTTTATACAGTTTTATGTTTAAGACTGTTTTCTTTTAAAACAATATTAATGTTAATAGTTATAATTTGTTCTTTGTAAATGAATACGTACCTTCCATTTTACCATTCTAAGTTTGTTTCATTGTAAACCACATTTGATTGCCCGGAAAATGCGGTCTAAAAATTTATAATAAATAAATAAATGAAATAAAATTGTTCAATGTAATGGTAAACCTGTGGTTTATTTTGAACCAAATCAATAATTAAGTTTTCTTGTGGTTAAAGAAGAGGGGAAGTTACAGATGTTGGGGGACTCGGGGCTGCGCTCTCTATTAAGAGTTGTTTCTTTTTTCCTTTTTTTTCATCCTTCTTGGGTCCATTGTGTTTGATATTGTGGGCTGTAGTGATATTGGATATTGTAATGATATGAGAATTTTTTTCCTTGTATGTTTTTGTTTATTTTCCTCTTTTCACTTATGTAGATGTGAACTGGTAAAATTGTATTAAATACAAATTTAAAAAACAAAACAAAACTCTTTGACAAATGGTACACTATGGCTGATTTTTTGGTGGCTAAAGGAAAAAAAGAATGGGGCAGTGATATTAGTGTATAGATCTCATCAAATTGGGATTGTTTCTCAAGAAACAGATTTGGAGTGTAGATGAGTTAGATTGAATGCACTATTAGTAGGTTACCTAGTAGTTCTTATTAATGTTTATGCTTCCAGTTGTGTTGCTCCATCCTTCTTTACTGAATTGGTTGAATTAATGAATGGTGTGGTTGGTGTGACTTTTATCAGGGGTAGAGAATTTAATATGCTAACGGACTCTATATTGAACTGGCAATCAAGGATCCCTTACCATTTGCCAAAAGCTTGTCAAGTATTGAGTATAATGGTGCAGAAGTCGGGTCTAGTGGATGTCTGAAGGCTTCAGTACCCACCTCCAAGGATTTTACTTTTTACTCTCTTCCTCACAATATTCACTCTAGAACTGATTATTTTTTTGTTTCAAGTTCATTGCTGCCTAATATATAGAGCTCTAATACTGGAACTATAGTAGAAACATAGAAACATGAAGGCAGAAAAAGACCACATGGCCTATCTATTCTGCCCTTCCATATCAACTACAATAGTCCTCTCTTTAGCTTTAGAGATCCTCTATGTTTGTCCCATGCTTTTTTGAATTCAGATACTGATATAATGTAGGGTTCCTGAAGGAGGAGTTTTAAGAAATTGATTAAAAAAGAGACAGAATCATTTTTTGCAGGTAATTCCCTAGGTGACACTTCAGTTATTCTCTGGTGGGATGAATATAAAGCCACAATACGTGGGGTAATTATTGCCTATTCCATAGCACAAAAGAAAAGTGCCTTCAGGAATTTGTAGATTTAGAAAGAGAAATAAAGGCACTTGAAACAGCGCAATATACAAACGAAGAACAAAGCTTTTCTGCTGACTCTCCAAAAATTACATTATATATGCGGTTTAAAGCAGAGCTATCAGGCTTGAGCCCTTATATTTGCACAGCAGGCCAAGTACTATTAGCAATCTAGGTCCATTGTCTGAAAGTTAAAAAGGATAGGCAGAGGGTTCTTGTTCTAAAACAGTGGCTCTTAACCCAGTCCTCTGGGACCCCCAAACCAATCAAGTTTTCAGGATATCCACATTGAATATGCATGAGAAAGAGCTACATACAATGGAAGCAGTGCATGCAGATCTATCTCTGCATATTCATTGTGGATATCCTGAAAACCTGACTGGTCTGGGGGTCCCAGAGGACCGGATTGTGAACTACTGCTCTAAAAGATGAGAATGATTCATTGTTTACCTGTGAATGAGGGATTTTGGAGCAGTTTTACCAATATAATACACAGTTATACTAACTGTATCATCCAAATGCTGATATAAAGGCCTTTTTGAATGATATCCCTAATCCTATTCTCATGAATGCACAACAGGAATGTTTAGAAGTGGCTATTAGAGATGAGGAATTGCTAACTGCTATGAGATCGCTACCTGTTGGAAAAGTTTCAGGACCTGATGGGATTTATTAGAAGTTTTATGATTTATTATTGACAGAACTCTGAATAGTTTATGGTGGAATGGTACAGAAAGGGTCATTAGATGGTTCCTTTGCTGAAGCTAAGACAGTGGTATATCCAAAGCCAGGGAATGATCCTCAATTAGTTTCTATAGGCCAATATCACTTAGGAATGTTGATAGCAAAATCTCCTCCAAATGGTTGGCCCTTTGCTTAGGGAAAGTCCTTCCTGATATTATTAGTACTGCTCAAGTAGGTTTTATGCAGGGCAGGATAGCTCAGGATAATGATCATTTGATTTGTATGATTCATTCCATTGTGCAAAATCATCAGATGCCAGAAGTGTCATTATCCCATAATGGCAAAAAGACATTCAACAATATAGAATGCCCTTTTTAGTTCCAGGTATTAAATTGGTTTAATTTTGGACTCCAGTTTTTCACCATTGTTTGTTCTTTGTACATATAGCGGGTGGCACATGTGTTTGCTAATTGATGTCAAGCAGAATTAATCCAAGTTGGATAAAGGAAGATTGCACAGTTGTCCACTCTTTCCGTTGGCAATTTGGCCATGAAGCCTTTGATCATGGCTGCTGAGGCTACTTCTGCCATTCGGGGAATCCAGTATGAGAGGACAGATGATATTTTGCTTTTTTTTTTTTTACCAGCAGAATCTCTTCCAGCCCTTTTGCAATTGATTAAACAATTTTCCGGTGTATAGGATTACCATATAAATTGGACCAAACTATATCTTGTACATGCTCTCTCTTCTTATCCCCATGCCCAATGCTTTTTCCAACAGCTCGATAGATTATTAACCTTAAATGTAAGTAATGCAGAGCTTGATGTAAAACAGGAGATTTGCTACTTTGGAATTTATTATTTATTTATTTATTTACATTCTCTCTTAGGGAATCACCCTAGACTATCAACTGAGCATGCAATCCCACATCAACAATATCACCAAAGCCATTTATCACAAGATAAGAATGCTCCACCACCTACGCCCACTCCTTGATCCACATAACTATCATACCATGTTCCAAACTCTCACCTTTCCTTATTTTGACTTTTGTAATATCATCTATCAAGGACTACCAAAATACATCCTACAACCACTTCAGATGGTTCGGAATACTGCCACCCATACCCTATATGGAGCATCCAAATTGGAACACATCACTCCAATATTGAGGCATCTACATTGGTTACTGATTATGGTAGGCATAAAATATAAAACCCTGCTCATGATATTTAAAATCCTACACAAACAATCTAAAAACTCTCTCTCATCTATCATTCACCTGATATCTGACAATAGGAAGAGATGGCAAAACATGTGCAATACACTCATAACCGGGTAGTCGTACCCGGCGCTCCCTGTCTGCTTCTCGTACCCCCCTATAATCTAGCTCCCCCCCCCCCCACTTCACAGACCCTTCCCCCGCCCCCCCTCCCGCTTACCATTCACAAATACAGCAGACAACCATTATTGGGTAACAAACTGGTCGCAGCTTTATTTGCCAAATTAACATCACATGCAAAAAACATTGCACTGTTATGTTCACCTAATGTTTAATGTAATGCAATATTGCACTGTTATTGCTATATTGTTGTTTTAAGTTCCTTGTAAACCGCCCCTGATCTCTGGAAGAGGCGGTATAGAAAAGCACACAAATAAATAAATAAATAAAAAACAGCTTAATCCAGAAGAATGGTAAAATTGTATTAAATAAAAATTTAAAATTTAAAAAACAAAACAAAACTTCGCATGTGCTCAGCCGCCCCTCCACCGGCCGAGCACATGCACAGGCCTCCTCCGATTGGCTCCCGAACACACGATCGCGCGCCGAGAGCCAATTATTTTAAAGGACGCGCCAGCGTCCACCTCGTAACCAGCACCTCCCCTTTCCCCCTCCTGAATTTAGGAGCGTGCAGGGTCCTGTGCTGGGCCGAGTACCCGATTAACGCCGGTCGCCGGGACCCTGCCCACGCCCTTTATCTTATTCCTGCAGCATGAATAAAAAGCAACCAAACAACCTGTAACCGAGAATTTTCATTGTATGCTCTGACCCTTTGGAAAACACTACCATATCCAATCCATGCCAATTCTGACCTCTCAAGCTTTTGCAATACTCTTAAGACACATCTATTCCACAGTACTATGAGCACATACTGTAGGACAGGGGTTTTTAACCTAGTCCTCAGGGAACCCTAGGCCAGTCAGGTTTTCAGGATTTCCAGAATGAATATGCATGAGAAAGATTTGCATGTCCTGCCTTCATTGTATGCAAATCTATCTTATGCATATTCATTGTGGGAATCCTGAAAACCTGACTGGTCTAGGGTTCTCCAAGGACTGGTTTGAAAACCTATGCCGTAGGATATGAAAGATCTGTGAAAGATCAGTCTGTTGTTTTAGGATCCATTTTCAGTGTTTTACCCTGTTGAAATATTCAAGTTTTCAGTCCTTTATATGTAAACTATCTTACTCTTAATGTTCTATGTTGTATGTAAACTGCTCTGACTGCAAAATAGAGTGGTATATAAAATCAATTAAATAAATAAAATAAATAAATTAACATATTTTTTGTGGAAAAATAAAAATCCCCCATTGCATTAAGAAAGGGGGGGGGGGGGATTTTCCAGATTTTAAAAGGTACCATGCCTTCTTTGCCTTAAGGCATGGAGGATTGTAGTATTGGGAATTAGATGACAGTTGAAATCACAATGGCTAAGTATGGAGCAGAAGATGGTCAGTCCAGTCCCCCTGGTACTTCTGGGAATGTAGATTCAACAAATGTATTAAGAATGGCAGACAATTGTGGCCAGTTTGATTCCTGGCCTGCAGACGCTATCTGGCACACTCAACTAAAATCACATGGGGCCATTAAAATTGTGGTTCCCACCATGGGTGAGTCGAGGGAACTGCAGTATATAACCTTGTGTGACAGTATGATTCCTGGCCTACAGGTGCCATCTGGTGCACTCATTATCACAGGTGGCCTTTAAAATCACAGCCCCCTACTGAGGGTGAATTGAGGGAGCTGCAGCACATCATCTTATGGAGCAGTTTTATTCACTGCCTGTGGGTGCCATCCAGTGCACTGAATTGACATCACATGGGACTTTTAAAATTGCGGCCCCCACCGTGGATGAGTCAAGGGAGCTGTGGTGTATCATCTTGTGTGGCAGTGTGATTCTTAGCCTGTGGGCACCATCCGATGCACTCAATAGATGTCACACTGCCCTTTAAAATCATGGGTGCCACTTCAGGATGCAACCATGGGTGCATACCCAAAGAGGTATGCCCTAAGGGACTGGTCACATCCCTTTGGAGCCCCTTCAGAACACCTTAGGAGCAGGTGCAGGGGAGTCTCCATTATGGAATGGCGAAGAGGAAGAAAGGTCTGGACCTTAAATCTTCCCCGAAATCATCTAAAATTGAGCACCCTTTAGATAGATATTTGCAGAGGAAGGAAACGAAAGAACTACCATTGTCTCTATCAACTTCTGTGAGTATTGACTCCCCTTTTTGCCCCGGTTCACAGTGGAATTTAACCCAGCCCTTTCTGCCTATTAGAGGTATTGTGGTGGAGAATGAAGGATTCCCTGATAAGGGGAAGTCTTCTGAACAATCGCTTGTTCCACAATCGGATTGTGGTAATTCAGTGCCTGATTCAAGTCAAGCCATTCCTATGCCCAGAATAGTCTAACTTCTAGTTATTTCAACTGGTTCTGCACAGGAAGATATGCCCTCAAAAGAAATTTCATTGATACATAAGATATTGTCTTACACATTGAAGCAACCCTGACTGGTACATTGCAACAGTTTTTGGAGTTTACTAAAGACTCTGTTGCCAAATTTACTAAACAAGATGTTAGGATGGCTATTGTGGGCTTGAATCTCAATAAGATTGAAGCCTAAGTGTCAACTATGCTAGTAGTATCAGCTTCTATTAAGGATAGCTTTATTCTAAATTGCCAAATTGAAGTATTAGAAAATGTTTCCAGAGGAAAGCTTTGCATTGTTTAAATTTTCTCTATACTCATTGTCTCTGGTGATCTGGTTTCAAAAGTATTTGAAAGAAGTATTGCTTGTTCCTAATATGGATGCGTTGAAGATTGCTAATATATATTATTTGCCTTGAGGTAAAAATATTTGAGTTGGCTGATGAGGGTGGGCTAGATCAAATAGTGCCCCTGTTAGTTTACACCTTTCAGCACTTCTGGAATCATCTCAAGATGGTATAGCTACATGGGCCGTCTAACTTTTTAATCTAAAGTTGATAAGAATTCTCTTCTGAAGTTATATTTTCAAAAAAAGATATGTTGTTTTGTGGACAGAAAAGTAATACAGTTTTTACCTGATGTCTCCAGGTCTACCCAGTTGAGGTGGAAGGTTTTTCTAGAGCTAAAGCCTTGTGCCTTGGCTCAAGGGACAACAGTCTTTTTCAAATTTTCCAGTAAGTGCCTGGTGACATTTCAGGGGAAGCATTATAGCTTTTCTGATTCAATGCAGCTTAAGGATTAAGGTGGGCTTTAGTATAAAGTGGTTCTCATGTTTTTTTGGGGGGTGAATTGTTTCTGTCATTTTTCTTTTTCCCTATGAATGGTATTCTTGATCTATTTTGCACGCACTCTTTCCATAATACATAGTAACATAGTAACATAGTAGATGACGGCAGATAAAGACCAGCATGCTCCATCCAGTCTGCCCAGGAAGATGGCAAGAGCAGGTGCAGGTCACACCTCTCCATGTCTTTCTTTGGGGTGAACCCACCTCTCCATGTTGGAAACCCCTATTTGTTGAGATGTTAGATGGTTCAGAAGTTATATGTTTCAGTTTATTTTGTTTTTATCCTATTGCTGTAAAGGGATCCACTGTGTTTGTCCCATGCCGTTTTGAATTCTGGCACCATGTTTGCCCCCACTACTTCCATCGGGAGGGCATTCCAAGCATCTACCACCCTTTCAGTGAAAAATATTTCCTGACATTGCCTTTCAATTTACCACCTTGCAGTTTCATGTTATGCCCTCTAGTTTTACAGCTTCCCCGTCTTTGGAAGAGGTTTGTTTGTTCATCATTTCTCTTTAAATATTTAAAGGTCTGACTCATATCTCCCCTGTCCCTCCTCTCCTCCAAAGTGTACATATTTAGGTCTTCAAGTCTCTTCTCATAAGGCTTCTGACGCAGGTTCCAAATCATTTTGGTCGCCTTCTTCTGAACAGTTTCCAGTCTTTTTACATCTTTTGTAAGATATGGTCTCCAAAACTGAACACAGTATTCCAAGTGAGGCCTCACCAGGGACTTGTACAGTGGCATAAGTACCTCTTCCTTTCTGCTGGTAATCCCTCTTTGTATGCAGCCTAACATCCTCCTGGCTTTTGCCACTGCCTTGTCACACTGCTTTGCCACCTTGAGATCATCAGAGATAATCACACCAAGGTCTTTCTCCTGAACCGTGCACACCAACCTCTCGCCCCCTATTGCGTACATTTCCCTTGGATTTCTGCTAACCAAGTGCATGGCACTGCACTTTTTCGCATTAACTCATAGTTGCCAAGCATTAGACCATTCTTCCAGCTTTTGTAGATCTTTCATCATGTTAACCACTCCCTCGGGGGAGTCCACTCTGTTGCAAATTTTTGTGTCATCTGCAAAAAGACAGACTTTTCTATTCAGTCCTTCAGAAATATCACTCACAAATACATTGAACAGTGCTGGGCCCAGGACCAAACCCTGGGGCACCCCGCTAATCACCTTCCTTTCACCCGAGTGAGCTCCATGTACCATCACCTTCTGTTGTCTGTCAGTCAACCAATTTCTAATCCAGTTTACCATCTTTGTACCCATCCCCATGATACTGAGTTTATTGACAAGCCTCCTATGAGGAACAGTATCAAAGGCTTTGCTGAAATCCAGGTAGATGACATCCATCGCATGCCCCTGATCTTGTTCCTTGGTCACCCAATCAAAAAACTCAATCAGATTTGTTTGGCAAGACCGTCCTTTGGTAAAACCATGTTGCCTCGGATCTTGCAAACTGTTGGTTTTGAGAAAGTTCACTATTCGCTCTTTCAGGAGTGCCTCCATTACCTTTTCCGCCACTGAGGTAAGACTCACGGGCCTGTAGTTTGACACTTTTTCCCTGTCACTACTTTTGTATAGAGGTACAACATCAGCCATTCTCCAGTCCTGAGGAACTTTTCCTGTTTCCAAGGATCTGTTGAAGTCATCCTTTAATGGTCCTGCAAGAACTTCTCTGAGCTCTTTCAGTATCCTGGGATGTATCCCATCCGGTCCCATGGCTTTGTCCACTTTCAGTTTAGCAAGTTTTTCTAACACCTCATCTTCTGTGAATGGTGTGGTATCTACTTCATTCCCATTTTTATATTTGGGAGTCACAGCTTGTCCATCTCCAGGATTTTCTTTAGTAAAAACAGAGCAGAAGTATTTGTTTAGCAATTTCGCTTTTTCAATGCCACTTTCCACGAGTCCTTTCCCAACACTTCTGAGTCCTGCAATTCCAACTCTGATCTTCTTCCTTTCCCGAATATACCTGAAGAAAGTTTTGTCGCCACCCTTAACATCTTTAGCCATCTTTTCCTCTGCCTTTGATTTTGCTCTCCTTACTGCTCTTTTTGACTCTTTGAGTTTGATCCTGTATTCATTTCTGTGTTCTGTTTGCAAACTTTTGAATTTTGAGAAAGCTGTGTTTTTTGCCTTTATTTGAGCAGCCACTTCTTTGAAAACCAAATAGGTTTCCTTCTCCTCTTGTTTTTATTTACTTTTCTTACATATTTATCTGTTGCCCCTTTTATTGCCACCTTTAGTTTAGTCCATTGCAATTCCACTTCCCTTATCTCCTTCCACCCCGTCATCTCCTCCTTTAGGTACTTGGACATTTTATTGAAGTCAGTGTTTTTGAAGTTCAGGACTTTGAGCTTGCTATGATTGGCCTGCAGAATGGCTTTTATCTCAAACCACACCGTGTGATGATCACTGTTGGTCACAGGGGCACTCACGCAGACATTCGACACACTATCACCGTTGGTGAGCACTAAATCCAGTGTTGAGCTTTCTCTGGTTGGTTCCATCACCATTTGTTTAAGTAATGCATCTTGGAGAGCATCCACAATTTTTTTGCTTCTTTCCAGATGTGCAGAAGGAGTAATCCAAGCCACATCAGGTAGATTAAAGTCACCCAATATGATCACTTCCCCCTTTGTGGCTATCTTGGCAATATCTATAATCAATTCATTATCTCTCTCTTCAATCTGAGTCGGAGGTCTGTAGACTACAGCAGTATGGATGACAGTGCCATCTTCTCTTTCCAACGCAATGTGGGCTAGATGACAATTTTGTTTCTAAATAAATTTTGGTGGCACTTTAAGCATCTGCTTTGATTTACCTTATTATGCTGTAACTGTTTTGAATTGTTACATATTGAGATATTTCATTAAAAGAAAGATGGATAAGGGCACATTAGCACATATGATTTTTCACTGCCCTATGCTTCAGACTTTTTGATCTGGGGTATGGGAAATAATCTTTCAGATCCTGGGACTCAATGAATTTCTAACTTTAAAAATTGTGATCTGGAAGTCTCTTGCTTGGAGGCGACATTAAGGGAAAAGTTGATTTTTTCCTAGCTTTAGTAATTAAAGTGATATTTAGTGGAAAGATGCAGTGACAATGGACATGAATCTTTGGTGGAACACTGTTTGTTTAGAGAGACAGTATGATAAGACAGCAGCAGAGAAGAAAATTGTTAGTTATTTTCAGATTACCAAATGGAGATCTCTGAATGACTAAATTACTGTATAAGCCTGTATTTTGCTTTTTGGGGGTGGGAGAGGTTGTATGTTTTTATTTTTTTTTCTATCAATAAAAAATATTTGAACTATATATATGTATATATATATATTTAGTAATATCTTCCCTTTTCCGCGGATGAGGCAAAACAGTGGCATACTATTTACATGCTTCATTTATAATGTTAGATGTATACTTCACCATAGGCTTCTGATTAGCCTAACATACATAACAGGTAATAAAGTTCTCAAATCCTGCTATTCTGACCTTCCACACTACATACTACAGTCTAAGTACTTTAGTATGCCATTAAACTTCCTTGTTAGCTTTGCAGTTGCTGACTACAGCTCCTGATTTGTCTGTCTCTGTGTATCACAAACCTTAATCTCTTATCATTGATCTATCAAGAGGATATTTTACCATGGATTCCAGGTTGATGATATTCTCAGCTCAGATAAAGCCCTCTAGAACAATTTCAATCCATTGTATATTTAAAATTGCAATAACACTTCCTCTACCAACTTATCTAAATAAATAAATAAAATAAATAAATAAATACATTCTACTTCTATGTCCTCCTGTCCATGCTGCCTATCCTGCATGCCTCTCTACACATAGTCTAGCTATTCAGAATCTTTCCAGATTTGTTACAAGTGCTAAACTGTCTCCACCTGAACCCTAACTACTGCATTATTACTTCTCCCAGACTACCTGTCTCCAATATCAGCTTACTTCCTGTCAGTTCAGGATTCACAAAAAATACAGTTCCCAGCATCACCTGAGTTCACTTCTTTTCAGCGCTTTCATAAGCTGTCTTGAATTGCTAGCACAAAACTACTCTATAACCAATGACATGCCATTGTATGTAAATGGAAAGCATTATTCTCATCCACAATAATGCTGTCCCATAAAACATATAGAAATATGCATAAAATGACACCATCAACTTACCTTAACCCTTTTCTAGAGGGAGCAATTTTATAGATACACAATTTTTAAATTGTTTATTTATAAAGTTACAAAATGAAACTAAATCAAGAACATATTCCTTGACATTGTAACAAGGATTGGTAATAAACCACAGTCACAAGAATATTATTATGTTGTTGTCAAGTGCCATTGAGTTGGTGTCGACTTATGGCGACCTTCTGGATAGTTGTCTCAAACTGTACTCAGTCCTCTGTCAAGTGGCTCATTGTTGATATAATGACACCCACAGCTGCTGTTATTGTATCGATACATCTCATTGCTGGCCTTCCTCTTTTGTGTTGACCTTGTACCTTGCTGAGCATGATGTCTTTCTCCAGCAATTTCTCACTTCTCATGATGTGTCCAAAGTATGAAAGTCAAGGTCTTCTCATCTGAACTTCTAAAGAAAGCTTAGGTTTGATCTCCTCTAGTATTGACTGGTTTGTTTTTTGGGAAGTCCATGGTATATATAAAATTCGTCGCAAGCAGCATAATTCAAAGACATAGATTTTCTTCCTCTCTATCTTTTTCACTATCCAACTTTTACATCCATATGACATTATTGAAAATACCATGGCCTGAACAAGTCAAATCTTTGTATGGAGAGAGACATCTCTGCTCTTGTGAATATTGTCTAGGTCCTTCATAGCCATTTTGCCACGACAATGCATCATCAGATTTCTTGACTGCTTATCATGTCTTTATTGATACTTCATCCAAGTAGGTTAAAGTTGTCAACTATTCAATTTCTTCTCCATCAACTATGAACTTATTGATTTTGCCAGTTGTCAGGATCTTTATCTTCTTTACATTAAGGTACAGGCCCATTTTAAGACTATGCTCCTTGATCTTGTTTTTGATCATCTTCACTTTCAGCCAGAAATGTGGTATCATCTGCATAACGAAGGTTGTTGATGAGTCTTCCAACTATCTTCACACCTCTGTCTTCATACAATCCTGCTTCTCTGATGATTTGTTATGCATATAAATTAAACAGGTAGGGGGAAAGTATGCAGCCTTGTCTTACACCTTTGCTTATTTTAAACCATTCTGTTTCTCATTTTTCTGTTCAAGCTATTGCTTCTTGATCGATGTAAAGATTGTGCAAGTGAACTATCAGGAGTTCTGGTATAGCCATGCTTCTTAATGTGGCGTTGCTGTAATCGATAAAACACAAATAGATATCCCTTTTGGTATTCTCTTGTCTTTTCAAGGATCACATCCACGATGATATCTCTCATTCCTCGCCCTTTCCTGAGTAGAGTTTTGCTGGCATGGGAGATCAGAGCAATTGCGCGATAATTTTCACAGTTGGTTGATTCACCTTTCTTTAGTATTAGTATAAACACATATATTTTCCAGTCAGTTGGCCATCATGTTGTCTTCCAAATTTCCTGGCAGAGTCTTGTAAGTATGGTAACAGCTGCATATGATTGCTGTAATACTTCAATGGGAATGCCATCAATTCCTGGTGCTTTGTTCTTTGATAAGGCTTTCAATGCTGCTTTGACTTATTTTTTCATCACTAATGGTTCCTCACCATAAGGTACAGGTTGAAACGACTGTTGGTCACTTGATTTTTATGGATCTTCACAGCATCATTCAACATGGATTCTTGAGAATAGCATTCCAATTCGAGGCTGGGATTTTTTCTTTAACTTCCATAACTTTAGAAAGCCAATCTTGTTCTTTCTCTAATAGTTTCTGATTCAATTTCATTGCAGACTTCTCCTTGTCTTGTCTTGCTACACGTTGGAAATCTTGGTTGAGTTCTGTGATTGCCTCTCTCCTTGGGCTTTAGCTTCTCTGTGTTTCTCGGTAATTTTCGGAGTTATTTCAGTAATCCATTTTGGCTGGTTTTGCTTTTTCACCTTTTGTAGAGACTTCTCACTCTCTTCCAATGTAACCTTCTTGATGTCATCCCAAAACTCTCCTGGAGCTCTGTCATTTGTTTCTAAAGCAGCAAATTGATTTTGCAGGCAGTCTTGAAATTCCGGTGGTATATTTTCAAGGTCATATTTTGCTACATTCATGAGTGACTTGTTCTTTTTCAACTATAGCTTGAGTTTGCATACTAGTTGGTGATTTAATTTAATTTAATTAACAGTCGCTTATATACCGCACCTTCCAAAGATCAAGTGCGGTTTACATTTAACAACAAAATAACAGTCAGTTGTCTGTTTTACAATGAACGTCTAAGAACAGTGGAAATTATACAATTACAAAAAACAGAATGAGAACTATATACAATATTAGGATATGTGTGCCTTATATAATGCATGTAAGGACCTTGTTTAATGATGAACTTATGTACATAATGTGTGAGTCTATTCGATAAGCTGGCCTAGGTCATATCAATTTTTGCATCTTTGCTATCAGGTAATGTTATTATCCATTCTCTTGTTGTGAGGGGGAGTTTGTTAGTAGACCATAGTACATCTGTACAACAGTTAGCTCCAGATTTTGTTTTTACTGATGTTATAGAGCTTTTCCATCGTTGACTTCCACAGATGTAGTCAATTTGATTTTTGTACAATCCATTGGGTGAAGTCCATGTGTACAGTCACCGCTAGTGTGACTGGAAGAAGGTGTTTGAGATGAATAGACCGTTGGTCCTGCAGAATTCTATCAGTCTTTCTCCAGCTTCATTTCTGTTGCTGAGTCCGTATTTTCCAACCACTTTGCCTTCTTCTTTGTTACCAACTTTTGCATTGCAGTCATCCATTACTATCAGGATATCCTGTTTGCATGGTCTGTCAATTTTAGCTTGTACTTGTTCATATAACTCATCAATCTCATCCTCTTCTGCAGCTGTTGTTGAAGAATATACCTGAATTATAGTTGTGTTGATAGGCATTCCTTGTAGACGAATACAATTAAGCATTCACTAATTGCATTGTATTTCATTACAGTTCTTGCAAGTTTCTTCTTGATTATAAATGCAATACCATTTCTTCTTTGTCATTCATTTCCAGCATAGTAGACCATGTAATCATCAGATGCAAAGTGCCCGATGCCAGCTCATTTCAGTTTGCTGACACCTAACAGATCGTGTTGTACACATTCCATTTCATTCTTGACCACTTCCAGCTTCCCTTGGTTCATGCTTCATGCGTTCTATGTCCCAATATGAAAAAGATCTTTGCAGCATCTGACTCTCAATTCATGCGCAACTACATCATCAGTCAGACGTCCCGAGGACTTTAATCCAATCACATCATAAATGCTGGTTTTACTTTGAAAAGTCTTCAGCTCCTCCCCAGTAGCCAGTTGAGTGCATTACGACCTGGGGATCTCAACTTTGTTTTGTTGTGACTATCCATTGGGTTTTCATGGCAAGATACAGAATAAGATTGCCAGGTCTTTCTTCCGTGCAGGTAATTCTAGTGTTGTTGCCATTGTCACTGAAATGTGATCCTCTGCTGCCAACACCATTCCATTCTGCTGCTGCCCAGATGGGTGGTTTGTCTTGATCTTGCACCTCAGCTGAGATCTGTCTATATTGGGAGACCCCAGCAATAACTAAGCTACTGATAACTTAGCTTTCAGCATTACTGATGCACACAAACCATCACAGCATGACAAGCTGCAAACCAAGTGAGGGTATATTATCTATCTATCTATCTATCTATCTATCTATATAGCTATATATATCATATATTTTTATATATTAAGAAAAATTAGAATATCACTATACTTTTATTAGCTTACCAGATAATGGGAGAAAACCATCCATAAACCTAGTAGAGTATAATTTAAAAAAATAGAAAGGAACTCAAAACAACTGGTTAATCAGACAAAATACTGTCTTCTTTAGGACCCACTCTAGACATTGACCTAGCATTCAAAAAATGTATTGGTTGCTTAGGGTCAACAAAGACATCTCTTTTGTTAGTAAACCTTAGCAAACAGGTACAAGGGAAATGAAGAACTTAGCACCATGCACCCAATATTCCAATAAGTGGAGGAGTGGCCTAGTGTTGGGGAAAGGCACTTCAGGCTGGAAGGTCAGGGGTTCAAATCCCACTAGAGGAAAGCAACCTTGGGCTGGAAGGACTGGGGTTTCTAGTCCCACAGGTGCTCCTTGTGGTCTTGGGCAAGCCACTTAACCCTTCTATAGCCCATGTTCCCTGTAAAATAGTTATCTCCAAGTTATAATGCCTTGTTCAATGTAAACCACACTGATGCAGAATAGCACAGTATATAAGAGAATGTAAATAAATAATAAATTCCTGGAGCATAGTGTGGTGATGAGAGTGAGCAGGAGAAAATGGAAGTAGAAGAAAAAGACACTTGTACTTTTAAAACTACTGACAGCTCAGCTCTACACAGAGGTAGGAAAGCTACTATGAAAAAAAGCTAAGCCAAGCCACGCCCTAGCTCTAATGAGGAGCCAGGCTTAGCTGCTGATTATGAGCACACGTGCTCAGAGGAAGCTCTGATAGGAAGGAAACAGGTTTTTAAATCCGTCTTCAAACAGAAGAAGGGAGTTCACAGCTCCAGAATGAGTTCAGCTTGGAGGAAGAGGAGTGCTAGTTCCAGGAGTTCATCTGGCTCAAAGAGTTCCTGCCGTGAGAGAGAAGGTTCCAGTTTGAGTCCAGGTCCTAGGAGCTCAAGGATATCTGAGAGATGTGAGTGTGCTGATTTCCAGTGGCTGAAAGCTAAGAGCAGAGAAGGAAAGATTCTTAAACCAAAAGCCAGTCAACGTTTTGGGAGAAAAGCTGCAAACTCGTGGGAACAAATACCTTTATCCTATATTCAGAATCCTAAGCTGAAAACTTCAACTGACAAAAGGTGGGTGGATTTGTTTCACTGGGGAAAGGACCAGGACCCAACCGCTAGCAGGGAAGTTAATTTGAACTCAGTAAAAGCTTTGAAGCAAGCATTTCAGGGAGGAGAAGCTTACTCTCCTTATGTAAATGTTTATGACCAAAAGGAGAAATTATGGACTGAATTTTGGGAATTCTTACAAGCCAGAATGCCTGAAGAAAGTGCTGAGGTCTGGAGTAGAGATAAACCAGCCACAGTACTGGAGCCCATGCAGATAGAATTACCTGAGTCACAATCTTCCCCAGAAGATTGCCAGATGGATTGCTCTCTTTGTCTTAGGGAAGCATAAGTTCTTGTATGCAAGGCTAAGGAAGCTTTTGTAGAAGAAAGAAGGTATTTCTGCTAGAAGAAGCTCATAAGGCTGTGTTAAGTTTATTGTCATGAAGACAGCTGCTTGTGTTTGAAGAGACTTGTGCTGCATTTACCTCAAGTACAATTTCCTTTATGGTTTACCTTTATGTTACTGGAGAAGTTATCCATTTTTGTGTTCGTGTACAGAACTTTAATGCGTGTGGAAATCCACAATAATAAAAATATTCTTGTTTGCCTCAACCTCCGGATTGCACAACTACAGTTTGTCTTTTTGAATACAATTTTCTCAACTACAAGTCCCAGAGTGCATAGCTGGTGACAAAGGGAAAATACAGTTCATTTAAGGACAGACAAGGCAGCCCTAGCTGTAAGCCTATGGCCCAGGCTTGGGTACCACAATAGTAAGAAATGCTTTCATTCTAGCTTGGGTGTTTCTAGAAACAACTAGGAATACGTATCTACACCTTTTTACCCACAATATGGGGTTGATATTCAAAGCACTTATCTGGCCAGTTTTGGCAGACTGGCCAGCTGAGGGCACCATCGTGATATTCAGTGACACTACCTGGATAATACCTCGGAATATTATCCATCGTTGACTTTGTCAGAAAGGACAGGGTAGGAAGAAGGGGAGAAGGAGTGGCACTATATGTAAAAAATACAATTAAAGCTTTGGAATTACAGAGCTTAAAAGGGAAAGAGGAGGCATTGTGGGTCAGTGTTCCCTCTAAGCTGTGCGTGTGTGCACGCACACACACCTCGCCGAGCGAGCACACATACTTTACAACAGAGCGCACAAAAATTACGGCTCAGATTCTGATAGAAAACAACACACACATCTTAAAATTTAAAAGTTATGATTATAATTATTAGAAATTTCCCGCTTCATTTAGTAATCGTCTATTTTCATTTAATTTGATTAAAATCAATGTGGTATACATACTGTATTCTGACGTGTAGTCAAATGTTAAAGTATAAAACTCTGAGTGTCGTTATGTGGCGCACAAAAATTTAACCTTCCTTCAAAAGCTGCACACAGCTGATATTTTATGCGGACATAGCCTACAGAAAATTAGAGGTTGTTGTAGGTTAAACTAGAAAGAGGGAAAGAGAAATCTATTTGCATTGGCGTGATATACAGACCTCCCTCACAAGAGGAAGAGGTGGACAGAGAGTTAATTGAAGACATACGCAGCATTGCTAGGAAAGGGGAAGTGCTACTGATAGGGGATTTCAATATGACAGATGTTGATTGGCACATTCCTGCTGCAGTATCATCTAGAAGTAAAGAGATCCTGGATTCTCTACAGGGAGAACTATTCAAGCAATTGGTAACAGACCCCACATGTGAAGGGGCCAAACTGGACTTGGTGCTTACCAATGGTGAAAGTGTTTCTGATGTTAAAGTGGGAGATCATTTTGCATCCAGTGATCACCAGATGGTGTGGTTCAGTATTAGGACTAGGGCTGATAGAATCCATTCAAAAGTGAGGGTCTTAGACTTTAGAAAGACTAACTTTGCCAAGATGGGCCAATATCTCAGGGAGTCAATAGCAGGATGGGAACAGATGGGGGATGTAGAAAAACAGTGGGCAAAACAGAAAGGGGATATTTTAAGGGCAACCAACCTCTTTGTTAAAATGGTAAATAAAGGTAAAAGGAAAAGGAGACCGCTATGACTTTCGAAAGAAGTAGCTGAAAAAGTGAAGACAAAGAAGGAAGCCTTCATGAAATATAAGAGATCACAGAGAGCGGAAGACAGGCATCTATATTTGGAAAAACGTAGAGAAGCTAGCAAAGTAGTCAGGAAAGCAAAGATTCAAAAAGAGGCGGAAATAGCCAATGCAATAAAATGGGGGGATAAGACATTTTTCAGATATGTTAGTGAGAAGAGGAAGGGCAAAAGTGGTATTGTCAGACTCAAGGGTGAAGGGGAGGAATATGTAGAAGCTGATGAGGATAAAGCGGAATTGCTTAACAAATATTTCTGTTCTGTGTTCACAGATGAAGCATCAGGAACAGGACCTCAGAAAACACCCACAAACAGGAACAGAAGTGAGGGACACCTTGAACAATTTTCAGAAGACTGTGTTCGTGAGAAACTAGCTCAACTTAAAGTAGACAAAGCAATGGGACCAGATGGGATACACCCTAGAATACTGAGGGAACTTGGGAACGTTCTAGCAGCTCCACTGACTGACCTTTTCAATGCCTCATTGGAGTCAGGAGTGGTGCCAAAGGACTGGAGAGAGGCTCATGTGGTGCCTTTACACAAAAGCAGAAGTAAGGATGTGGTTGAAAACCACAGGCGGGTTAGTTTAACTTCGGTGGCGAGTAAATTATTGGAAACACTGCTGAAAGAGAAAATAGTGAGGTTTCTGGAGTCCAGCAGATTACAGGATCCGAGGCAGTATGGATTCACCACAGGCAGGTCTTGTCAGACAAATCTGATTGATTTCTTTGACTGGTTGACCAGGGAGTTGGACCGAGGGAGAGCCCTAGATGTGGTGTATTTAGATTTCAGTAAAGCCTTTGACACTATTCCTCACAGGCAACTTATAAACAAACTTTGCACCCTAGGGATGGACCCTAAAGTTACTGCTTGGGTTGGAAATTGGTTGAGTGGGAGGTGACAAAGGGTACAGGTAAATGGAGCTCACTCTGAGGAGAAGGATGTTACTAGTGGTGTGCCCCAGGGATCTGTCCTTGATCTGATTCTTTTTAACATCTTTGTTAGTGATATAGCGGAAGGGCTGTCGGGTAAGGTTTGCCTCTTTGCAGATGATACCAAAATCTGCAATAGAGTAGACACCCAGGAAGGTGTAGATAACATGAGGAGGGATCTACCTAAGCTTGAAGAATGGTCTAGAATTTGGCAGCTGGGATTTAATGTTAAAAAATGTAAGGTCATGCATTTGGGCTGCAGCAATCCAAGGGAGCAATATAGTATAGGGGGTGAAGTACTTTTGTCCACTAAAGAAGAGCGGGACCTAGGCGTGGTTGTGTCTGATGATCTTAAAGTAGCTAAACAGGTAGAAAAGGCAACGGCAAAAGCTAGAAGAATGCTTGGGTGCATACGGAGAGGAATGGCTAGCAGAAAAAAGGAGGTGATAGTGCCTCTGTATAAGTCTTTGGTGCGACCTCATTTGGAGTATAGTGTGCACTTTCTGGAGACCGCACCTTCAAAACGTTGTGAACAGGATGGAGTCGGTGCAGAGGGTGGCTACTAAAATGATTAGTGGTCTTCATTATAAAGCATATGAGGACAGTTTTAGAGATCTTAATATGTACACCTTAGAGGAAAGGCGGGATAGAGGTGATATGATTGAGATGTTTAAATACCTCCGTGGCATAAATGTTCAGGGGAGGGCCTCTTTCAATTGAAAGCAAGTTCTGCTATGAGGGGACATGGGATGAGGGTGAAGAGGGATAGACTCAGGAGTGATATGCAGAAATATTTCTTTATAGAAAGAGTAGTGGATACATGGAATAGTCTCCCAGTGGAGGTGGTAGAGATGAGGACAGTAACTGAATTTAAAAAAGTACGGGACAAACACAGAGGATCTCTAAAGGAAAAAAGGGGACTGTTGTAGTTGTTGATATGGAAGGACAGACTAGATAGGCCATGTGATCTTTTTCTGTTGTCATATTTCTATGTTTCTATGTAATATTTCCCCAGACTGCTCTGGCACTATCTGGTTAGTGCAAGGGTGGTCTGTGGGCAGAGCATGGGTGCTAACCAGATAAATAGTGACTTTATCCAGTTAGCCTGATATTCAGCTGGCACTAATCCATTAAACTTAGACCACTTTAAAAGCTTAAGCCTAAGTTGCAAGGCAGACAGATGCTGGCTGACTATTGATGCTAACCAAATAAGAACATAAGAACATAGGATATGCCACAGTGAGTCATAACAAGGATCCATCAAACTCAGTATCCTGTTTCCAACAGTTTCCAAACCAGGTCACAAGTACCTGTCAGGTACTTTTCCCATGAGTAAGCAGTGGATTTACCTCTATTTATGGACTTTTCCTCCAAGAAATCACCATTTATCCATTTAGTGCTGCTCAGCCTGGATATTCAGTGGCAGCTTCTATCTAGAAACTGTTGCTGAATATCCCACCATGGGGTTTGAAGATCAGCTATTTTGAAAATTGTCCCCTTCATCTTTAGTTCTAAAGAAACATCCCAATGTCCAATATCTATCTGGTTTAAGGAACTAGAACACTAAAATAATCTTTATTAATCAGAAATTTGAATGTGCCCTCAATTCAACACTACCCCTGATCGGGCCTATCGTGGCAAGAGTCAGGCTGCGGGGAACTCCCTGCACCCCCTTACCTTCCTTTCCCCAGCTGGATCCTGCATCTTCCAACGTCCAGGGGGACTTATTCCACCTCAGAGGTGTAATAAGATCCCCATCCTAATGGCTGATGCCAGATATACAGGGCTGACCCCAGAATTGGCCCTGTATGTCCGGGGTAAGCATCACACCTCCAGCCTGCCCTTGCTCTCCCTTGGCCCACCCTCTCCTGTCCCCATACAGAGCTCTCTACACATCCTGTATGTGCAGGGAGCTCTGTCAGCTGCATCATCATCCAAGCGTTTAGTGGGGATGGATGCCCGAATTGGACTCACATCTCCTCTAAACACTGCTCTGAATCAACCCCAGAAGTCTACTGGCCTGGGACACTAACATTTCCTACCACCCTATCCTTCAGCCGTCCACCTCAGAGCTGAATTTGACTATGTAGTCTTCATATTATAGTCATCTGTTCTCTATTAAGATGAAGGCCCGCCTTTTCTTCTTTTGCGAAAACATCTTTATAAAACACTTAATAATTATTATTATTACTAAGCATTTATAAAGCACTGCAACATACGAAGTGCTGTACAAACATAAAAAGAGACAGTCCCTGCCCGTTAGAGCTCACAATCTAGTCAAGACAAAATATGAAATAAATTAGATAATACAAATAACAATTAACAAGACAAGAATAAATGTTTATGGAGAGAACAAGAAAGGACGCGTTAGGAACAAAAAGCAATAGTGAAGAAATGGGATTTCAATTTGGATTTGAAGATGGCCAGGGAGGAGGCTTGGGGGACAGAGACAGGTAGAGAATTCCAGGAAAAGGGTGCAACCAGTTGAAAGGAGCGAAGTCTAGAATTAGCAGTACGAGTAAAAGGCATAGATAAAAAAGACAATTAGATGAGTGGAGTAGGCGAGAGGGGGTGTAGATGGAGATGAGGGATAAAAGGTAATGAGGGGCAGAAGAATGAATACATTTATAGGTTAGAAGGAGGAGTTTGAACTGGATGCGGAAGCGGATGGGGAGCTAGTGAAGTGACATGAGAAGAGGAGTAATGTGTGAAAAAGGAGACTGACGGAAAATCAGACGAACTGCAGAATGTTGAATAGGCTGGAGAGGAAAGAGGTGGTTAGCAGGGAGGCCAGCAAGGAGAAGGTTACAGTAATCAAGGCGGGAGGTGACAATCAGTTTAGTAGTGTTATCAGAGAGAAAAGGGCGAATCTTGGAGATATTGTAAAGAAAGAAATGGCATGTTTTAGCAATGTTTTGGATATGTAAAGAGAAGGAGAGAGATGAGTCAAAGATAACACCAAGGTTCCGTGCCGAAGAGACAGGAAGGATAGCAGAGTTATCCACAGAGATTGAGAAAGGGGAAGGAGGAGGGGAGGCATTAGGGGGAAAGACAAGGAGTTCAGTTTTGGCCATGTTCAGCTTCAAGTGGCAGTAGGACATCCAGGAAGCAATGTCAGAGAGGCAGGCTGAGATCTTAGCTTGAATTTCAGGAGAGATAACAGGCGTAGAGAGGTAGATTTGAGAGTTGTAAGCATAGAGATGATAGTGAAAGCCATGGGAAGAGATAAGGGCACCAAGGGATTGGGTATAGAGAGAGAAGAGGAGCGGACCTAAGACAGAACCTTGAGGTACATCCAAAGGTAAAGGGATAGAAGAGGAGGAGGAGCCACTGCAGTACACACTGAAAGAGCGGTGGGAGAGATAGGAGGAGAACCAAGAAAGTACAGAGCCTTTGAAACCGAGTGAAGACAGGGTGATAAGAAGAAGATTGTGGTCAACGATGTCAAAGGCAGCAGAAGAATGAGGACAGAATAAAAGCCTTTGGACTTAGCCAGAATAATAATAATCAACATTGTGTAGTAAATGCAATAGTTGTGATGCTCTAATTTTAAGAAGAATCATTTGGAGCTTTAGAGCTTGCCTTATATGTCTCAAGCTATCTGCTATGATTAAAGAATTGACTCTATTAAGGGATGAATTAGTGGTAATGAAACTTAACTCCCCCAAGGTACAAATTGAAAGCAATACACCACCACTCCTACAAAGAATCAAGCATCCCAGGAACAAATGAATCACAGTGTGCTCTATTAGTTTGCGACCTGTAACATGGAGACACCCTCTTCAGCAAGAGATATCCCCGCATAATGCCTTCTCTGCCTTGGAAAATGAGAGTGCTTGATTAATGGAAACCGAAGTGGCTTTAAATAAGAAGGGTAATACCCAATCTAACTGCAATGACTCAAACATGAACAAAAAATCTCATGACAGGAAACTGTTACTACTTAGTGACTCCATCATAAGAGGGATTAATTTGGAAACACAGTCCAATGGACAGAAGATGGTTTAATGCCTTTCAGGTTCTTCAACCAGCAAGAATACAAGCCAAATTATTAGCATAGTCAGAGCAGAAAGTTAGCATTCTAAAAATGATGTTGTTAACTCTTTAAGTTCAAATGGCCTGGCTAGAAACAGTACCTCTACAATAAAAAGAGACTTGCAGATTTTGGGAGAGAAACTTAAACCCGGTGTCAACAATATAGCACTTTCAGAGGTTTTACTTGTTCATGATAAGGGGGAAGAGAGGCTGCAACATATAACCAGCTTTAATATGTGGTTCCAAACCTGATGTAAATAAGAAGGTTTTAAATATATAGGTGACTGGGTCAATAGATGGAACTATACTGTGTTGATAGATTGTATCTCTCTGTGCCAGGAAAAAAGGATCCTAAGTGAAAATTTCAGGCAATAAGTGGACAAGCATGGGGTAATGGATAGAAAAAAACTAATTCAGGATGACACACCGAGCAAAAACATTATAATAAAATTGATAATAGAAATAGTCATCATATTAACTTATACATCAAGAGAGAAGAGGAGTCTGAAATAAAATCCATGCAAAAAACAAGCCAGCCAACCAACAATTGCTGGAAGGCAATGAGCACAAATGCTCAAAGTCTAGCCAACAAAATTCCTGACCTGGAAGCCCTGATGGTGGAAATGGACTTGGACATTGTGGCCATTGCAGAAACATGGTTTAATGAATCTCATGAATGGTATATAGCTATGGATAGCTATAATCTATTTATTTATTTACATTCTCTTATATACTGCACTATTCTGCATCAGTGCAGTTTACATTGAACAAACTGAAATTACATTGAACAGGGCATTATTTATTTTACTTAGCTGTATTTATATTTATTTAGCTGTATTTATATCCCGCTTTTCACTGGGTCAAAGCGGTCAATTGGGGGATACATTTAACACGAGGGGATATGAGACACATACACTAATACTTACAGGGAACATGGGCAATGGAGGTTTAAGTGGCTTGCCCAAGACCACAAGGAGTGCCTACAGGACTAGAAATCCCAGTCCCTCCGGCCTGAGATTACTGTCCCCAGGTGGGACTTGAACCCCCGGCCCTCCGGCTTGAAGTACTTTGTCCTAACCACTAGACCACACCTCCCACTATAACTTGGAGATAACTATTTTACAGGGAACATGGGCTATGGAGGGTTAAGTGGCTTGCCCAAGACCACAAGGAGCACCTGTGGGACTAGAAACCCCAGTTCTTCTGGCCCAAGGTTGCTGTCCTCTAGTGGGATTTGAACCCCCAACCTTCCAGCCTGAAGTACCTTGCCCCAACCACTAGGCCACTCCTCCACTTTAGAAGGGCTAGAGAGGGCAGAAAAGGAGGAGCAGTAGCTCTCTATGTCAAAAACAATATTAAAGTTGCTGAAATGCAGGGGATGTAGAGAAAAGACAAAACACCGTGGACTGTGATTTTCAATAGAGTGGACTCCACTGAGGGAGTGGACCACATGAGGAAAGATCTACAAAAACTGGAAGAATGGTCTAATGCTTGGCAGTTAAGATTTAATAAAAAGAAGAGTCATGCACTTGGGAGGCAGAAATCCAAAGGAATTGTATATGATAGAGGGCAAAAAGTTGGTGTGTACAGTCCAAGAGAAGGTCTTTAGAGTGATAGCGTCTGAGTGATAGTGTCAAGGTAGAGAAACAATGTGGCAAGGCAGTAGCCAAAGCCAGAAGGATGCTGGGTTGCATACAGAGAGAACCAGCAAAAAGGAGGAGGTATTAATGTCCTTGTACAAGTCATTGGTGAGGCCTCACTTGGAATATCGTGTTCAGTTTTTGAGGCCATATCTCACAAAGAATATAAAAGAATTGAAATGGTTTAGAGGAAGGTAACCAAAATAATTTGGAGATTGTGCCAGAAACCATATGAGAGGAGACTTGAATACCTAAATATGTATATCTTAGAGGAGATGAGGAATAGGGGAGATATGATATGAATGTTTAAATACTTAAAAGAGTATTAGTGAACAAATACACCTATTTTAAAGACGGGGAAGCTGCAAAACTAGAGGGCATAAAATAAAGCTGCAAGGAAATACACCGAAAAGCAACATCAGGAAATACTTTTTCACTGGAAGAGTGGTATGCTTGGAATGCTCTCACAATGGAAGTGGTGGGGGCAAAAACAGTGATGGAATTCAAAATGGCATGGGACAGCCACAGTGGATCTCTTTATAGTAAGAGGATGAAACAAACTTAAATATCTTTTATACTTCAACAAATGGAGGTGTTGACCACCACTCTAACCACCTTACTAGGCAGCCTAGATGGATCATACTGGTCTTTACCTGCCATCATATACTATGTTATTATGTTACTATGTCCTAGATCCCTTACCTTTCTCCTTTGTTTGTTCCAAAACTTGAGTCAAATTCAAACTGTCTATCATCAATGATTCTTCTCCACGTGGCTCATTTGTATCCATTCATTTCTTCTCAGGCATATAAAACATCTTGGAAGTCACAGGTTTTGCATTAAAGGGAATTTTTAACACTTGCAGGCAATATTTTTACCACATTTTAATTGGTAAAAGAAACAAAGACAACAGCAAGTTAAAAACGGCAAATTAAGTTATCTTTAGTAATTTCCAAAGCTTCCAATCAAGAAAGGGTGGCAGAAGAGTCTTCCATAGCAAACATTCTTATAGCTTTACATTTTTCTTCATGCCTTGTCAACCTTTCCAGCTTGGCTTCATGGGATTAAAGCTTCAACTGTTGTCCCTGGACAGCATACTCACATACAGCTTCCTCCTGTACCTATAGGCAGTTGGCAAGGGCATTAGTGAAATCTAAACATGGAGACTGATGCAAGACATGGAACTCTGGGCTTAGTGTGATATTCAGGTCCTGCTGGAAAGCTGTTTAATAATCTCTTCTGTGACTGCCAGCTGACATGCCATCCACCACTCTCATCTGAAATCATGAAAGCACGGACCAAAGATCGAATGGTGCCTGGAGCCTCCAGAGGTTTAGCTTTCTGCCGGTCCTTCCTCTTCACCATGAAAAGAAAAAAGAAAAGGAGCAAGCAAAAGAAAATGGGAGTGACTCAGACAGCTACTTAGGACCAGCTGCCATCTTTGGCTCCTCTCCCATAAATACTCATTTTGGTAGGTAATGCAGTGTTTTACCTACAGAAATAGCTTTTAAAATTGTTCTTCCTATGTAAACAAATCTTCTACCAGGATTTGCTCCAGTGCAAGAAATTCCCCAGACCAATCAATGTAAATAATTTCAAAGGGAAGAACATAGGGGTCATTTTTTCCATTGAAACAAACCTACAGCAAAATTTATGATAAATCTGCCCAACTAATCTTCTTATTGCTTGCCGCAAATGCTTGTATCCTGATCCTTGCTTAGGAATGTTGTTTTCCTCCTTCACTGCTAAAGTGTTGATATACAATTTTTCTAAAATGTGCCTCTATAGTTTATTGATTGTAAAATGTTTTGAGATATATTTTTGTAAAACCATCATAAATCATAAAATTGCACTGTAGGATTCAACACTGGCCAGTTTCCTTTTGTGACTGTGGCAGATTTGTTTCCCACACCGGATTAATTTTGCTTAGTGAACATTTATACCTTAAATAACTGCAGAACAGTAAGATATTTTCCAGTAGTTATTTTAAAAAAATCCATTCGTACTCAGTGATATATTGGAAGCAATCCAATAGACTTGAACTCGTGTAAATTGCTCTCTGAAAATGACTGCCCTATTCATCTCTGTTAATACTGTTAGAATGAAAGCTACAGCAGCACCTATCAGTGTAACTAAATTAAAGAGGGCAGATACATACACAAATGTACTTATGCAACAGATGTATTCCTCAACAAGAAAATGACAGCAATTCTGATAAAAAGCTTTTATTATTTACTTCCAACAAGTGTCTGCATGGCTACAGCTGAATCATTTCAATAATCTTGTTAGGAGAAGAGCAATAACAGGAAAAGCACTTCATGGGAGGGAAACAATCTCTTTCCGACATCTTTAAATGGTGTGCCAGCGATATGCAGATTTTATGCTGCACTAACCAAGGACAGTTTACTGCCTGAAAAGATCCAGACACCCTGAGCTATAAGGTTAAGTCAATTGCCTGCACATCTGTAGAAGGAGCCCAGGGAATCTTGAATGCTTGTGTCCTACAAAATTGTTGTTGGCACATGAAAAGGAATCATATCCAGTGAAGGTACTAGAGCTGCACTTGCACAATTTTGAAATAATAGGGCTCTTTTGCTAAAGTGCGCTGTGCGGTTAATGTGCCTTTTAGTATGTAGTAACTGTCAGCATGGGTTCACAGTAACAGTTACCACACTGCTTGCTAATTTCCATGGTGAGGAATGGGTGGGTTAGGAGAGGAGAGTGGGTGTGGAAAGCACATTGAGGTCAGTGTGGAAGCAATTGGCGTGTGCTGTCAATGTTGCAGTTACTACGGGTGCCCTAACCACTTTCTTAATGTGTGGCAGTAAGTGCACTGTAATAATCGAGCATGGGTCCAACACGTGTTATTGGATGTGCCTCTATGGTAATTGCTGGGAATATGCTGGTCACACCCCCAATAGTTACTACAGAGGCTTTGCACTTGCTGTATGCCAATTTTTGCACTAAATATGTACTTCCTATGCAGCAGTTAGTGTGCAAGATGGCATGCACCAGCTGTCATGCCAGCACAGCAGCAGATACCATGGGTATGTGCTAACAGCATGCGCCAAACCTTGTGGTAGCCATTAGTGCTGCTTGGTAAAAAGGGCACCTTTTTTAAATTCCAAATTGTCTAAAAATATCTTTTGATCAAAATGCATAAATTTCATATCTAATTCTTTCTGAGTGCCTTGTGTTAATCTAGGTCCTAAAAAATGTAAATAAAATCAATTAACTAGTCCTCAAACCACAGCATTGGAGTAATTGCATTTTTTCACAAGACCTATCAATTGTATTACAATAAGAATAGAAAAAGTGGAGCCCGATTCAGGTAGGAGCACATCCAGGCCGTCCGGATGGCCTCAAGCAAGACGGGCCCATTTGGACCCGATTCTGGACTGAAGGAACAAAACATTCCCTTGGTAACCAGAATTGGGTCTGAGGACAGCCTGGCATGCCCCTGTGGTCTGCAGGAACATCCTCCCTGCAGGTGCCCCCAACTCCCATGGCTTCAGCCCCCCTTTTCCCTGCCACCTGACTCACAGCTGGCCTGCTGTGACCTGGATCGGGCAGCGGGGACCCCCCACACCGGCCCCAGAGGGGATCCCTGGGCCCGATCGCCAGTTTGGTGCTGCTTATTCCACCTCTGGGCCTGGCAGGATGTACAGGGCCATGACCTGAATCGGTCCGGTATGTCCTGCTGAGCTGGCCTGCCCCCACTCCGCCCTGATCCTGACCCCTCCCATCTCCTGCCAGCTCTCCTGGTCCTGATGCTCAGGATGTATGGAGAGAGCCGGAGGGGGAATCAGTCCTGCAACCTGCATCCCAGAATCAGGCCCTAAGTCTAATATATTATTACCATTGTGAGTTGAGCAGGTTAATAACTGATTATAATCCAACAGTCATACAATTTATAAGATCTTTTTCAGTAATTGACATATCATCTTAGTTAAAATGAATATTAAAATCCCTGATAAACACAGCATTACCAATGTCAGTTTGTAAATAAATCACTCATTCAAGGAATAAATCTAAGTCAGTATTGATGATCTACCAAAAGGGACTGCTACAACTGGAAGAGTCTTGATGGACTACCAAAAGGGACAGCTACAACTGGTAAAAGATTTTCATGTAAGTATTTATCTTCTGGACTATATTCAAAATGTATTTATTTATTTAACATCTTTTATATACCGCGCTATTTGTTATCAGTGCGATTTACATTTAACAAAGGTTGCTCAATTCAGTCGAAACTGTTTTGCGCTTACATTGTAACAGGGGATAAAACTTGGAACAATACAGGGTAACTATATACATATTGACAAAGTGCATAAGATTATGATTTGACCGGTATTGTCACGAAAAACTATAGACGGGGCAACTATTACTTGAGACCCCTTTGTTTATGTAGTGTATGGGGAGTTTGTGGGGGTTGGTGGGTGATTGATCGGGGGTGGGGTGGATGCTTGTGCGAAGTGTAGCAGGAAAATGTGGTGTTTGATTGCCTTCCGGAACTGAATGAGGTCTTTGATCGATCTTATTTCAGGTGGGAGATCATTCCAGCATTTTGGGGCGTAGAAGGCAAAGGCTCTTCTCCTGGTTGTTTGGGTGCACTTAATGGAGTCTTTAGGGATGATCAAAGTGTCTGTTATTGTCCTCCTCGTTCTGTTTTTCGGGGTAGAGGTGATGAGGTCCTTGAGAGTCGTGGGGGCTAGATTATTGATGATCTTGAATATAATGAGAAGAATTTTGTATGTTAGCCTGCAGTATATTGGTAGCCAGTGGAGTTCCTTAAGTATCGGGGTGATATGGTCCGTTCTGGCAAGACCACAGAGAACACGAGCCGCAGCGTTCATCGCGAGTTGCAGTGGGTTGAGGGTGTTCTTGGGGAGACCATACAGGATTACATTTGCATAATCAAAGTGTGGTAGAATGAGGGCCTGGAAAATGGTTCGGAAATCATTAGGGGGTAGCATGGGTCTAAGGTGCCTTAGTGTTCTGATTTTATTGTATATGATCCTGGTTGTGTTTCGTATGTGCTCCTTAAAGTCAAAATGCTGGTTCTAGTGTAATCCCTAGGTAGCGTATAGTGAGTTTACTTGGGAGCTCCGCATCTCTTACTTTTAGGGAAGATGGAGGGGAGAATGTTTTGTTCCTTGAGATGAACAGAACTTCGGTTTTCTTGAAGTTTATGCGGAGATTTTGAGTTAGTAGCCAGTCAGTGATTGCATTGAAGCAGCTGACAAGGTTAGTGAAGTCTGGATGTTTGACTTTGAATGGCGTAAACAGCAGGATGTCATCTGCATAAATTAGAGTAGAGATATTGTAGGAGCGGATGATGTCACATATCGGCTGCATGTAGATATTGAATAGCAGCGCAGATAGAGAGGAGCCTTGTGGAACACCTTGTTGTTGGTGGAAAGGTGCAGATGTGATGGACCCAACCTGGACATGTTTCCAACGACCCATTAGGTAAGACCTACACCATTCCCAGGTGAGGCCATGGATACCTTTCTCCTGGAGACGGGTGAGAAGTTGATTGTGATTGACGGAGTCGAAGGCGGCAGCAATATCCAGGAAAATGAGAGCAAAGCCATTTTCAACATTGTCTATTCCTCTATTCAAAGTATTGGTTAGGGTGGTGAGCAGAGTTTCTACTCCATGAGATTCCCTAAACCCGTGTTGGCAGGGGTCAAGAGGGGCCGCTACATCAATGTGTTGCTGGATCTGTCTTTGGACAACCTTCTCAATTATTTTGGCTAACAGAGGTATGCTCGAGATTGGGCGGTAGGAATCAGACTTCAGTGGGTCAAGTCTGTTATTCTTCAGGTGTGGTCTTATTGATGTTTGTTTGAGGGGTGAGGGGAATGAGCCTGTTGCAAAGGATAGACCAATTATGTTCATTAGAATTAGACTAAGCTCGACGCGCAGGGTTCTGACCCAGTATGCTGGGCAGGCGTCATTTGGAGCTGTAGAAGTGTTGATGATGGTGATGAGGTCTTGGATGATTTTCTCGGTTGGTGGGGTAAACTTTGTGATTGGTGGTTGTAAGGTGGGAGTATGGCAGGGTGTGGATACTGAAGCTTTATCAGTCATGAGGGTCTTGGATTGGAGGTAGTCAGCATATGACGGGGGGGGGGGGTATTGGATCGGTTTGGGTAGGAGAGGGTTCCTTAATTAGGGATTTTGCTAGGCTGAAAAGATCTCTAGGTTTGTTGAGTGAGTGGAGTAGGAGCTTGGCATGGTATTCACTCATTCTGAGGTATATTGTTTCATGGTAGGACTTCAGGTGTTCTAGTTATGTTGATTTGTCAGCTTGGGAGTGGGAGCGTCTCCATTTCCTTTCATGCTTCCTGAGAGAGAGGAGAGATGTCCGAAGATCTGCTGTGAACCACGGAGCTGGATGTCCTTTACTTTTACATTTTTTGGGGGTTGCTGATTTGCCCATGGCTGGTAGTTGGGCGAATGCTTTCAGTGTGATGTTCCAGTTGGTGATTGCTTCATCCAGGTTAGGTGAAGTTAGTTTGAGAGTAGGAAGAGCGTGTTTAGTGAACTCTTCTATATCAAGAGGTCTGAAATGAGAAGTATTTGTGGATTCTGTTTTGGCATCATTGGGTGGAATTTGAGCTTGATGAGAGGGTATCTGGAATGTGATTAGCTTATGGTCAGACCAAGGGACAGGGGTGATAGCGATGTTGAGATTGGACTTGTGACTTGCAGCAGAGTGGGGAGCGAAGATTAGGTCTAGCAGGTTTCCTTGGAGATGGGTGGGGGCCCTCACTAGTTGTTCAAAACCAAGAGCTTGCATTGCTTCCAGGCGCCTGCTTGGTTGGACTGCAGGGAGGATAAGTTGAAGTCTCCGAGCAGCCAGTTGGGGTTGCGTGGGTTAGCTGGGTTGCAGGCTAAGTCAATGAAGGTAGAGACGTCCTCTAGTGGGGAGGAGGGAGCTCTATATATGAGGTTTATGGTGTTGTATTTGTTGGCAATGGTGACAGTGTCTGTGTGCGTGGTGCTCTTGGAGGAGAGCAGTTGAAATTTTAGCTCTGTTTTTGCAAGGATAAAGACTCCTCCACCTCTACGGTTGGTTCTATGGCAGGTGTGGATGGAGAAGTTGGAAGGGATAAGTTGGTTTATGAGAACTGTATCAGTATCAGTGAGCCATGATTCTGTCACCATGAGGAGATATAGGTCATGGACAGCTATAAGGTCAGAGATGACAGGCCATTTCTTGCGCACAGAGAGTGAATTTATGAGGGCGCATTTCAGGAAGCGTTGTGTTTTTGGTGGAGCTGCTTTGGTGTTATCAGGATGATTGAGAGCCATGTACAGTAGGTGTGAGTGTCGAGAATGGTGTGGGAGACCAGGGGCAGAGTGATAGGGGTTACCATGATTTTTCTTGCCCAGGTGAGGTAGGGTAGGGATGTGGCTATATCCATTTGAGAGGGCAATGAAGTTTTGTATGGTGTCGGCTAAGAAGTATAAGATGGTGAGGGTAAGTAGTGGGAGGGCCATGGTGGCTTGGTGGATGCTGAGTCAGGTCTTATGGTGTGGGTGTGGTGATTCTGCTTGTTCGTGAGTAGGTTAACGAGTGTGAATAAAATAGTGTAAACACTTAGAACAAAAGTGCAGTGGAAACAGCATGTGAAATGGCAACACAATAAGAAACTTTACAAAGTGGTTGGAAGCATTCCAGTGGTAGCAGGGGTGTGATAACCTAACACACGGGAGGAGTAACACAGTAGCACAAAGGAATGAATACTTTGTAGCACAATGGGGTAATTACTTTGTAGTGATATTGCTGAGGGACATGCTTGGGAGAAAACACAGCAGAGGAATCAAAGTTACTGAGAGTACCTCGTTCAGAATGCTGAGAGATGCTGGGTTTGGGCAGCAGCAGATCTCAGCGGGTTGGTTCAGGAGATAGCCCTGGACAATGGCCTTTGGGGAAAAAGAGAATTCTTTGGGTTAAAGTTACTGAATCAGACAGGTCATAGTACCACCAGAACATTTTATTTAAATCAAATCAGAGAATAGCTTAGCATACAAGTAGAATAAATAGTCTCTGAGTAGAAAGAAATAAACTTGTTTTTAGTGATCTTTACAAAGAGGCCTTACAGTTAGAAGGCAAAAGATCTCTGAAGTTATCTTAAATAGGTATTAACGCCAAGTGACAGATCAAAAGGGCAATTAGAAAGGCCGTCTCTATCAAACCAAGGGCTGTGTGAATTGCCCAGGAAATTGGTAAGATTTACCTTAGAAGCACAGGTCAGTGCACTGTGTAGCAAGCCAGCTTTTATTACATATTCTTTCCCTCCTATCCACCCCGACTCCCACCCACCCTAGGGGTAATCTTAGCTTTATAGGCTCTTAAACCTATTAAAGGGGAGGAGGTGCCCATATTCACTTTCAGGAGAAGCTGATTATCCTCATTAGTAATAGATTAATTGAGGATCTGAGATTAATTAATATTGAGATGAACAAAGTCCATTAAATGTATTAGGTATAGTTGTATTTGTATAAGTATCCCCAGCAAACTTAAGTAAGTAAATAACTTAAATACCTAAACAAAACCTTAAAACTAAGATGCAGACAGCAGTCCAGCAGTGAGATGGGGTATTTCCAGTCTTTTGCATTGAGTGTCACATCTTTTATTGTCTCCCAGTTGGTGAGGGGTCTTACTAAGGCACTACTGTAGGTGCAAGGAGCTCTTTGCCCTCGGGGAATGAGTCTAATCTCTGAAGGCTAGAGTAGCGGACTTGGAGGACATAGGGAAGCAGAGAGGTATATAGACGAAACCTACAGGGACATAGTACTGAAGTCCCACCTCCAGTCTGGCAGTCTCCCTTTTGCCATGGAGGAGAGAGGTCACATGACAGGAAAGCATCACCCTGATGTGGCAGGAAGTGATCCTGTAGCTAGGACCTGTCCTCCAGGGGATATAAAACCCTCTTACATTGAGGATGTTTCTCTAGGGCCATGTGCCCAAGAGGGAAGGGTTAGGACAGCCATTTATAGTTGGTGATTCGATCATTAGGCATGTAGATAGCTGGGTGGCTAGTGGATGTGAGGATCGCTTGGTAACATGCCTGCTTGGTGCGAAGGTAGCAAACTTCATGCACCACCTAGACAAGGTCTTAGACAGTGCAGGGAAGAAATCTGCTGTCTTGGTAATGTTGGTACTAATGACATAGGAAAGTGTGGTAGGAGGTTCTGGAGGCCAAATTTAGGCTTTTAAGTAGGAAGTTGAAATCCAGAACTTCCAGGGTAGCATTCTCCAAAATGCTTCCTGTTCCATGTGCAGGAATCAAAAGGCAGGCTGAGCTCCAGAGTCTCAATGCATGATGAAACAATGCTATAAGGAAAAAGGTTTTGGATTTGTTAGGAACTGGGCAACATTCTGGGGAATAGAGGGGATTTTCCCAAGGGATGGGCATCACCTTAATCGGAATGGAACCAGGCTGCTGACATTAACCTTTAAAAAGGAGACAGAGCAGCTTTTAAACTAGATTATAGGGGAAAGCTGACAGTCACCTAAAAGCACATGGTTCAGAATGATGTATCCTTGAAGGATACTAGCAAAAGTTTGAATTTAGGGCATATCGACAGATTACCCTTGTCTACCAGTAACCAGATTAATATGAATAAAATACAACTTTTAAAATGCTTGTTTGCAAATGCTAGAAGTCTAAAAAATAAGATGGGAGAGTTAGAATATATAGCATTAAATGAGAGGTTAGATATGATTGGTATCTCAGGCAACCAGTGGGGCACTGTTATACCTGGGTACAAATTATATCACAATGAAAGAGTAGATCAAATTGGTGGAGGGGCTGCACTCTATGTTAGAGAGGGCATTAAGTCACACAGGATTAAAGTTTTGCAGGAAACAAAATGCACTGTAGAATCTCTATGGATCGAAATTCCATCTAAAAAGGGGAAGGCGATGGCAGTTGGAGTGTATTACTGACCGCCTTGCCAGAATGAACAAATGAATGATGAAATCAGGGAAGCTAACAAAAGTTACAACACAGTAATAATAACAGGTGATTTCAATTACCCCAGTATCGACTGGGTCAGTATCATGGCAGGACATGCTAGGGAGATAAAGTTTCTAGATGAAATAAATGACTGTTTCTTGGAGGACCTGGTTCATGAACCGACAAGAGGGGAATCCATTTTGGACCTACTCCTTAGTGGAAAACAAGATCTTGTGCAAGAGATAAGGGTATTGTGGCCACTTGGCAATAGTGATCATAGCATGATCGCATTTGATTTAATAAATGGAGGAAGGAGAGCAAGGAGATTATGATAAAATGAGGAAAATAGTTAAGAGAAAAATAAGAGGAACAGCTGCAAAGGTTGAAGATTTATATCGAGCATGGGTGTTGTTTATAAATTTGATCTTGAAAGCCCAGACCACCTGTATTCCACACTTTAAGAAAGGTGGAAGGAAGTCCTAAAAACTGCCAGCATAGTTTAAAAGTGAGGTCAGAGAGGCTGTTGTAGCCAAAAATGCATCTTTCAGGAAATGGAAAAACGAGCCAAATGACAAAAACTGGAAACAACATAAGTACTGGCAAGTTAGAGGCAAGGCATTGATAAAGCAGGCAAAGAGGGAACTTAAAAAAAAAGCTTGTTGTGGAAGCAAAAACACATAATAAAAACTTTTTCAAGTACATTTGTAGCAAAAGACCTGTGAGAGTCATTTTGACCATTAGATGACAGAGGTGTAAAAGGGGCACTAAGAGGGGACAAGACCATAGTGGAGAGACTGAATGAATTCTTTGCTTTGGTCTTTACTGAGGAAGATGTAGAAAAGTTACCCATGCCTGAAATGGTATATAAAGGTGATATATCACAAGAATTGAAAGAAATAATGATAAACTGGAAGATGTATTATAACTAATTGATAAAGTGAAGAGTAGCAAATCACATATGAGGGTGTTGAAAGAACTGAAATATGAGATTACAGACCTATTATTAGTAATCTGTGAACTATTATTAAAATCAACTGTAATATCTGAAGATTGGCAAATGGCCAATGTAATGCCAATTTTTAAAAAGGATTCAAGGGGTAATCCAGGAAACTATAGACAGGTGAGCTTGATGTCAGTACTGGGAAAAATGGTAGAAACCATTATAAAGAACAAAATTACTGAACATGTAGATAGTCATGACTTAATGGGAGAAAGCCAACATGGCTTTAGTTGGTCTTACTAATCTGTTTTTTTGAAGGTGTGACTAAACAAGTAGAAAAAGGTGAGCTAGTCAATGATGCCTAAATCTTTTTCCTTGGTGGTGGTTTCTAATGTGGAACCTTGCATCATGTAACCAGTTTGGGTTGTTCTTTCCTAGGTCCACAATTTTGCACTTGTCCACATTAAATTTTGTCTGCCATTTGGATGCCCAGTCTTCCAATTTATCAAGGTCCTCTTGCAATTTTTCACAATCCTCATGGTTTTTAACAACTTTGAATAATTTTGTGTCATCTGCAAATGTGATTACCTCACTCGTTATTCCCGTTTCCAGGTCATTTATGAATATATTAAAAAGCAGCATCCCAGCACAGATCCCTGGGATACTCTACTATTCACCTTTCTCCATTGGGAAAATTAGCCATTTAGTCCTACCCTGTGCTTTCTATCTTTCAACCAGTTCCTGATCCTCAATACTACACTGCCTCCTATCCCACGACTTTTTAATTTCGCCAAAAGTCTCTCATAAGGGACCTTGTCAAAGGTTTTCTGAACATCCAGATACACTATATCAACTGACTCACCTTTGTCTACCTGTTTATTCACACCTTCAAAAAAACATAACAGATTAATAAGTAAGACAAAACCTTCCTTGGCTGAAGCCCTATAGGCTGTCTGCCATTAAGCCATGACTATTTACATGTTCAGTCATTTATTTCATCTAGAAATTTTATCTCCCTAGCAAGTCCTGCCATGATACTGACCCAGTTGATACCAGAGTAATTGAAATCACCCATTATTATTACTGTACTGAAACGTTCGTTAGCTTCCCTGATTTCTTTGAGTATTTCATCATCCATTTGTTCATTCTGGCCAGGCAGTCAATAGTATACCCCCTCTGCCATCGCCTTCCCCTTTTTACATGGAATTTCAATCTATAGAGATTATTCAGTGAATTTGGTTTCCTGCAAATTTTAATCCTTTGTGACTCAATGCCCTCTCTAACATAGAATACAACCCCACCACCAATTTGATCTGTTCTATCATTACGATATACTTTGTACCCAGGTATCACAGTATCCCACTGGTTGTTCTCCTTCCGCGATGTCTCTAAGATACCAATCATATCGAACCTCTCATTTAGTGCTATACGAGTATATTCTAACTCTCCCATTTTATTTTTTAGACTTCTGGCATTTGCATAAAGCATTTTAGAGGCTGTATTTTATTCATATTAATCTGGCAATCGGTAGGCAGGGGTAATTTGGAATCTTTAAGCTCTGTCTGCTCTGTACTCAAGGGCATTTGGGCTACCTTTGTCTTTATTGGAACCTCTCTGCTGATATGCCCTAACGTCAGTCTTTTGCTAGTATTTTTCAAGGATACATTGCTCCAAACCATGTGCTCTTGGGCGACTGTCAGCTTTCCCCTAATATCTAGTTTAAAAGCTGCTCTATCTCCTTTTTAAAAATTAATGCCAGCAGCCTGGTTCCATCTCATTTAAGGTAGAGCCCATCTCTTTGGAAAAGCCCCTCCTTTCCTCAGAATGTTCCCCAGTTCCTAACAAATCCAAAGCCCTCTTCCTTGCACCATCATCTCATCCATGCATTGAGACTCCAGAGCTCTGCCTGCCTTTTTGGGTCCTGCACATGGAACAGGAAGCATTTTGGAGAATGCTAACCTGGAAGTTCTGGATTTCAACTTCCTATCTAAAAGCTGAAATTTAGCCTCCAGAACCTCCCTACCACACTTTCCTATGTCATTAGTATCAACATGTACCAAGACAGCAGACTCCTCCCACCACTATCTAATACCTTGTTTAGGTGACGCGTGAGATCCACTACCTTCGCACCAGGCAGGTATGTTACCAGGCGATCCTCACGTCCATCAGCCACCCAGCTATCTACATGTCTAATGATCAAATTACAAGGGTAATGAAGAAGAAAAAGGGGGGGGGCAGGGGAGGAAAGGTAGGACAAGGGTAGTCAGGGAAACGTGCACTCCCCAGTACTATGTGCACAAGACCAAAAATGGGAAGGGGTAAACCTGCCGTGCTGGGAGACAGTTAAACCTCAAGAATGGTACTGGAGATCACTGAGAGCTGACCTAAAGCACAAGAAAGAGGTTGGGTAAATTAAAGATATGCACACTAAACATAGACAGCATATGTTTGCTGGTTAAAAGCACTAAGCTACTATTCTATTTTGGGAAGGGAGGAACAGATGTAGTATTTATGTAGGAGACCCACTTGAATAAGGCAGAGCACTGGAGGTTAATGAGAGGGTGGATGGGTGAAATGGGGGCCTCCTCATATAATGGGAGGCAAAGAGGCGTGGCCACACTAATACATAAATGGGTTCCCTTTGTTGCGCACAAAAGCATGGTGACTCGGAGGGACGCTACCATCTTTGGGGCACAGAAATATAAGGAACGAAAATTGCCCCAAATGTGTATCAGCATCATTTTTTCACCTTCTTCCTCACATGAATACTAAACTTTGGAGATTATTCGTGGGTAGTGGGAGGAGAGTTCAATGTACCAAGGGACCCATCTATTGACTGCAAACCTCCGAGGGTGGGTTAAGGGCAAGCAGCAAAATGAGGGGTGAACTGTTTGCATGACAAATTGAACCTAGTAGACATGTAAACATTACACCCAAGCGAGGTAGACTTCATGTTCTACTCAAACCCACAAGGGAGTACTCTGGTTTAGACTATATGCTCATATCAGATGATCTGTTTCTGGGACTGACCAAGGTCACCATAGGAGACACAGGAATATCAGATCACGCGCTGGTCTGGATAGACATAGCCACAGGACCCCAGGGAAAAGGGAGAAGGGGTGGGGGGATTGCATATGAACCCTACCCTATACGAAGAGCAAGCATTTCACACACTCCTACAGGAGGCATGGAAAAACTACTGGCAAATCAACAAAGACCCCAATATGGACCCACAAATCCTTTGGGCGGCCACAAAGGCCACCACGAGGGGAGTAATTATAGAGTATACCACATGTAGGAGATGAAGGGTGGACCAAGACGTCCTACACCCATCTCAGAAGCTCCATGACTATAAAAAACAGCACATCCATACTTTAAAAGCTGAAGACAAGGCACAGATGCAAAGCACTCGCAGAGACTCCCTATTGACCCAACGCACAGAGAGGGATATAAAGCTTTACAAATACCTACTCTATCAATGGGGAAACAAAGGGGGGGGGTGTCTATTTGCCCACCCGGTGAGCCCAGTCAAAAAGAAAAGCACTATAAGCACCCTAAAAAACACAAATGGCACAATGATAACAGACAAACAGGCTATCAGAAGTAAATTTTGCCAATACTACACCCAATTATATGCCCTAGGCTCATGAGACAATCAAAAGTGAGAGGAATTCTTCCAGGACCTGGTGCTGCCTGGGAGACGAGGAGAAACAACTCCTCAATGACCCCTTCACACAATTGGAGACATACCAAGTTATAAAAAACTGCTGCTAGTATAGACTCCAGGACTGGATGGACTGGGCCCAGAGTTTTACAAAATCTTAGGAAAGGAAATATGCCCCCTCTTCCTAAAATACTGCAGAGGAACATTGGTACCACCAAAACACAGCCACAGTCATAATTCTGCCAAGGGATACCCAGCAGGTGGTCTCCTACAGACCATTTCCCTACTGAATCAAGATGTTAAAATCATAGCAGCTATACTAGCACAATGACTGGGTAGAGTCATAGCTAGGGTAATACACCCAAACCAGGTGGGATTTGTGCAGGACGTTATGCCTCCTTGAATCTCCTGTGAGTCCTAGCAGTATTATACGAGGGTAGGCAGAAAGAAGGAGACAATATTATTATTAGCCTGGACTAAAAGGCCTTTGACATGTGTCATGGGAGTATATGTTCTGGGTGGCAGAACACTTTGGAATCCAGGGAACCTTCTTGGAATGGATCCAGACTCTGTATCATACACCTATGGCGCAGATCATGGTAAATGGGGGCCTCTCATAACCATTTACGCTATACAAGGGAACGAGACAGGGTTGTCCCCTTTCACCAATGTTATTTCTACTAACCCTAGAGCCCCTGGCCACAAAAGTCTGGCAGTCAAAGGAATGGGAGGGTATTAAGAGGGGAAATGAGACATACAAGATTAACTTATTTGCAGATGATGTGCTGTTGTTCCTTAGCCAGGCTAGCAAAAAGATAGGCAGGGTGATGGACACAATAGCAACTTTTGGGACTTTCTCAGGCCTCAAGATAAATTAGGGGAAATCAGAGGCCATGGCTGCCTCTTGTGAGTGTTGGTGCCGGGAGAAAGTAGGTTTCTCTCTGGCGTGGGCAGGGGAATACCTAAAGTACCTTGGCCTCTGTCTATGCCCGGAGCCACAAAAGGTATACAAGAAAAACATTAGAGGAAACTCATAGAACTGAAAGCTCTCTGTGACCTTTTTTGTAAGGGTGGCATGGGTTAAGATGGTGGTGCTGTCATGTATCTTGTACCCTCTCCAGATCATACCCTTTTGGTTGTGGGGACAAGAAGAACGAGTATACAAATCTATGTTCTGCAACTTTATGTGGCATGGGAAAGGTGCCAAGATTAGCTATGCTAAACTGGGTGCAGACAAGGACAAGAGGGATGGGACTCCCGGATGTATGTCTATATAATATGGCAGCACTGATGAGGTGGATCTATGAACTACACAGTGGAGAGACCCGATATATCCCCAAAGGCTTCTTTGATACCAGCTGCCACCCATACCAACTCTTTAGCTTAATAAATATAGGAAAAGAATGTCACTGGATAGCAATAAAAGAGGGATGGCTAAACACCCCTCTGAGAAAAGTGTGGTCCTGGTAGCGCACAAAGGTAGGTGGGGGAACAGGCAGATCATTCTTTGTGGGCCTAGTGGGGAACCCAGAATTCGCCCCAGGAGTGGTCAAATCACTTTTTGAGCAATGGGCCATGAAGGGGTGCAGGTATGTGGTGCAGCTGCTCCAGCTAGGGAACTAGGGATTTCCCGCCTTTGAGCAAATCAAACAGAAATGGGACACACCAAACTCACACCATTGGGCCTACCTACAGAGTTGCCACTATGTAGGGAGTTGGCTTAGGGGAGACAGGACCCAGCAGGGTTTCACTGAAGTGGATATACGGTTCCTCACATCCACTGGAAAGCAGAACTGTCTGTCATATTGGTAACAGATGGGGAGGGAACAGAGACAGGCAGAATGGGAGGATACTCTACCAAATCTATAGTCACAAGCACTAGAAGAAAGTGTAGATCAACCCACCATGCAAAGATGCTTTAATGCCGTATTCACCAACATACCAAGTGTCCACTTGCAAGAAACACAATACAAGCTCCTACACCAAATATATATCACCCGGGAAAGACGGGCAAAGATGAAACTAGAGGATAACCCCCAATGTTTGAGGTGCCGGGCCCACATTGCATCAATAGTGCACACCTTTCTGAAATGTCACCTACTAGGTAGATTCTAGCACACGGTGCTCACACATATACGTAGGGTGATAAGACAGCAAGTGGAGTGGACATATGCTGTCCTTCTCCTTGGGGATGACACATCTCTTAGCAACAACGAGGTGGGAGCAGCGGAGAAACAATTTGTCAAAGTAGCACTCCTAGCCGCAAAAAAGTAATTTTAAAGCATTGGAGAGACCCGGAGACACCAGAGGAGCGACACTGGGTATGGCATTGATAAGTGTCGATACCAAGTGATTATGAAAACACAACCAGTGAGGGAGGGATTGAGGTCACAGGTGCTTGTTTATTAATGAGAAAACCCCTACGCGTTTCGGCAACACACCTTCTTCGGAGGGTACGCATCTAAAAAACATGAAAAAAAAACAACATAAATGATATGTATAATAAATAAAACAAGATGTGTATGGTATTAATAATAAAATTAAAACAGAATAGAATTATATAATGTCTGAATAAAAAAGCATATAAATATATAAATAATTAAAAATGATATTGCTAAACAATAAAAGAATCAAAATTAAATATATAAGAAAATAAAGTATGGACAAGACCTTTAAAAACAAGTGGTAAACAGACATGAAAATCTGTTACATTAAAATCAACTGTAGTTAAGAAAGAGGCTGACATGGTTAATATTAGGAAGATGAGGAGGACGAAAAAGCAAACTTACAAAGGGCACCCTATGAGGAGGTAGTCTTTAAAAAGACACCAATTCAATCTGAAGCTCAGAGGCTAAAACATAGAAGGACATGGTGTAAGATGATGATTCAAAAAGACCTGCAGCACATATGCAGTGATATTATATTGTCTTATGAAATGCTGTAACAATAAAACCCCGCCGGGATTCACCTACATTCCAACAAAGTATGTTTTGGGGCTGTATTCGCTATATTAGGTCTAAAAAAGGGGGGATAATTCCAAAATTGCGAAACAGTGAAGGGAACTTCAAGAAAATTAAAAATAAAAACAAAATGCGGATATAGGCTCCATATTGGGATGAAAGAAAATTAAAATGCCATTTTTTGTTCTGTGTTGATGGCAATAGAGAATGATGTGTGAGACTCAGAATTATATAAACATGAAATCCTACAGAATAAGGACTATACCCAGAATATCCTCTTACCTGAAGTTTTGTGAGCAAAATATATTTTTGTAAATGCTGTATTGGACAGTGAAATGTTCCGACAGCCGCTTCTTGAGAAAAGCCTTGAGATGGCGTCTTTTAAATGCTAGGATTTTGCGCCCAAAATCAACTCATTAACATAAAATCGCGCATGGCGCAGCCAGTGATAGGTACAGCTAGGAGAGATGTATTAGAATACATGCCTGAAATCAATTAAATATAGGAATGAAAATATCCGAGGAAAGGTGGAAGGGGGGGGGGGGGAGGAGAGAAGCAAATGACTGTTCTGTATTTAAGGCAGAACTTGAACCGATCTTGTGTATTAAATAGATTATAACAGGGCAAACGTCATACCTGAGTGCTTAGGAGAATAAATAGGTCTGATCGCAAGACAACTTGCATGCCAGTTTTGTAAATATGAACGTGGTATAGGACTAAAGAAACAAATGCATGAATTGCTTGAACAGAATACACACTTAAAAATCATACTGTATAAAAACATCCATCTACCCAGGGTGAGCCAGTTGTATTTCTAATAAGATGTGGTCGACAGGCCATTATTCTGACAGAGGTTTGCTAAATAGCTATAACCAGAAGGCGTCTCTTAAGCGTGCATATCAAAACCCGTGGAAACATGTATAACCTGTGTCTGCATGTGGTGAACCGAGAAAAGGGCAGCCTGTACGCAGTGCCAAGGGGGGAGGGGTAATTAAAACCAACGGACCATAAAAAACATAAGACAAGATGCTCATAGCAATAAAATGGTGACCTCAATCCCTCCCTCGCTGGTTGTGTTTTCGTGCTTGATATTGCGAGTGTTTTGCTCCCTCTGTATTCCGGTACCTAAGTGATTATTCTGTGAATCGCGTGGAGAGGCAGAAGATCCTGAAGTACCAAGAAATGCAATCAGAGACCAAGAAAATGTGGCAGAAAGTTACAGAAACATTTCCCATTGTACTGGGAGCCACAAGCTTGATAAAGAAGAATTTCCAAGCACATCTTGACAAATTACCCATACATGTTACATCTTACGAACTTCAGGAGGAGGCTCTTTTTGGCACGATGCAAGTATTACGCCGAGCATTAGCAGTAAATTTGAGAGATTGAGATCATACTCCATATACCCTGGCTTAGAAGAGAGGTTCACGACTGTCATAGTATGCACAAAGCTAAGCCATTTGGAGAAACTACCCCAGGGGTAAATTATATGAGGAAGTTAGCGGAATGGGAATGCATGACAAAGAAAGCAGGCCTATCTCCCTGCAAGAGGAAATGCTACAGTTTGTGGGAAGAATTTTGAAAAGGACTTTAAAGCAGTGACAGAGACAAGAAAAAGAAGAAAACAAGGAGAAAAAAGGGAGTGGGTGGGAGGGGGTAGGGATGGGGAAAGAAGAGAGAAAGGTAGTTTGGAGGGAAATTTAAAAGGAAGGGACCACAACTGCCAGAAAAATAACAATGATAGGGGAACCAAGAACAAATGTTGTAACTATGCTTTGTTGATAGAAGCTCATTGTTAGAGTACACAAGGTTCCAGTCTTATGCTAACTTCATGAATGATATGACCAGATCAAAGGGCCTGCGGCTAAACCAGCATGAATGTATATTGTGGCACCGTGGCGCCCTCCTAGGCGGCTGCCTAGTGGGGGCGACCGGACATCACACTTGATTCTATGCTTCAACGTAGTAGCTGAGGCCCTTCTAGTGTAGTTGTGGGCTTATTATTAAAGCAGTCCGAGTGGATGAGGCTGACACAGGAAAATTTGTTATAAATTCTTTTTATTTTTCTTTGCAGCGTCAAATTGGCAACTGGCCTTGATAAAGGTTCCCAAAACAGCAAACAGAAAGAAGGATAATTTCTCCAACAAAAACTTTCCAAAAGATACACGCCACTGCTTTAGCAAAGCAGTTTCTTCACTCTTTGCTTTTTAACTTAAATTCTTCTTCACTTAAGCAAAACAGTTTAAACTCTGTTACATGCACAGTCCAGCAATCTTCTCAGCTTCTCCCAGCTGCTACAAACCAGCGTGTGATTATGTGCTGCCTCTTAGCTTAGAAACTAACAGCATTTTAACACAGCTCCAGCATTAGTAAAAATGGCTGCTTTTAAAGCATGAGGTTTTCTACCTTTTTATCTGCCCTTCACAATGGCATTATTTGGCACCAGCACTTCTTATACTTTTCACACAGCCTTCAATAAAACTTCTAAGCATTGCTTGTACAAAAACCACACTCCATAGATTCATCAGAGGACACTGGATTATCTTGATAAGACCCAATTTCCATCTCCTCCTCTGTGCTGTAAGGCTCAGGGCTTGGGACACGTTCTGGAACGTTTAGCTGCACTTTCTTTAAAAGTTTAAAAAGCTGTTCCCACTTGAGATTCCTTCTCCCCTTTGGCACTGGGTCAGAACCTCTTGCCCTTCTTCCCCTTACTGAATCAATTTCAGGAAATGTTTGGTTTACCTGGCTTGCAGAAACCCTTCCTTTACAAGGCTTTCTGTAATGTTTGGTTGTTGGCTCAGAGCTTGAGCTGCTGTCCTCAGAGTCAGAAATGTAGTTCTGGAACTCTCCCCAGCTCCTTTCTTTCCTCTGGCCCTGACACTTGCCTTGGCAGTTATAGCTGGTCCCTTTAGAATCACCAGGACTCACAGCCCTGCAGTGCTGTCTCCTCTCCTGGCTTCTCTGGACTCCTGGAATTCCTTCAATTCTCTGCTTTCCTCTGCCTCTGTCCGTCTCTCTCTCACTTGCTGAGTGACGCAGTTTAAATGCTCTGTAGCCTGCTTCCTTCTCTGGCCCCACCCTCTCTCTCCCTGCAGCTGCTCTTGGGACTGGGTGTGGCTTCAGGCTAGCTCTGCAAGTGTGTGTTTTAGTTTCACTTTCTCTCTGGGACCTATGCTTAGGTGAGCCCATCCCCCACTTATGGAAAAAAACCTCTTTTTTCTCTCTTTCACAGGGCTGTGCTGCACCCGCATCACCACAATATGCAATGCCTATGTGGTTCACAATAAAAAGATTCTAAAAAAATAGAAAGACTAGGGGACATGCAATGCAGCTACAGTTTAACCCATTTAAGACTAATAAGAGAAAATATTTTTAACTCAATGCGTAATCAAACTCTGGAATTCATTACCGGAGGATGTAGTAAAAGCTATTGGTGTAGATGGGTTTAAAAAGGTTTGGACAAGTTCCTGGAGGAAAGGTCTATAAACCATTATTAAAGGGGACACAGGAAACCCCCTGATTGCCCCATTGTGGAACCTGTGTGTCTTTTTGGGAACCTACTAGGTACTTTTGACCTGGATTTGCCACTGTTAGAAATAGGATAATGAGCTTGATGGACCTTGGTCTGACACAGTATGGCATATCTTATGTTGGCCTGAGCAGGGATATATACCATACATATACCTCAAATATTATTATAAATTCAAAAAATAATTTCAGAAATTTGAATTGTGGAAAATTTGAAAGTCCCCATCTTTGCCTTTTTCTCTAAGTATGCTATAAATCAAATAATTTGAAGAACAAACATCTTACCTCAGTCCTTCCTCTTGTGCATCAATCATGTTTCAGATATCCCCTAATATATGGAGTGAATGAGGAAGGGTAAGATCATGAATTAAAGATAGTCTCATTACAGATAGAATGAGCATTATTAAAAAGTGCTATCAGAGAAACCACCTCCTCATCCTTAACTGCATCCAGTACCTTTGGGAGCTTGTGAATACTACAGGATTTCCACTATTGAACCATTATGAAGGAAATTTTACAATTAACAGGTCACATAGGGGCATGTTTACTAAAGGTTAATGTGTGTTAAGTAAAGTTAATGCACATTAAGTGCTGTAATAGCCCATAGGAATGAATGGACAGTGGCAATAACTAACACGCGTTAACTTTTAGTAAACATGCTCCTTAGATTGAGAGCACACCTATATCCAGCCTATTTTATAAAGACATATAAAAAACATATGTGTCAGCACAAATCCTGCATTATTCCTTACATGAAACTGCAAACCTGGAAGGAGAGAATAACATTGGCGTGGCAGGAAATGATCCTGTAGCCGGGATTTTCCATCCAGGACAATGCAATATACTCTGACACAGAGGTTATATTTCCAGGGGTTTATGCCCAGAAGGAAGAGTTAGGATGGTTATTGTAGCTGGTGATTTGATTATTAGCATGTAGATGGCTGGTTGCTTGGTGGGCATAAACCTTACACTAACCTTAATAGGATTTAGAGAATGCTGGGGAGGAACAATCTGTCCTGATATATAGGGTGGCCCAAAAAAAGTGAGAACATCTTGTAAATTAAAAGCTTAAATAGTTTACTTATTTACCTTTTTTTAGCTATATAACGTCTTTATTTTGACAATTTCCGGTCGCCATTTTTTTTTTAAAATTTGTCAATTGTTTACATCTGTCTTTTTGAATTTTTAAATAACTTATATGCTACGAGAAGTTCACACTTTTTTTGGGCCACCCTGTATGTTGGTACCAATAACATATACAAGAGCCAAAAGCAGAGAAGGGCCACAACAGTAAACCATCCTTCCATTCCCTTTATCATTTTTTGTCACTCTTCTCTGTACCTTTTCTAATTCTGCTATATGCTTTTTAAGATACGGGGACCAGAATTGCACACAATATTCAAGGTGTGGTTGCACCATGGAACAATACAGAGGCATTAAAATAGCCATGGTTTTATTCTCCATTCCTTTCCTTATGATTGCTAGCGTTCTATTTGCTTTCCAGGCTGCTGCTGCACACTGGTCAGAGGGTTTCAACGTATTATCCACGATGATGCCTAAATCTTTTTCCTGGGTGGTGGTTTCTAAGATGGTTCCTTGCATTGAATAACCATAGTTTGGGTTGTTCTGTCCTAGGTGCATAACTTTGCACTTGTCCGCATTAAATTTCATCTGCCATTTGGTCATCCATTCTTCCAATTTATCAAGTTCCTCTTGCAATTTTTCAGGTTTTAACAAATTTGAATAATTTTGTGTCATCTGCAAATTTGATCATCTCACTCGTTATTCCTATTTCCAGGTCTTTTATGAATATGTTAAAAAGCAGCAGGCCCAGCACAGATCCTTGGGGGTACTCCACTAGTCACCTTTCTTTCATTGAGAAAATTTGCCATTTAGCCCTATACTCTGCTTTCTATCTTTTAATCAGTTCCTGATCCACAATGCTACATTGCCTCCAATCTATGACTTTTTGATTTGGCCAAGAGTTTCTCATGATGGACCTTTTCAATGGCTTTCTGAAAATCCAGATACATGATATCAACTGGCTTACCTTTGTCTACCTGTTTATTCAAATCTTCAATAAAATAAAACAGATTAGTAAAACAAGACTTTCCTTGGCTAAATCCATGTTGGCTTTCTCCCATTAAACCATGACTATCTACATGTTCAGTAATTTTATTCTTTACAATGGTTTCTACCATTTTGCCCACTTCTGATGTCAGGCTCACTGGTCTGTAGTTTCCCGGATCACCCCTTAAAACCTTTTTAAAAATCGGCGTTACATTGTCCATTCTCCAATCTTCCAGTACTATAGATGATTTTAATGATAGTTCACAGATTACTAATAATAGGTCTACAATCTCATACTTCAGTTCTTTTAACATCCTCAGATATACACCATCCAGTCCAGGTGATTTGCTACTCTTCACTTTATCATTTAGTTGTAATACATCTTCCCACTTTATCAATATTTCTTTCAATTCTTCTGATACATCACTTTTATATACCATTTCAAGCATGGGTAACTTATCTACATCTTCTTCAGTAAAGACCAAAGCAAAAAATAACTTCAGTCTCTCTGCTATGGCCTTTTCCTCACTTAGTGCCCCTTTTGCCCCTCTATCATCCAATGGTCCAGCTGACTCTCTCTTAGTTTTTTTGCTACAAATGTACTTGAAAAAGTTTTTATTATGCATTTATGCTTCCATGGCAAGGTTCTTTTTAAATTTTCTCTTTGCCTGCCTTATCAATGCCTTGCATCTAACTTACCAGTACTTACGTTGTTTCCCGTGTTCGTCATTTGGATGCTTTTTCCATTTCCTGAAATATGCTTTTTTGGCAACAGCAGCCTCTCTGACCTCACCTTTAACCCATAAAGGCAGTTTTTTTGCCTTTCTTCTACTTTTCCTAAAGTGTGAAATACATCTTGTCTGGGCTTCCAAGATAGTACTTTTAAACAATGCCAATACTTAATGTAAGTCTTTAACCTTTGCAGCTGATCCTTTTAGCTTTCCTTAACTATTTTCCTCATTTTATCATAGTGTCTCTTTTGAAAGTTAAAAGGTAGTACTGTGGATATCCTTGCCATCCTTCCTCCATTTATTTAGAAAAGCTCGCATCCTGGAGATGAATGCATGTCTGTGTGGATGGTGTCATCGAGAGCGTTTTGGTTTTCTGGACCATGCGATGCTGTTCCAAGGGTTGCAGAGCAGCTATGGTGTCCAACTGTCTAAGAAAGGTTGACGTGTCTTCAGTAGCAGACTGGCTAATCTACTGAATAGGGCTTTAAACTAGATTGGCTGGGAATGGGTGAAACCCCCCCAAGTAAGTGAAAGCCTCCAAGTAAGTGAAACATTAAATACCTTTATGGAAATGGGCAAAAGGGGCAACATATGGAAAGCGGTGTGTATAAATGCCTGTAGCATGGGAAAGAAGATCGCAGATGTTGAAGCCTTAATAGGAGAGGTTGACATAGATTTAGTGGCAGTTACAGAAACATGGTTCACAGAAAACCATGACTGGAATGTAACTACACCAGACTATACTTTATTCCGAAAGGACAGGGTAGGAAGAAGGGGCGGAGGAGTGGCACTATATGTAAAATATAATATTAAAGCTTTGGAACTACAGAGCTTAAAAGAGAGAGAGAGGAGGCACTGTGGGTTAAACTAGAAAGAGGGAAATAGAAATCTATTTGCATTGACATGATATACAGACCTCCCTCACAGGAGGAGGAGGTGGATGGAGAATTAATTGAAGACATATGCAGCATTGCCAGGAAAGGGGAAGTGCTACTGAAAGGGGATTTCAATATGCCAGATGTTGATTGGCACATTCCTGCTGCAGTATCATCTAGAAGTAAAGAGATCCTGGATTCTCTACAGGGAGAACTATTCAGGCAACTGATAACAGAACCCAAATGTGAAGGGGCCATCCTGGACTTGGTGCTTACCAATGGTGAAAGTGTTTCTGATGTTATAGTGGGAGATCATTTTGCATCCGATGATCACCAGATGGTGTGGTTCAGTATTAGGACTAGGGCTGTTATAATCCATTCAAAACTGAGGGTCTTAAACTTTAGGAAAACTAACTTTGTCATGATGGGCCAATACCTCAGGGAGTCGTTAGCAGGATGGGAACAGCTGGGGGATGTAGAAAAACAGTGGGCAAAACTGAAAGGGGATATTTTAAGGGCAACCAATCTTTTTGTTAAAATGGTAAATAAAGGTAAAAGGAAAAGGAGACCGCTATGGTTTTCGAAAGAAGTAGCTGAAAAGGTGAAGAAAAAGGGAGGGAGGTCTTCATGAAATACAAGAGATCACAGAGAGAGGAAGACAGGCATCTATATTTGGAAAAACTTAGAGGAGCTAGCAAAGTAGTCAGAAAAACAAAGATTCAAAAAGAGGAGGAAATAGCCAATGGAATAAAATGTGGAGGATAAGACATTTTTCAGTGAGAAGAGGATGGGCAAAAGTGGTATTGTCAGATTCAAGGGTGAAGGGGAGGAATATGTAGAAGCTGATGAGGATAAAGCGGAATTGCTTAACAAATATTTCTGTTCTGTGTTCACAGATGAAGAACCAGGAACAGGACCTCAGAAAACACCCACAAACAGGAAAGGAAGCGAGGGGCATCTTGAACAATTTAGAGAAGACTGTGTTTGTGAGAAACGAGCTAAACTTAAAGTAGACAAAGTGATGGGACCAGATGGGATATGCTCTAGAATACTGAGGGAACTTGGGGATGTTCTAGCAGCTCCACTGACTGACCTTTTCAATGCCTCGTTGGAGTTGGGAGTGGTGCCAAATGACAGGAGAGAGTCTCATGTCATCCCTTTACAAAAAAGCGGAAGTAAGGACGTGGTTGAAAACTACAGGCCGGTTAGTTTAACTTCGGTGGTGAGTAAATTATTGGAAATGCTGCTGAAAGAGAAAATAGTGAGGTTTCTGGAGTCCAGTGGATTGCAGGATCTGAGGCAGCATGGATTCACCAGAGGCAGGTCTTGTCAGCAGGCTGGCCCATCCATTGAGCAAGAATGTTGTTTGCATAGGGCTCCGCATTTCAGGGGACCTTGCACCAACAACATCCCGCATTGAACACCAGCAGACAGGGCGGCTTTAGAGAGAGCCGGAGAGGCCCCGGCTCACCTCTAACAGCTGCCAAAGTGAAGCACGTTTTTTCCTTCACTTCGACAGCTGTACTAAAGTTTAGAACATTGCCATGCTGAGTGCCGGGAAACAGGAAGTCCCTTTTGACCTCAGCGTGGCAGCATTCTAAACTTCAATACAGCTGCCGAAGTTAACGAAAAAGACGTGCTTCACTTTGGCAGCTGTTAGAGGTGAGCCGGAGCCTCTCCAACTTCCTCTAAAGCATTTTAGATAGCCGTGGGGCTCTTGAGGCCCCACACCAAGTCTCTGCACATGGCCCTGCACCCCCCTTGGGCCACCCATGCTTGTCAGACAAATCTGATTGATTTATTTGACTGGGTTACCGGGGAGTTGGACCGAGGGAGAGCCCTAGATGTGGTATATTTAGATTTCAGTAAAGCCTTTGACACCGTTCCTCACGGATGCCTTATAAACAAACTTTGCACCCTAGGGATGGACCCTAAAGTTACTGCTTGGGTTTGAAATTGGTTGAGTGGGAGGTGACAAAGGGTACAGGTAGATGTAGCTAACTCTGAGGAGAAGGAGGTTACCAGTGGTGTACCCCAGGGATCTGTCCTTGGTCTGATTCTTTTTAACATCTTTGTTTCTGATATAGTGGAAGGGCTGTCGGGTAAGGTTTGCCACTGTTTTTCTACATCCCCCAGCTGTTCCCATCCTGCTATTTACTCCCTGAGGTATTGGCCCATCTTGGCAAAGTTAGTTTTCCTGAAGTCTAAGACCCTTGCTTTTGAATGGATTCTAACAGCCCTAGTCCTAATACTGAACCACACCATCTGGTGATCACTGGATGCAAAATGATCTCTCACTATAACATTAGAAACACTTTCACCATTGGTAAGCACCAAGTCCAGTATGCCCTTTCACGTGTGGGATGTGTTACCAATTGCCTGAATAGTTCTCCCTGTACAGAATCCAGGATCTCCTTACTTCTAGATGATACTGCAGCCGGAATGTGCCAATCAACATCTGGCATATTGAAATCCCCTATCACTAGCACTTCCCCTTTCCTGGCAATGCTGTGTATGTCTTCAATTAACTCTCCGTCCACCTCTTCCTCCTGTGAGGGGGGGGGGGTCTGTATATCATGCCAATACAAATAGATTTCTCTTTCCCTCTTTCTAGTTTAACCCACAGTGCCTCCTCTCTCCCTTTCAAGCTCTGTAGTTCCAAAGCTTTAATATTATTTTTTACATATAGTGCCACTCCTCCTCCCTTTCTTCCTACCCTGTCCTTTCTGAATAAAGTACAGCCTGATATAGTTACATCCCAGTCACGGTTTTCTGTATACCATGTTTCTGTAACTGCCACTAAATCCAAGTCAGCCTTTCCCATTAAAGCTTCAACATTTGGGATCTTATTTCCCATGCTATGGGCATTTATACACACCACTTTCCATATGTTGCCCCTTTTACCCATTTCCATAAAGGTATTTAATGTTTCACTTACCTGGGGACTTTCACTTACCTGTGAGCTTTATTCACCCATCCCGAACGAATCTAGTTTAAAGCCCTCGTCAGTAGATTAGCCAGTCTGCTACCGAAGACACGTCAACCTTTCTTATACAGATGAACGCCATTTTTGCTCTGCAATCCTTGGAACAGCATCCCATGGTCCAGGAAACCAATATGCTCACGATGACACCATCCACGCAACCATGCATTCATCTTCAGGATGCGAGCTTCTCGGCCTTGGCCTTTACCCTCAACAGGGAGAATTAAAGAGAACACCACCTGAGCCCCTATTTGCTTCATCCTCTGTCCCAGAGCCATGATGTCCCTTTTGATATGCTCAGACAGATACCTGGCAGTATAATTTGTGCCGACATGGATTAGCAACATTGGGTAACAGTCAGTGGGTTTGATGAGTCTCGGCAAACTCTCCATAAGATCTCAGATTTTGGCACCTGGCAGACAGCATACCTCTCTGGAAATCAAGTCTGGTCAGTGGATGGATGCCTCAGTACCCCTCAGAAAAGAGTCACCAACCACCACTACCCTTCGCTCCTTGTGGTCACTGATTCTGCAACTTTGGGACACTTGAGCTCTGGTTCTTCCCTTTCCAGGGATGCTTTCATCTCCTCCACTTCTAGGGTTGCATAATGGTTCTTCAATTCAAGGGCTGGAGAAGTTGGATTGGTGATTCTGCAGGCCCTGGTGACTTGTGTCCAACCTTCATCATTCTGTAGGCACCCATCTTCTCCTCTGCTAGAGAGCTTGGATGTTGCAAGAAGCATCTCATCAATGTACTTCTCACTGTCTTGAATGCTCCTCAGCCTTGCCATCTCCTCTCTGAGTTCCTCCACTTGTTTCCTGAGAGCTTCAGTATGCAGGCACCCTGCACATGGAACTGGTCCTGCAACTGGCATTGGGACCTCTGTCTGGACAGAGGCAGAAGCTGTAACAGGGGAAACAGCTTTAGCGATATGATTTTTCCCAACCATTGTTCAGTTCATGGAGCTTAGGTATCTGTTAAACAAAACAGAGATCTACCAGCCGGTTTCCCAGCTGTCCTTTCAGAGAAAAAGTAGTTAAATCTCTTTAAGTGTGTTCAAAATGTGCTGTTGCAAGTCCCTGTGTGTAGTTAATTGGGGAGGTGACCTATAAATTAATAGGTGTGGGTGGGAGTTGGGGGGGGGGGGTAGGACGGGAACTAACACCTGAGGAGGTGTCAGTAGCTTCAAAGAGCTGAAGAAAGATACTAAAGCAGAGTTTAAACCTACCCCACTAAACAAAATATTTTCCCTTTTAAACTAAAGCACCAAAAAGAATGTAACTTTGTTTTAAAAATGTACCAAAACCCTTTTAAGAGCTCCCAGACAGAGAGTTAGTAATTTAAAAAGCCACAAACTCTTACCTTTGCTTGAAAGGGGGCTCACATAATGGCGGAGGCAGCAGCGTGGCAAATTTACTTTAGCACGTTTGCTGCACTGCTCTGCTCTTGCAAGTCTACTCTGGGCCCGGCGGCTGTTCCTCACCAGGCCAAAGTCTCTCGATAAGTCTCTCAAGACTTTGGCCCGGTGGGGAACAGTTGCTTCTGCCGCAGCATGATGGGGGTGCCCCACATGATAGGGGTTGCCATCGCCATGACAATGGGGGGCCCTCAGCAAAAGTTTGCTTGGGGGCCCCTCTTTGTAACTTATCCCACTGCACTATATATTAAAGAGAGCATTGAGTCAAACAGAATAAAAGTTATGCAGAAAAAATAATGCACCATTAGACAGAGCCAGTCCCAGAGGTGGCTCAAAGTGCTGGTACCCTAGGCAAAACTTAAGTCTTATGCCCCACCTGACTATCTGAATCTACTGTTTAGCTTTGAATGCCTTGCTCTTTGCACTACCCAGAAGCTGCTGCTCTAGGTGGTTGCCCGGTTTGCCTGATGGTTGACCTAGCCATGCCATTTAATTTTTGTGGATAGAAATTCCATGTGTGAAGAGGGAAGAAAATAGTGTTAGGACTATACTACCATCTTCCTGGTAGGGAAGCTATCAAATTGGCTACACAATGGGTGATTTCAATTGCCCCGATATTGATTGGATAAATGTCACCTCAGGACATGCTAGGGAGGTAAAGTTCCTAGATGAAGTAAATGATTGCTTGATTGCTTCATGTAAACCACCTTGATTTCTTGACAGGGAGATATATAAAAACAACTAACTAAATAAATGAAGCGGCTAGTTCTGGAATTGACTAGAGAAGGAACTATTTATACTTACTTTGTGAAACACAGGATTTGGTACAGGAGATAATTGTGTTGAGACCATCTGGTACAAGTGATCATGATATGATCAAATTTTACTTAATAACTAGAGTGAGTACATAAAGGAAAATCTATTGTGCCAGCATTTAATTTCAAAAGGGAGACTACAATAAAATGAGGAAAATGGTTAGAAAAAAACTAAAAGGAGCAGCTGCAAAGATCAAGAGTTTACTTCAAGCACTGACATTGTTTTAAAAAAAACAATCTTGCAATCCCAGGCCAGATGTATCCCATATATTAGGAAAGGTGGAAGGAAGGCCAAATGACAGCCAGCATGGTTAAAAGGTGAGGTGGAATTGGCTATTAGAGCCAAAAAAAAAAAAAAACTTTCAAAAAGAGGAAAAAGGAAGCAGATGAAGAAAATAGGAAACAGCATAAGCACTGGCTAGTGAAATGCAACGCACAGATAAAGAAGGCAAAAAAAGAATCTGAAACACGCTTACCATAGAGACAAAAACTCACAATAGGAACGTTTTCAGGTACATGAGAATCAAGAACCAGAAAAGGAATTTGTTGGATCATTAGATGATCAAGGAGTAAAAGGGACACTCAGAGAGGATGGGGCTGTAGTTGAGATACCAATGAATTTTTTACTTAGGGCTTTATTGAGGAAGATGTGAAGAGCTCCTCGGAATATATTAAATGTGGTCACTGCATTTTTGCTCTCATTCTTTGGATTTAGAAAGCTTCACTCATCCTTATTTGCCAATTCAATGTACTTAGAAAAGTCATTCCAATTGTCTAAGCCAGGGAGTGATTTATGCTATCCTTTGCCCATGTCAAAAATATATACTGGACAAACATCTCAGATGTTTGAGGCCCATATTATTGAGCATTTGTCTTCCATATTACAAGCCAAGGAAAATGCTCCATTGGTTCCTCATTGCTCCAAATAAATCATATGATTTAAAATGCTTTGTTATTGAAGTTGCTGATGTGAGCCATGGTAGTCATGTTACTAAGTTTTTGATAGATGGGAGCAGTTTATTTTTTGGTGGCAAATTGTGATACCACAAGGATGAAATTCTAATGCTGAGTGGCATTTGTTCTACATATGAAACTAAGGGGTATGTTTACTAAACCGTCTTAATGTTACCGGTGCTAGTTGCAGCGTTAATGTGAAGAATGCCATATAAGGTAGTGGGCGTTCCGGCGGCAAGGTAGCAAAAATCTGTATCGCACGATAGAGGGCGCCTTGGCTCATTAACACGCGGTAACCTAAGTACATGCCAGCGCTGTGCTAGAAGATATAGAGATGTAGCCCACTGGTTATTACAATGACTGTGGAGGCAGAGGTCATGAGTTCAATCCCATAGTGGTGTTATTTAATAAGGATGTCTGAGGGATTTCCTTTTAATTTAAATCAGTGCTGCCAGAAAAAACACCCTTACAGTGCCGGAACCTAAGGTGCCTCATAAGGCGCCCTATAGGGTGCCCCATAGGGCACATTATAAAGTGCCCTGTCCGCCAAGGCATCTTATAATGTGCCCTATATCACCTCTATCCCGCCTTTCCTCTAAGGTGTACATATTAAGATCCTTAAGTCTGTCCTCATATGCTTTATAATGAAGCCCACTAATCATTTTAGTAGCCACCCTCTGCACCGACTCCATCCTGTTCACATCCTTTTGAAGGTGCGGTCTCCAGAATTGCACACTATACTCCAAATGAGGTCGCACCAAAGACTTATACAGAGGCATTATCACCTCCTTTTTTCTGCTAGCCATTCCTCTCCGTATGCACCCAAGCATCCTTCTAGCTTTTGCCGTCGCCTTTTCTACCTGTTTAGCTACTTTAAGATCATCAGACACAACCACGCCTAGGTCCCGCTCTTCTTTAGTGAACAAAAGTACTTCACCTCCTATACTGTATTGCTCCCTTGGATTGCTGCAGCCCAAATGCATGACCTTACATTTTTTAACATTAAATCCCAGCTGCCAAATTCTAGTCCATTCTTCAAGCTTAGCTAGATCCCTCCTCATGTTATCTACACCTTCCTGGGTGTCTACTCTATTGCAGATTTTGGTATCATCTGCAAAGAGGCAAACCTTACCGACAGCCCTTCCGCTATATCACTAACAAAGATGTTAAAAAGAATCGGACCAAGGACATATCCCTGGGGCACACCACTGGTAACATCCTTCTCTGCTGGATTCCAGAAACCTCACTATTTTCTCTTTCAGCAGCGTTTCCAATAATTTACTCACCACCGAAGTTAAACTAACCGGCCTGTAGTTTTCAACCACATCCTTACTTCCGCTTTTGTGTAAAGGCACCACATTAGCCTCTCTCCAGTCCTTTGGCACCACTCCCGACTCCAACGAGGCATTGAAACGGTCAGTCAGTGGAGTTGCTAGAACGTCCCCAAGTTCCCTAAGTATTCTAGGGTGTATCCCATCCGGTCCCATCGCTTTGTCTACTTTAAGTTGAGCTAGTTTCTCACGAACACAGTCTTCTGAAAATTGTTCAAGATGTCCCTCGCTTCTGTTCCTATTTGTGAGTGTTTTCTGAGGTCCTGCTCCTGGTTCTTCATCTGGGAACACAGAACAAAAATATTTGTTAAGCAATTCCGCTTTATCCTTATCAGCTTCTACATATTACCCCCCTGCACCCTTGAGTCTGACAATACCACTTTTGCCCTTCCTCTTCTCACTAATATATCTGAATTTATCCCCCATTTTATTGCATTGGCTATTTCCTCCTCCTTTTGAATCTTTGCCTTCTTGACTATTTTGCTAGCTTCTCTAAGTTTTTCCAAATACAGATGCCTGTCTTCCTCTCTCTGTGATCTCTTGTATTTCATGAAGGCCGTCCTCTTTTTCTTCACTTTTTCAGCTACTTCTTTCGAAAACCATAGCGGTCTCCTTTTCCTTTTGCCTTTATTTACCATTTTAACAAAAAGGTTGGTTGCCCTTAAAATACCCCCTTTCAGTTTTGCCCACTGTTCTTCTACATCCCCCAACTGTTCCCGTCCCACTAACGACTCCCTGAGGTATTGGCCCATCTTCGCAAAGTTAGTCTTCCTAAAGTCTAAGATCCTCACCTTGGAATGGATTCTAACAGCCCTAGTCCTAATACTGAACCACACCATCTGGTGATCACTGGATGCAAAATGATCTCCCACTACAACATCAGAAACACTTTCACCATTGGTAAGCACCAAGTCCAGTATGGCCCCTTCACATGTGGGGTCTGTTACCATCTGCCTGAATAGTTCTCCCTGTAGAGAACTGGTGCATATGTCTTCAATTAACTCTCTATCCACCTCTTCCTCTTGTGAGGGAGGTCTGTATATCACACCAATGCAAATAGATTTCTCTTTCCCTCTTTCTAGTTTAACCCACAATGCCTCCTCTCTCCGTTTTAAGCTCTGTAATTCCAAAGCTTTAATAGTAGTTTTTACATACAGTGCCACTCCTCCTCCCTTTCTTCCTACCCTGTCCTTTCTGAATAAAGTATAGCCAGGTATAGTTACATCCCAGTCATGGTTTTCTGTGAACCATGTTTCTGTAACTGCCACTAAATCCAAGTCAGCCACTCCCACCAAAGCTTCAACATCAGGGATCTTATTTCCCATGCTACGGGCATTTATACACACTGCTTTCCATATGTTACCCCTGTTATCCATTTCTATAAAGGTATTTAATGTATCACCTACCTTGGGTCTTTCACTTACCTGGGGGCTTTCTTCACCTATCCCCAACGAATCTAGTTTAAAGCCCTCTTCAGTAGATTAGCCAGTCTACTACTGAAGATGCGTTGACCTTTCTTGGACAGATGGATGCCATCTCTGCTCTGCAACCCTTGGAACAGCATCCCATGGTCTAGGAAACCAAAACGCTCTCGATGACACCATCCACGCAGCCATGCATTCATCTCCAGGATGCGAGCCTCTCTGCCTTGGCCTTTACCCTCAACAGGGAGGATTGAAGAGAACACCACCTGTGCACCTAACCGCTTCACCCTCTGTCCCAGAGCCATGAAGTCACTTTTGATACATTCCGAGGTATACCTGGCAGTATCATTTGTTCCAACATGGATTAGCAACATTGGGTAATAGTCAGTCGGCAAACTCTCCATAACATCTTGGATTTTGGCACCAGGCAGACAGCATACCTCTCTGGACATCAAGTCTGGTCGGCAGATGGACGCCTTAGTACCCTTCATAAGAGAGTCTCCAACCACCACTACCTTTCGTTTCCTTCTGGTCACTGATTCTGCAACTTTGGGGTACTTGAACTCTGGTTCTTCCCTTTCCAGGGATGCTTTCACCTCCTCCACTTCCAGGGCTGCATAATGGTTCTTCAATTCAAGGGCTGGAGAAGTTGGATTGGTGATTTTGCAGGCCCTGGTGACTTGTGTCCAACCATCAACATTCTGTTGGCACCCATCTTCTCTTGTGCTGGAGAGCTTGGTTGCTGCAAGAAGCATCTCATCAATGTACTTCTCACTATCTTGAATGCTCCTCAGCCTCGCCACCTCCTCTCTGAGTTCCTCCACTTGTTTCCTCAGAACTGGTCCTTCAACTGGCATTAGCACCTCTGTCTGGACCGAGGCAGAAGCTGTAACGGGGGCAACAGCTTTAGCAATATGATTTTTCCCAGCCATTGTTCTGTTCGTGGAGCTTAGGTATCTGTTAAAGCAAAAGAGAGAGATCTACCAAGTACCAGCCGGTTTCGCAGCTGTCCTTTCAGAGAAAAAGCAGTTAAATCTCTTTAATTATATTAAAAATGTGCTGGTCCAATTCTCTGTGATTTGTTAAAAGGGGAGGTGCCCTATAAAGCAAGACTGCTCACTAGGGGTGGGTGGGACTCGGGGTGGGTAGGGAGGGAACTAACACCTGATTAGGTGTTAGCAGTTTCCAAACCTGAGGAGGTTACTAGAGTTCAGCAACCTACTGTGCTCAAGGAAAGTTCCCCTAAAGCACCAAAAAGAAAGTAACCTTGCTTTAAAAAATATACAAAAAACCCTTTTAAGAGCTCCCAGTCAGAGAGCTTAGCAATGTAATATAATAAAAACAAACAAACAAACCCTCAAATCCTTACTGTTTGTTGATCTGTAGAGCCCTGGTTAGGAAAGCCTCAGGAGACGTGTTCGCGCGAAACCTCACGCTATCACGTGATAATGTTACTTTATTGCGCGCTGTTACTTATCATGCAATAACGTTACGTATCACGCGTGAACTGCGCCGCTGCAATGTTATCGCTGTTTAGTAAACATACCCCTAAAGATCATGCTTGATTTCCACTGGAGCCTTTAAACTGCAACACAAGAAGTGACAACACATGCGTGCTGTTCTCAGTACAAGTTGAGCAAAGGGTGTGGTGACTTAGCTAGAAATGTTGTTAGAGCTTTCCTTTAATATAACATTTTGGAAACATTATATCAACTCTACCATGTTTCTGATATATATTTTCTGTATGTGATGTAGCTCCCTGATAAAGCCTGAATATGGGTGAAACCAAAGTCCTTTGTTGGAGATTTTTATGAGACTGTGACATTATTTAATATGAAGCTGTTTTTGGAATGAAGATTTCTCTCATTGATTGATTCATTGACATATTTTTGAAATGGCAGAAGAAAAGTGCATGACTTAAAAATGATTTGAAAATTATTTATGTGGCATAATTAAGGAGCAGAATGATGACAAAATGAAAGTTTCTTTGGGGGAAATATTCTGTGATCTCCTGTAAATGAATAAGCTCTACCTTTTGTATAGATATTCTTCTGACATCTTCATGATATATTGAATTGGGTGCTGTCCTGAAAAGAGACTTGATATATTTATGTATGAATGTCCCGCCGTGCCGTAGGGCAGGGTCCCAAGGCCGGTATTAGTAACCGGGTCCCCGGGGCCCAACGCTCCCTGGCGCGTGTGTATGAGGTTGGGGGGGCAGGGCCTGAGAGGGAGAAGACGTCACGTCCTTGGCTTCCCCTCGATGGGGGTTGCGCTCAGGCGATTGGGCTCAGGACATGGTGTGGGCGGGGACGGCAGTTTGGAAGGGAGAGCAGAGGCGTGGGGTCCCCCTCTTTCTGCCGGCTCACCGCGGTAAAAGGTGTGTGCCTTGGGTTTTCTTATTTCTGGGCCTGTTTATTGGGCGTGGGTGGGTTTTAATAAATAAATTCCTAACTCGCAATTAACAAAAGCAAGGTCGAGCGCATCGGCCAAAACCCCGACGGTTCCTGGCCGGTCTCATGTGGAGCGTGGCCGTTGGGTCTTTGCCACGTGGTGGGGGGGTTATCTTGGTGGCTTACTTCCCGCTGCTGTCGGTGCGGGTCACTTCCTCGGAAGTTCGGGATGGGGGAGTCTTTCGGGGGCGGGCGTCGCTCTTCGGGTAGAGAGGGGAATTCGTTGGCTGGCCACCCTTAAATAAAAAAACAAAACAAAAACCTAACATATTGCACAAATCTAAGCCTCGCTGACCACGGAGCCGGGCACGGGGACACATTAAAAAAAACCCAAACAATATAAATTACATATACCCTTCACAAACCCGCGATCTGGGGCATCTCCCTTCCTCTCTTTGTGACCCAGATCCCCCTTAATTGGCAGGGCTGCAGCAGCTAGGCCTGGCTCTTCCCCGAAACGGTGGTGGGATAGTGGCCCTCTGGGGATATGGCGCGTCGGTCTAGTGGGAGAGGTGCTGTGCAGCGGTCTTTGGGCGCTAGGGGGTTGACGCATGGGCATGGCTCGCAGCCGAGTTGGCGCAATTTCCCGTCCAGGGGTGGAGTGGCTGGTAGGGGTGCGGCAGCAGCAGGGGTGCTACGTGGCACCAGGGGCGGGCGTGGAAAAGAAAAATCCAGGGGGGTTGTGGCCAGGGGGGCTTTGGGAGGGACACTTCAGCACAGGTCTTGGCAGGTGGCACCGAAGGGCTTGGGACGTGGGGAGTCCAGTCCCCTCTTGCGGGCGGGGGGTGGCGAGGTGGCAGGAGAAGCGGGTGGGGTGGCTGGTGCCACTGGCTCTGCCGGTGTTGGGGTGGGGAAGTCATCGTCGGAGCACGTTGTTGATCTGTGTTCGGAGGCTATGGTGGGGGGGCCTTCGGGGGTATCTTCTTCTGCGCCGGGGGGAACCGGGCCCTTGGCGCACCCAGGCCTCGTTGGGCCCTTGGGGCCTTGGATGTGCGGTGCGGGTCCATGGGGGGGGGTTGGGGCCATGGGGGGGGTTTGGGGCCATGGGGGGGCAGCTGGGGTGACTGGTTTGGGGCAGGCTATGGGGGGGCTGGGAGTGTCTTGGGCAGGGGTGCAGCTGCTTGGGACGCCGGTGGGCTGGGTTCCTCATCATGGGGTTGGGGGCGGGTCCGAGTGTGGGGTCCAGCACTCCAGGGGCTGTTGCTGCTGGCTTCTCTCCTTCTTTCCCCCTGCAGGTCCCGTTCCCCGCAATGTCCAGGATTGGGATGACTGACTCGAGTGGCCTAGTGGCTGGAGGCCCCGCGAGTCCCTTTGAAGTGCAGCCCAGTACGGCGGCGCAGCTTCAGTCCGAGAACGTTCCGTTGGAGCCTCCCAGTGGGACTGGTGAGTATGAGGCTGCGTCTGAGGGGGTGGAGGGAGTGGCGCGGACCCCGAGTGCTGGCATAGCTGCGGGACGTAAGGAATGGGCTAAGCGCCGGCAGGGTCGCCGCTGTCGGCGTGCGTCTTCCTCGTCCTCATTCTCCTCATCGGCCATGGTTTCGTCGGGCGACTCGGTGCCGGCGGTGGGGCAAAAAGGGGAGGGTGGGGTGGCCACCGTTGTCCGCTGTGCTGAATTGTGGGAAAGCATGCCGCGGAAGCTGCGTCATCGGATCAAGCGCTGTCGGTACATTGACATCTTTCGTCTGCTCGAGGGCAGGAAGTGCTCTGGGGAAAGCCAAAAGAAACGCAAGGAGGATGAGAAAGCGGGCAGGGTGCGGAAGGCCTCCCGCAATACCCTCAATTGGACTCGTGCCTTTTTGCGTTTAGCCAGTGTTTGGGGCCATTACTTCCCTGAGCAGTACGGTGCGCTGTTTGCTTATGCAGATACCATTCTTGCAGCGTCCCAGGCTCACAACGGCTGGGCCTAGTTGAATTATGATGAGGAGTTTCAGGACATGATGGAGGAGAATGTACAGTTGTCGTGGGGGACGAAGGACATCAACCTGTGGTTAACGCAGATGTCCGTAAAGAGCCGGGTAGGGGGAGCAGGAGGAGCAGGCAGCAAGGCAGGGCTGCCCGCAGTGGCGGCTGGTTTGCATTCCTTTCGGGCACCTGCCCTTGCTGCGTCCCAACCTAAAGCTGGTTCCGTGGGGGGCGAAGTCTGTTGGTGTTTCAACAAGTCATCGTGCCCATTCCCCAACTGTAAATTTAGGCACGCCTGCTCCCTGTGTGGGGGTGGCCACATGGCCGTCAAATGTAGTTGCAAGGGGGTGGCAGGAGCCCCAGCAGGGGGTAAGTGACGGGGTCTGCTGGGCGTTGGCTCCCACGCCCGTGCGGGTGGAGGCGATGCGCCCATGGTTGCTGCAGTATGGGTTGTGTCGACGGTGTGGGGCTTGGCAGTTGCTTTTGTCAGGCTTTTCAGAAGGCTTTCGGATTCCATTGCAGGGTGCGCCAGTGGTGGGCGGGTCGCGTAATGCTAGTTCAGTGAGGGCCCATGTCGAGGTGGTGCGAAAGAAACTTGCCGAGGAATGTGGACTCGGCAGAGTTGCGGGGCCTTTCCGTCAGCCCCCGTTTTCTCTGTTCACTGTTTCTCCATTGGGAGTGGTTCCCAAGAAAGCCGGGCAAGTTTCGGTTGATTCATAACCTTTCTTGTCCTACTGGGGATTCTGTGAATGATCACATTCCTCTGGAGCTTTGCTCGGTGCGCTATGCTTCTTTCGATGCGGCTGTAGCCTTAGTGAGTCAGTGTTGGCTGGGTGCTTTACTTGCAAAGGTTGACATTGAATCGACGTTCCAGTTGTTGCCTGTTCACCCTTCGGCGTTTCCGTTCTTGGGTTTCTGTTTTGAATCCAGTTTTTATTTTGATAAGTGCATGCCTATGGGCTGTGCGATATCCTGTTCCTATTTCGAGGCTTTCAGTACATTCTTGCACTGGGTGTTGGAGCAGAAAACGGGGGTCTGTACTATTGTGCACTATCTGGATGATTTTCTTTTTGTGGGGCCCGGTCGGGGGGGTACCTGTGCTTCCCTGCTTGAGACCTTTTTGGGCATGGCAGGGGAATTCGGCATTCCCATTGCTGCTGGCAAAACCTTGGGCCCTGTTACGTGCCTTACTTTTTTGGGAATTGAGATCGACACCGTGGCCATAGTGGCGCGTCTGCCGGCGGAGAAAGTGGTGCGGCTCAGGGAGTTGGTGGAGTTAGTGGGGTCTTCCAGCAAGGTCCCTCTCTGGGTATTGCAGTTTTTAGTGGGGCACCTTAATTTCGCTTTCAGGGTTTTGCCTATGGGGCGCCCCTTTGCGCTGCGACTGTCGGTGGCTACGGCGGGGGTACACCTTCCGCATCATCGGATCCGCGTATCAGTGGGAATGTGCGAGGATTTGCGGGTGTGGGATGCCTTTTTAACTGGTTTCAATGGTTGCTCTGTGCTTCAGCAGCCGGAGCTATCGAATCGGGATCTACACTTGTTTACGGACGCGGCGGGCGGCTCTGGTTTTGGAGCCTATTGCCAAGGGGCGTGGTGTGCGGAACCATGGCCGCAGGAATGGGTGCATTCTGGCTTGACCCGTAACATTGCCTTTCTTGAGCTTTTCCCTATAGTGGTGGCATTTTGGGTCTGGCCTGAGCGCCTGCGTGATCGGAGAGTGGTGTTTTTGTGTGACAATGCGGCGGTGGTCGAGGTTATTAATCGCCAGGCGCCGCGGTGCCCTAGGGTGACTGCCTTGATGAGGGTGTTTGTGCTGGCTTGTCTGCGATTGAATGTCACCGCCAGGGCGCGCCACATCCCGGGCTCCCGTAATTCCATTGTTGACACTTTGTCCCCTTTCCATTGGGTGCAGTTTTGGCAGTTGGCTCCAGGAGCAGAAGAGAGGGCCTCAAGGATCCCAGAGCATCTTTGGAGAGTTGGGACGCTGACTTGATGTCACTGTTAGCGGCGTCCGTAGCTCGGGGCACTTGGACGATGTATCGGCGTGGTTAAGCTCAGGTGAGTGCGTTTCTGGGTGCGCGGGGTTGATCAGGGGGGCATGTGCCTGACAGGCTTGTAGGCCAGTTTGTTTTGTGGGCGAAGAAAGAGGGTTGGGCTCGATCAGCGGTGGGGGCGGCTTTGGCGGGGTTTTCCTTCTTTTGCAAGGCGGCTAGTTGGGGTAATCCCCGGGTGTCCTTTTTGGTTAAGTGCCTTCTGGCCAGTTGGGCCATGGGGCATCCTCGCGTGCGGGATTGGAGGCGCCCTGTTTCCCATGAGATTTTGCTGCAGATCTGTGAGGCGTTACCTCGCATTACAGCATCGACTTACGAGTCCATTTTGTTTCACGCGTTGTTTGCAACGGCATTTTTTGGGGCATTTCGTGTGTGCGAGCTGGTGCCCCGGTCGGCACGTGTGGGTGCGTTTGGTGGGATCGACTATGACCATGTCCAGTTAGAGGCGTCCCAGGTGCACCTTTACATCTCACGCTCCAAGACAGATCAGAAGGGAAAAGGTTGCTGGGTGGTTTTGAGCGCTATCTTTCTTTTGTTATCCTGCCCAGTTCATGCCCTTCGTGCCTTTCGGCAGTTGCGGCGGGGGGGGGCTAGGCAAATTTTTCATCCATGCTGATGGCAAGCCGGTGACTCAGTTCCAGTTTACACATGGTGTTGTGCTTGGCGTTGCGTTTCCTGGGTTATGATGCCAGGAGTTTCGCTTCGCATTCTTTCAGGATTGGTGCAGTCACGAGTGCGGCGGCTGCAGGGCTTGACGCCCGGGTCATTCAGCGGATCGGTAGGTGGCCATCTGGAGCTTATGAAGGGTACGTTCACCCTTAGCTACTCCGTGGGGCAGGATAGGTGGCTGTGGTAAGGGCGGTCTTCAGCATTGGGGGCAATGGGGAGGTTACTAACATTTTCCTTTGCCTTGCAGAGTTGCTGGCTGGTGGCAGTCCACTTTTCTCCTTGCAGATGGCGTTTGTGCGGGAGATTGGTGAATCGTCGGCCATTCCTTTGTCTACTGGGCGGAGCAATATGCGGCGGTGCGACCGCTCGGCATCCTCCTTGGGCTGGCTGATTCCGGAGTGCGACTCTGCTGGATGGGTCAACGCGGTATGCGATGGTGGCAACTCCTGGCATCTGTTCGGGCGAACCTTGGCCAACGGCGGCAACCAGTCGGGTTGTTACTTCATTTTGGTGGCAATGACTTACGGGGCTGGTCCTGTCGGCAGCTCATCCGGGCTGTGCAGAGGGATATCGCCATTGTTCGGGAGTTGATTCCGGGTGTGGCCATCATATGGTCTGACATTATTCCACACCTGGCATGCTGGGATCAGCGGCGTTGGTCACGCGGCCTGGTCAAAATAAACAGGCAGATTGGTCATTGGGTGCAGCAGATGGGAGGGCTCCAGGTGCTGCATCCTTGGGCGGAGGTCCGGTGCACGGGGCTCTATCGCTTGGATGGGGTGCACCTTGCTCCGGTTGGTCAAGATCTTTTGCTGAATGACTGGCAGGAAGCTCTGGAGGGTTGGTGCTGGTTGCAGCTTTCTGTGGGGGGGGGGGGGGGGCGGCGCCAATTTAGGGGTCTACCTTGTGCCGGTGGCGGGGTAGCTAGCTGGCGCTCGCCGACCCGGCGGGGGCATTGAGGTGGGTGCCGCTTCGCTTGGGAGCGGCAGTGCTCCTAGATTGGGAGAGACTTCATGGCTGGGGTCTCTGCCTGGTGGAAGGCAACGTAGCCGGCCTTTGCTAATAATATGGCGAGGCTCGCGGTAGGGGGAATGGGGGGTGGATGATGCTCCACTTTGCTATAAATGGCTGGTGGGGGGCATCATCCGGATTGGGGTGGGGGGGGATAATTTGTTGAGTTGGCCCAGGCTGGGCTGGTGTCCAATACTGTTCAATACTGTTAATAAAGCTGCGACCAAGCACTTGTTTTCCAGATTCCTGTGTCTATGTGCTTTGTTTGGGTACAGAAAAGGGGGGTGGGGGGAAGGGGTGGGAGAGCTGGGTTGTTGGTATTGGGCACTGTCGGGTGCTCATAGTGGATTGGCAGGGTGGGCTGCAGGTTGTCAGAGTCGACAGGGAAGGGGCATCCGGGTGCCTCGGTTAATAAATATTAATTAATGTGCTATATAAGTAGAGTGAATTATACAATTTCTTTGAATTTACTTAAAGGAGAATGCTACATTTTTATATGGAAGTTTGACTATTTTTCATAGCATTAAATAGATCCTTTTTTGTCCTAGGAAGTTACCCATGCCAGAAAAGGTATTTAATAATGAGTCAGAAGAGCTGAATCAAATCTCAGTGAACCTATAGTAGAAGATGTAGTAAAACAAATTGACAAACTAAAGAGTAGCAAATCACCAAGATTGAATAGTATACACCTAAGATTGCTAAAAGAACTCAAAGATGAAATTTCAGAGATACTATTAATAATTTTTAACCTATCATTAAAATCATTTATTGTGCCAGAAGATTGGAGGGTTGCCAATATAATGGCAATTTTTAAAAAGTGTTCCAGGGATGATTCAGGAAACTATATACTGGTGAAGCTGAAGTTAGTGTTGGGCAAAATGGTAGAAACTATTATAAAGACCAAAATTACTAAACACATGGACAGACATGTTTTAAGGGAACAAAGTCAACATGGATTTGGCCAAGGGAAGTCTTGCCTCATCAATCTGCTCCATTTCTTTGAAGTTGTGAATAAAGATGAATATAAAGGTGAGACAGTTGTTATAGTATATTTAGACTTTCAGAAAGTGTTTGACAAAGTCCAACATGAGAGACTCCTGAGGAAATTAAAATGTCATGGCATAGGAAGCAATGTCCTATTGTGGACTAGAAATTGGTTGAGAAAAAGAAAACAAAGCGTAGAGGTAAATGTTCAATTTTCTCAATGGAGAGTACCCCAGTGGAGTACCCTAGGGATCTATACTGGCAATTGATGCTTTTTAACATATTTATAAATAATCTGGAATTGGGAACAACAAGCGAGATTATTGAATTTGCAGATGACATCAAATTATTCAAAGCTGTTAAATCATGTGGATTATGAGAAATTGCAAAAAGACGTTGTGAGATTGGGAGACCAGGCATCCAAGTGGCAGATAAAATATAATGTGGACAAATGCAAAGTGATAAATGTAGGGAAGAATAACCCAAACTATGTATTTATTTATTTAACATTTCAAATACACCGCTTTTCAGTTTTATCAAGGCAATTTACATTGAACAAAACAACTATTTTACATGGAACATCTAAACACTACAACACTTTTACATGGAACAGCTAACAATAAAATTGTGTATATCACAATTTAAACTGTGCAACCTTTCAATAACTATTTACGATATATTTTAGGACTCAGTTTAGTGTAGCATATGGTAATGTGGGCGGGGTGATTGGGAGTATTAAGGCTGTGTGCCTAGTGTGGTATCAAAGTATTCCATGGACAGGTATGTTTTTTAGTTGTTTTCAGGAGTCAGTGGTGTCTGTAGTTGCTCTTAATTGGTGTGGGAGTGCATTCCAGATGGACAGGCTGTAGTATTCAAACACTCTTGGAGTGTTTGGGAGGAGTTGGTCTTGATATTTGTTGTCAAGATGGTGTTTTGATGTTGCTTCCTCCTTGATCAAGTATTGACCCTCTGAATTAGCTCTTTTAAGCATTCGGCAGACTGATTGTGAAATGTCTTAAAAGTCATCATTATGATTTGTAATTTATTCATGGTTGTATGGGGAGCCAGTGAAGAGATTTTAAGATTGGAGTGATGTGTTCTTGCCTTTTTGATCCAGTGATTAGTCGGGCTGCATTGTTTTGTGCAATTTGCAAAGTTTGAGTTGTGCATTTGGGTAGTCCTTGAAATATCAGATTGCAATAATCTAGCTGTGAAGTGATTATTGCTTTACATACAGTGCGGAAGTGGTTATGGTCAAGTAGAATTTGCAGGTTTTGAAGGGTCCTCATTTTAAAGTAGGCTTTGGCTGTAATCTTCTTAATGTGTGATTGGAAGTTAAGCCTTTGGTCTAGAGTTACCCCTAGATATTACAATTTCCTTCTTCGCAGGGATTGGTCAATTTCCAATTAGTAGATTATCTGGGAGATTGAAGGTGGTGTCTCTTGTAATAGTGAGAACCTTAGATTTGTTGTAGTTGATTGTGAAGTTACGGTGTTCTAGTCATTCAGTAACTGATGTCATGCATGAGGTGATGGTGTAGTAATCAGATTTTCTGGTGTTGAATGTAGAATAAATCATCAGGTCATCTGCGTATAGATGGTATTGTATATTGTGTTCTTGGATAATTTTACAGACTGGTTGCACGTATACGTTTAATAGCAAGTGGGAGGATTGTGATTAATTTCCTGATGTTGATAGAGAAGAGCTGAGATACCACCATCTAATTAAGCAGTGTGATATCTGTCTTATTCTATATAGTTGCTCTGTTATTAGGTTAAGATTCATTTTGTTGGAATAAAGATGTGGCTATGTTTTGCCAAATTCTCTGTGCCTTTGGGTATTGGATGTCTGTAGGAAGGAATGCTTGTGAATGGGAGGGTAATATGCGAATGCCGACATTATTGAAAAATATATCATAATATCATTAGCACAGAGCTCAGAAGGAATGTTAATGCGCTTCAGCTGGGGCTCAACAAATCCCGGGTTCCAGGTCTCCATGGTGCTAGACAATGCAATCTGATGCCTAGGATTCCAGACTTCTCAAATCATTTTCAGAGCTATCAAAGAAGTGTGCTTGCTACTTTTCCTCAGTGATCTGGCTCTCTGCAATCTTGAGCCATGCATGAAGGAGGTTTGGGCTGGTGTCATGGTTTCAGCTCTTCAGAACAAGTATACAATTATGTGAGAGCATTTGAGTGTGATTGAGGATAGTTCAGAGAACTTAATAGCTCTTTTCCAAAAGGGAGTTATGTGGTTAATGCATATTTCAGTGCATATTAACTGTTTCTGTGGGCCTGTGGTAAGTATTACCACACCAGTGGGACAATTACTGTGCACTAAACCGTGCGTTAACTGCACATTGTGCAATTGGGAGGGGTTTGGGCAGGATTAGGGCAGTGAGTAGGTATTGAGTGCATATTGCAGGTAGGTGCAAATGACAGCAGCATTCGCTAATTGCCAATGTTACAATTAGCATGGGTGGACTTACTACCACTTCAATAGGTGATGATAGGTGCACCCAAAATAATTGCCAAGAACTGGAATGGGTGCTAAGGAACTCGCATGTCTAATATCTGCACATGCTGGCAACTCCTCTGGCAATTACCACCATGTAGTTGCAGCTAACATGCATTGATTTTGACACAAAATGTTCATTAGGGGCAAAAATTGCCACACTTTAGTGAAAAGGCCCCTTAGTTTATAAAGGCACATTGGCACTTACATTGCTTTTAGAAAATAGGCATACAATAGATGTTTGTGACATTTTTTAAGCACACTGTTATGAAACTACCCCCTTAGTGACAATAATGCTTATTAATATAGGGCCCAAAGAAAACTCTATAGCAACTGAGGATATCTTTCCATACTAAACTCACCCAGCCTCATGCTCACACTCCTTTCACAATCCCAAGAGAGAGAGAGAAAGGAGTGAAGGAGGAAGATATGGCAAATAAAAAGGCACATTAATTAAAAAGAATGTTTAGCTGCAAAATGGGATGTCCAAGTCAAAATGTCTGATATACAGTGGGAAGGCCAACTGAGAAGCTGGTCACATGTAAGAGCCTTGTAAAATTGGCCTTTCTCGGCCCTGAAACACACACATGTCTGCTGCATAATACTGTAGAAAAAACAGGGCCACACAGAGCTATGGCCTAGCAATGTGTAGGTCATCTCCACATTTTAGAAACTTGAACATGTCGTGTAGGGGACATATTTATTATTTTATTTATTTATTTTATTTAGCTGTATTTATATCCCGCTTTTCACCGGGTCAAAGCGGTCAATTGGGAGATACATTTAACACAAGGGGATATGACACACATACGCTAATACTTACAGGGAACATGGGCAATGGAGGGTTAAGTGGCTTGCCCAAGACCTCAAGGAGTACCTATAGGACTAGAAATCCCAGTCCCTCCGGCCTGAGATTGCTGTCCCCAGGTGGGACTTGAACCCCCGACCCTCCGGCCTGAAGTACCTTGTCCTAACCACTAGGCCACTCCTCCCAGAGCATGCTGCCCTAACACAGAACATGACCATGGATCTCTCCTCCTTGCATGCCCTATTTTGCCATTTTGCAAATGGGGATGTGTTGCCGTGAGGGATCCTAGCGAAATGCATGTTCTATATATTGGCAGGTGTCTTTGAAGAAGTGAAAGGTATTGGCAGAGTGAACGGACAGTTCCCTCTTCATTGTACTATTGTTATGTTGCTCAAATGAGCCTCTTTACTAGTTCTGTTTGTGCTCTGGAGAAAGTATAGTCATGGACATCTCCATTGGAGATATTAGACATGCAGCAATGATCGGAAATGTGTGCATGTGTGTCATTACTGACCTGTTCCTGCCACGCCCCAGGCATGAGAACGGCTAGCTTGGATGTGATCACATCAACGCGTGTCTCTTCAGGCTTTCTACAATGGCTCCAGGGATGTCTTTGCAATTTGTGAGTCTGAGTGCCCGTTTTCAGATGTCCAAATCACGAACAGAGTTTCTAAAATGACCCTCATAGTGTTAAATTATTCCATTTCAATTGTTAAATCATTGTTTTAAATAGTTTCACAAAACAGTCAAGTAGCAGATGATTTTGCTAACTGAACAACAGTGTTAATATTTCGGTATTTTTATATTAAGTGCATATTTTATATTAAAAAAACAACAAATTATATTTTTACGTAATCTTGCAATTACCTAAGCTCTTTTAGAGAACTAGAAAGCTAGACTCAGAGGGCCCAATTTATATTAAGCCTGTTGACAGAAGAAAGTTTATTGAGTGTTCAGTGACAGTTGCTGATTTAATTGTACCTATGATTTAAACTACATGATATTAAAAATCCATCTGTTACCCTTATTTGGTGTATGGCTTTTGCTGATACTATAAATGCATTCAGCTTACATAAACGGGTAGAAGAGAAGCCCACACTTCAATAATGAAGCCAATGAAGAGCGTATAAACAAAGCTGGTCTGGATGGCTCCGTTCCAGACATCATGAAGCATTTTAGACAGAAAAACTAGGAATAAGCTATTATACTACACCATATGGATAACACAGCATGTCAACAAAACAAAACAAAAAATGGACAGAGATAGAGAGAGTCTGGGCTGAACAGATTCTAAAATGGAATTGTGAAATGATCTTAAAAATAAACCTACCGGTGTAAAAACATACTTTTTTCTCAAGAGTCAAGGGCTATATACAGTAACTCATTAACCAATGGTATGTTCCATCTTTTTCGGCTTATGCAAGCATAGTCTCTTTGGAATTACTTTGATCAATGCCAATCAGTAAATTGCTCAAATTCTACGAACATCTGCACACCATTGTAAATGTAGCAGGGCCGATAGCAAAAGTTCTATCTGATCTCAAGAGAGTGTGCACAGTCATATATTGGGGATACAGATAAACATGGTTAAAATTCACTTTGATTGCCATAAAATGAGAAAGAAACCGCATGTACGTCTGCCTAATGTACTTCAGTTTTAGGTCTCTTCTTGGAATCTTCTGCTTTTAGTAAAGTTTCCATTGTTCAAAAGAAAACACTGAAATATAATAAAACAATAATTGGTCCCTGATTACCCATAATTGCTCTCTCCTGGTTCTCCATAGGTAGCAGTTAACAAATTCTGGATTGCAGACACTTTTTATTCATTTTTGGTTGCTTGGCTTTTTTCCCCTGATTTTTGGATATTTTTCGGTTTATTTCATGCATTTGTTTTAATAACTTATTTTTAACATGCCTGCAAGCTTTTTAAGTGTACAAATTGATCAGTCATATGTACACTAGTTTATAAATCAACGTTCATTAGAATGCTTTTGTGTGCACTAAAAGGTGCATTTTAGAAAAAACACGGTAGTCCGAATTAAGATGTGGAGACCACTACATTTAGAACTCTGACGGTATTTTAGTAATTGCCCTGCTAAGGGGCCCTTTCTTAACTGTATATCCACTTGCAATAGGAGGAGGCATTTTACATTTTTGCACATGAGGAAAACGGATGGAGGAACCCTGGCAACTTACACATGTCAGTTACAATGCACATGTGTTAAAGTTTAATCTTATCATGTATCCCAGCCATTTTGGAAAACTAGACATGCAGATGCCTCTAATGGACTACATAGGGCTTTATCTTCAAATCATTTTAATTTCAAAGAGGAACTAAACATTGGGGGCATTGAGGGGGTATCACTCTTAATCCCTCCTATAGCGGTATGGCCAAAAATAGCAATTTTGAAATACCTGTTCGTTTCAGAGAGCAGGTTTACATGGAGACATGAGCAATTTTAGATGTACACGTGCATCCTTTATGTGAAATGAGAGATACACATGTAGATTTCTGTACCACCCATGCTTTGAAATGCCCCAGAATGACTCCTGGACAAACGTTTATAGAGAGATGTGCCTGAGAAAAATGTGTAAATCATTGCATTTGCCAAATCTCATTTACACGTGGATGTACGTAGTTTGCACATTTGTCGGCCACCACATCTATGTGTAAAATATGAATGTGGTCTCTAACCTAACCCTTTAAACATTTAGGACATATTAAAGAACCAAAGGTGCAATAGCAAATGCACATCACTGCATAAAATACATTGGGGCCCTTTTATAAGAACATAAGTAACCGAGGCAGGCAGACCCGGTGCTTCGGGCCCCTCTTAACCCCATCCCCACCCCTCCCCCCAAAGTCCCACAAAACACACAGCACTCAACACTCATGGAACACAACTGGTCGCAGCTTTATTATTCTTTAACAGTTTTAACAATATGTCAACATCATAAACCATACAATCCGATTAGAGGAGCAATGCCGCAGCCGCCATACCTTAGCAAAGTGCCTTGACACCGCTACTGCCCTAAGCTTGCCCCCCGCAAGCTTCCTACCCCTTTCCCCGACTTCGCCATGCTATTAGCAAAAGTCGGCCAGGGTTTGTCCAGGTCAGGGGCACCCCAGCCCCGCCCAAATGCAACCTGAGGCTCCGGACCCCGGAAACCTCTGGGATCCCGCGGCCCCCCCCCGCCCGCACAAGCTGCAACACCCCCAATTCACCCCCTATAGCCCACGAGGGCAGGCAGGATGGTAAACCAGGACCCGAGCTGCTGCCACCGCGAATGACCACGCAGAGGCGGCCGGCCCAAGACCCCCCACACACGCCGCCGATCCTCAAACCCCATTGGCTCCCACACGTCTGCATTCGCAGGGAGCCAATGAGTTTGAAAGGCCGCCCCCCCCCGTGCTCCCAACCGCGGCCACGTGCAGGGTCCCCGCACCCCAGCCCCGCCCAAGTGCAACCTGAGGCTCCGAACCCCGGAAACCTCCGGGATCCCGCCACCGGCGCAGGCGACATCCCCATCCCTGCGCCGCCCCCCCAAAACCCAAGCTGCGACCAGCGAGCATCACGCAAAAGCACATATTCCAAGGCCTCCTGCCAGTCATTCAAGAGCAAATCCACTCTAACCGGGGACAAATGTACTCCGTCACCCCTATAAAGCCCCACACAACTCACCTTCACCCAGTAATGCAGTATCTGGTAACCCCCATGCTCACATACTCAGTGCCCGATCTAGCGATTAATTTTAGTCAGACTGCGTGACCAATGCTGTTGGTTCCTGCAAGCAGGCCTTGGAATAATGTCAGACCACAGCATAATTACACCCGGAAACATCCGCAAAACGTCCGCCAAGTCTGCCTGCACCGCTCGTATCAATTGTCTGCAGGACCAGGAGACAAGGTCATTGCCCCCCAAATGGACAATCAGCGCTGCCGGTCGTTGCAATCTTCGCCCGTGGTGTCAAAGCAAAGGCAGCAGCTGGGACCACTGAAGTCCGCGCTCACCCAGCCATGAAATAGACACCAAGGCGGGATCAATCCTCAGATTAGGGCCCACCGGCCTTGTCTCCGCTCACCGTCCCGCTCAGTGGATGAAGGAGTGACCAATCACCCAACATCCCAGAGGCTCCAATCCCCCATCTGCAAAACAAATAAACAATTAGCATCCCCTGCCCCATCAACCACCACCCCTCAGAGCCGCACATTGCCCTTAAACGCCCGAGAACGCCATCTGCCGATGCTCTGTATATCCTTGTCAGTCAATCCAGCTGCCGCGCTGGTGGCTGCACCGATGCGGAAAGAGTGAGGTGCGAAGAACCTTGGGTCCTCGCCTACGTGCCGCAGAGCCAACCTCAGCACAGCTGTCACTTGAAAACGGGTCAACACCCATTCATCCGCATGGATAAAGAAAACACCAGCCCTCTCAGGACGCTCCCCCAGGTACTGCCACACCGCTGCCACCGGGCACGACACCAAGCCCCCAGACTCCCTCAAGACCACCCACAAACCCCTCTCGCGCTGATCCGTCTTGGATCTCACCAGTAATACCCTTAACTGCCCCACCTCCACACAGACATGCCGCCTCTGCAGCGCGCCTTCACTCCCCGCCCTGCTGGAACTCGCCACTAACTCCCCAATTTGGAAGGCCCCATAAAAAGCGATACAAAACACTGCCTGAAACAAGATGACCTCATACTCTGATGCCGCCACACTCGGCAAAGCCCCAATGAGTCTTACCAACAAGTCATGCGTTATTGGCCTCCAAGGATCCTGCGGTGCCGGCCTTGCGCATTCCCACCCCTGGAGGAGCCGACGAGCTAAGAACCCCCCAGCAGGAGCACCCCAACCAACTGCCCTCGTGAAAAAATTAAACACCGCCAGATGGGAACGCACTGCTGATCTGGAGAACCCGGCACCCTTAGCCTCAACTATATAACTCCCGATCAGAACATCTGGCACCCCTCCTGGCCGCCATCCATGCGCAACCAGGTATTCGACCACCCTGTCACAGCCCCGCTGGTAAGCTGCCCAAGTCCCCGCCGACACTGAACTCTGCAGCAGCCTCAGCATCTCCCCAGGCCAATGCTCCATAATTCCTCTGGGACCCCGGATCCACTCACGTCTGCTTCTGGAGCCAGCACCCGGAATCGCTCCCACTGGAAACAAGAAAGAGCATCAGCAATCTCAGCGCAACCGGGAATATGCCGTGCCCTAACTGACACATTCAACCTCAAACATGTTAACACGACCTCCCTCATAAGACTCGCAACCTGTAAGCATCTGGGGGAGTATCAATTAACCACATTGACCACGGCTTCATTATCACACCACCACACCACCCTGCGGTTGCGAAATCTATCAGGCCATATTTCCAACGCTACCCGCATCGGAAACAACTCCAGGAAGGTTATATTGGCAGTCAAACCTGATGCTTGCCAGGACGGCGGCCATCTGTCCGCACACCAAGCCCCACGGAAATACAGCCCTAAACCTGCTCCCCCCGCAGCGTCCATAAAGAGCTGCAACTCCTCGCTGGAAACCTCTGGCTCCATCAAGACCGAGGTCCCATTATAATCCTCCAAAAATTGACTCCAGATCCTCAAATCAGCCCTCATCACCTCCGTAACTCTGATCCTGTGATGTGGCTTCTTCACCCCTGCCGTTGCCGCTGCCAACCGCCGCGAAAATACCCTATGCATCGGTATCACTCTGCATGCGAAGTTCAGGGAGCCTAACAATGCCTGCATCTCCCGCAAGGTTAACTTCGAAGATGCCAGTACATTAGCCAGCAACACCCGCAAACTGGCTACCTTGTCACGCGGCAAGCGAGCCACCATATCCACAGAATCCAATTCCACTCCCAAAAAGGTTATCCTTGTCATCGGGCCCTCAGTCTTGCCCGCCACCAAGGGCACGCCCAATTCCCGGGATAACTCCCCAAACTCACTCAACATTTCTTGACACTCTGCCGATTGAGCTGCCCCCACAAACAAAAAATCGTCTAAGTAATGCACGACCTTTGCTGAGCCCCCCCTCTGCACCAGTACCCACTGCAAGAAGGTACTAAACTTCTCAAAGTATGCACAGGACACTGAACAGCCCATGGGCATGCATTTATCAAAATAATATTCCTCTTGAAAACAGAAGCCCAGCAACGGAAAAGCTGACGGATGCACCGGTAATAAGCAAAAAGCAGATTCAATATCCACTTTGGCCATCAACGCCGCAGGACCCGCCGCTCTCACCATCTCGGCCGCCCGATCGAACGACGCATACCACACCATACACAATTCCCACGGTATATGGTCATTTACCAAAGCTCCAAGCGGGCAAGACAAATTATGAATTAGCCAAAACTTCCCCGGCTCCTTCTTCGGCACAATCCCCAGTGTTGAAATCACCATGTCTGGAAAAGGCGGATCCTTAAACAGACCGGCAATTCTTCCCAAACGCAACTCTGCCAACAACTTTGCACGCACGACCGGTACAAAGTGCCGCACCGAAGGAGAATTCCGAGCGCTAGGCACCGCCACTGTCCCCCACACTGGAATCACAAAAACAAACTGAAAACCATACCATAAAACATCTCTATCCCCCCGCTTCGGGTACCGACGAAGCCAATACCGCAAAGCGTCCAACTGTATCAGGGTTGGAGCCCGGCCGCCAACCTCATTGAGGCTTGGGAGTGGATGCCGGAGCGACGAAGGCTCCTTTTTTACCACACTTTGTGGCAGGGTGCCCTCCGCCGCAGACTGAGTAGAAGTGCTTGAATTTACAATCCGGAAGGGGGCAGGAGGACCTGTTAAACCTCCAACACACATCACCAACCCCCCCGTCCCAGCTTTCTGCTGCACTCCGACCGCCGCTGGACGAAAGGAACGGACCGCCCCGACTGCGCCCCCCGAACCGCCTCTCCCCCCTCCCAAACCAGCCCTCGCGGACATCTATGTCAGCCACAGATTGATATCCTGGGTGCCCCAAGACAACAATCTGTTCTCCTCCATTTTATCCCTGAACTTCTCATCATAATTCAACCATGCCCAGCCGTCATGCGTCTGGGACACCTCCAAAATAGAATCCGCGTATGCCAGGAGCATGCCGTAATGCTCTGACGAGTGGTGCCCCAGATGCTCGCTAGGCGCAGGAAGGCTCTCGTCCAGTTCACTACATTGCGCGCTACCTTCTTGATTCGCCCCGCTTTCTTGTCCTCCTTCCGCTTTTTCTGGCTCTCCCCAACCGTTTCCTGCCCCCCAATAGCCGAAAGATATCTATATATCACTGCTTCCGAATTTTTTGGCGAAGCTTTTTGGGCACCCCCTCCCACAGCTCCGAGAACGCTACTACCGAAGGGGCACCTCCACCGGCTCCAGCCCCCTCCCCACCCGCGCCAACAACCCCTACCCGCGATACCTCCCCGCCAGATGAGGATGAAGAGCTTGAGGAGGAGGAAGAGGATGACTCCGAACCATGCCGCCGCCTGCCCGAACGACGCCTTTTCCGCCACGCCTTGCCCCCCCCACCTTGCCCCGCGCATATAGACCACACGAACCCTCATCCTGGTCCGCCGCCAACTCACCTGTCGCTGGTCCCTCCGGCGCAGCATCCCCCAAAGCCCCAGCCTCCACTGGGCAGGCCTCATCACTGCGTTGGGCTGCCACCTCCAGCCTTCCACTGGTCGCTGCAGCTGAGACGCTCCGACACACTGCCTCTCCGCTGTCCAGCTCCCTGGATGGCTCCGATCTTCTATCACCAAGCCTCCATGAAGGTTGCGCCATCGCCTGCCCCTGCGGAGACATAACCGAAAAACCAGGGGAAGGAACTGCTGGATACCACAAGGGGGGCCAAGACCCTCCCCACTCCAATCTGGATGTACCCTGCCCCCCCAAGCCAGTGCTCCCACGGCGAAGGCCACCCCACCGAACTATAGCCACCCTGCGCCAGCGGCTAACCTGTAAAGGTGAGCGTTCCCAGCTCTCCTTGCATCCCACCTGGCTGCCACCCCCCCCCTGCCCTGCTCCCCCCTGGACCCGTTTCTCCCCCCCCTGCAGTCAGCCGCCCCCCCAATCCAATTTTCCTCCCCAGGCACCGCCGTGACCCCCCGCCGGCACCCCCTAGTCCTATTATCACCCCGCGTGGGACGCGCCTGCGCCACGCTCCCCCTCGACCGGGCTCCCTCCACTCAACTTCTGTGCCCCGCGGGTCCTTGCACGCCCCCCACTGGCCCGCCGTGCCCTTGCGGCACCCCCCCGCACCGCCCCAAGTCCCTGCTGTCCCCTCCGGGTGTAGGACCCCCAACCTCATCCCTACACTCACTCAGAACCCTGCCCCTCTGACGCCCCGCCTCGACCCTGGGAGACGGGAGACGACATCCCGCCCTGCCTCGCCCCCCAGCCTGACCCAACCGTCCCCTCCGTGGAGGCATCAGCACCGCTCTGCCCTTATGCTATGCCCCAGCCCAGAAAATAAACCCTTCCTCCTTTCCCTCTCTCTTTTTTTTGTTTTTTGTTTTTTGTTGTTCTTAGCTGATTGCATTCTCCCCCCCTTTTTTTTTTTTTATAACTGGTCCCCTGCGCTACACGGGACCCACACCCGTCTGCCAAAACCAGGGGCCTCTCCGCACCCTGAATCAAGGGATCCACGAACCCACACCCCAAACTCTTACCCTGCTGTCACCTCCTTTTTTTTTTTTTATTATGCTGCTGTAGGTCTCAGGTGCCTTCTGTCAGCAATGGGCACCCTACCGTGGGCTACAACAGCCTTCTGCCCGGGCTCCCGCACTCCTTAATACCGGGCCCCGGCCCCTTCACAATAAACCCCCCACCCCCCCGTGAGACGCACTTGCCTCCAACACACTCCGGAGCCACCGTTCGCGACACAGCTAGCTCCCGATCAAATCCTCCAACCCGGAACCACCGCCGCATCTCTCCAACAACACCGATCCTCCCAGAAGAGCTGCCGCACCGAGGAGAAGAAACCAGGACCCGAGCCGCCGCCGCCGCGAATGACCACGCGGAGGCAGCCGGCCCAAGACCCCCCCCACACACGCCGCCGATCCTCAAACCCCATTGGCTCCCACACGTCTGCATTCCCAGGGAGCCAATGAGTTTGAAAGGCCTCCCCCCCGCGCTCCCAACCGTGGCCACGTGCAGGGTCCCCGCACCGGGCTGCGTGCCCGATTAGGGGTGGCCGCCGGGACCCTGCCTGCGGCCTGACCATTTATGCCATACTGGGTTAGGTAAAGGTCCATCAAGCCCAGTATCCTGTTTCCTACAGTGGCCAATCCAGGTCACAAGTACCTAGCAGGTGCCCAAAAAGGTACAAAGGTTCCATAAAGCTTGTCCTGGGGTAAGCAGTGGATTTCCCAGATCCTCTTTAATAATGGTTTATGGACCTTTCCTCCAGGAACTTGTCCAAATTTTTTTTAAACCCAGCTACACTAACTTCTTTTTACTAAATCCTCTGGTGACAAATTCCAGAGTTTGATTATGTTTTGAGTGAAAAAGATATTTTCTCTTATTGCTTTTAAATGCAGTGTAACCTACAGCTTCATTGCATGTCCCCTAGTCTTTCTACTTTTTGATGGAGTAAACAACCTATCTACGGTTACCCATCCTACTCCATTCATTAATTTATGGAACTTTATCATATCTCCCTTCAGCCGTCTCTTTTCCAAGTTAAAGAGCTGTAACCTTTTAAGACTTTCCTCATTAGAGGCATTCCTTCCATCCCCTTTACCATTTTGGTGGATCTTCTCTGTACCTTTTCTACTTCTGCTATATCCTTTTTAAGATATGGTGACCAGAACTGCACACAATATTCAAAGTGTGGTTGCACCATGGAAAGAAATTGGAAGGCATTATAATATCCTTGGTTTTATTCTCCATTTCTTTCCTTATGATTCCTAGCATTCTATTTGCTTTCTTGGACACTGCTGTACACTGGCAGGGAGGTTTCAACATATTATCCACAAAGACAGCTGTAGGTTTTTCCTGGGTGGTAGTTCCTAATGTGGAACATTTCCTAAGTGCATATCTTTGCACTTGTCCACATAAAATTTCATCTGCCATTTAAATGTCCAGTCTTCCAATTTATCAAGGTCCTCTTGCAATTTTTCACAATCCTCCTGTGTTTTAACAACTTTGAATAATTTTGTATCATCTGCAAATTTGATCACCTCACTCATTATTCCTATTTCCAGGTCATTTATGAATATGTTAAAAATCAGTGGGCCAAGCACAGATCCCTGAGGACCCCACTATTCAACTTTCTCCATTGAGAAAACTGGCCATTTAGCCTTACTCTCTGCTTTCTATTTTTAACCAGTTCTTGATCCACAATAGTGCACTGCCTCCTATACCATCACTTTTTAATTTTGCCAAGAATCTCTCATGAGGGACCTTGTCAAAGGCTTTCTGAAAATCCAGATATACTATATCGACCAGCTCAACTTTGTCTACCTGTTTATTCACACTTTCAAAAAAATATAACAGATTAGTAAGACAAGACTTACCTTGGCTAAATCCATGTTGGCTTTCTCCCATTTAACCACAACTATCTACATGTTCAGTAATTGTATGCTTTATAATGGTTTCTACTATTTGGCCCAGTACTGACATCAGGCTCACTGGTCTGTACTTTCCTGGATCACCCCTGGAACCCTTTTTAAAAATTGGAATTTCACTGGATATTTTCAAATCTTCAGGTAGTACAGATGATTTTAAGGATAGTTCACAGATAATAGTAGATCTGCAATTTCATTTTCAGTTCTTTCAATACCCTTGGTTGTATACCATCCGGTCCAGTTGATTTGCTACACTTCAGTTTATCAAATAGTTGTAATACATCTTCCTGGTCTATTGATATTTATTTCAATTCTTCAATGCATTACATTTAAATACCATTTTAGACATAGGTAACTTCCCTACATCTTCTTCAGAAAAGACCAAAACAAAGAATTAATTCAGTCTCTCTGCTATGGCCTTTGTCTTCCATTAGCACCCCTTTTACCCCTCTACCATCTAATGGTCCAACTGACTCACAATTTTTTTTGCGACTGGATAGGCTGGTAATAAATGTTTTTAAATGAATAGCAAAAAATAGAACCACAGTTACTACATTAGAACAAATAAACAAGTAAAAAAATCAAATCCCAAAAAAAGGGAAAAAATATATTGAAAACAAATATGTTTGAAACAAAAATTAAATTAAATTAAATGTTGGAATGACTGCTGTGCAGGGGGAAGAGGAAACCCCTCTGAATAGCAGGCAACTCCTTTTAATCTTTTTTTTATTACTTTTTTATAAATATATGTACACAAAATTGCAAATACCGACTGTTGTATCCAAAAGCCATTGAGCTAAGAAATTCTAAACAGGCCACAGAACTTGAAATACTATGATACTTAGCTGGCAGCTGGAGCCGAAAGGATTCACCAAAGGTTCAGGATGGTATGCAGGCAAGATCCAAGAATATTGAAGATGACAAAAGCTTTTCTAACTGTGCCTCTACACAAAAGGATATGTAACACAGTACTGCATTTCGGGTTACAACGGACCCTGTTTCAAGCTTTCAATATCCATAAAGTATGACTGAATAGTCATAGAAGGTATAACATAAATCTCAACTTTGCTCGCTTGGTATGAAGATTTTCTTTTCCTGTAAAAAGATGGCGTCTGATGTCACCAACAAATGGAGCCTTTTATAACCAATGAAGTGGCAGATTGAAAAAAGGGGATGAACCCAATAAAAGACAACTAGAAAAAAATGGAAAATCATGTAAGAATGCTCAACCTATCTATTTCAAAATTTAAAATTAGGAGAGACAGTATTAAGAAGAAAAATCCAACGTTGCTCAAGAAACTGTAGTCTTTGTTCCCAATCTCCATCTTGTGGATCTGTTGGAACATGATCAATAGCTCGCCATTTAAAGTCCACAAAAAAATGCTGAAATTGAATACAATTTGGAACCAATGGGGCTGAAATGGTCCTGGTATTAATTCTGGACTTGTGTTCAATTAAGCATCTTTTGACAGATAAAGGAGGTTCTATTGTAATATTGTCTTCTCAATTTTATCATCAGCAGATTTTGAGTCACCTTTCTGACCCTAGATAGTATAAGCTATTGGAAGAAGATCCAACTTCCCGACTCAAAACTGAGATTGCGAAATTGGTTCATCAGGCTGTTACATCTGGCCATTTAACAAATAAGGAGGGCAAATTTCTCACTCCGTTTCATCCAAGAATCCCAGTTTTTTGCACTGTACCTAAAGTGCATAAATCTTTGGACAATCCTCCATGTCGACCTATTGTATCTTGCAGAGACTCAGTATTGGAACCTTTATCTATATTTTGTGATCACTCTTTACAACGAGTAGCTCATTCTGTTAAATCTTATTTGAAAGATACTACATATTTTTTATCACTTGTATCTCAATGTCAAATCCGGTCCAACACTACTTGGTTGGTTACTGTGGATGTTACAGCTCTTTATACCAACATTGACCAGCAAGAAGTGTTGGATATTATAGCTGATCTCAATATCCCTTTACCGAATAACATCCCCAAATCATTATTTTTTAAAATTACTTACATACGTTTTAACTCAAAATTATTTTTTGTTTGACTCTAAGGGGTATGTTTACTCAATGGTGCTAACATCGCAGCTGCAATGTTATCACGTGATACCTGATGTTAACGCGCGATAATGGTGCTTTACCATGCGAGAACGTCACGTGTCGCGTGATAATGTCTGCGGCGACGTTAAGGTGCGCAGAGGGTGGAGTAAGGCTCCCCAGGGGATGAGGGGTCAATGGGCGGAGAGTGGGCGGAGAGAGGCCCCATGCACACAAACGCCGTGAAATGAAGGTCTGAAAATTTGCGCCAGTGAAAACCTCGCGCTAGAGGCACATTTGCAGGAGAGAGAAACCATTTCAGTCAGCAATGTACAGCAAAGCCAGGGAAACCCAGAAAAAGTGATAGTAGTGATACATGTGCAGAAACCAAAAAGGCAAATAAACATATTAAATGACCAGAACCACATTTGAAATCCCCATAACCAAGCTGGCCAATAGTGCTACTAATGATAAACATAAAGCAACACTACTGACAAAGCGTAAAAATGAAGATATCATGTTTGGAAGGGGCTATGCTCTGTCCCCCTACAAAGTGAATGATCCCACAGGGAAATAGCGGTGATCAGGGTTTTGTCGTTTATATTGGGCAGGTTTGTTATGCTGTGGTCCAGCTGGGGCACAGTGCGGACTAGGCAGATGCCTAGGTGGCACATAGGAATGCCGAAACTGTAAAGCAGCAAGACAGCAACTGACGAGGGTCCAAATGGGCACGAGTGTGTGTCCCACAGTGTCACAGGGGATATTACCCAGCAGGTACCCCCAAGGGCACATATCATTGGCAGGTGGTGCTGGAGGGAAGTGTGCATGTCCATGTAGGCACCCCTACCTGAGAACCCACACCATAGGCAGCTTCCTACCGGTACACTGGATGGCCTGGGACTGTGCATCACCAGCACCACTAGCATAAGGGCATGTCAGCATGGTGGCGGAGGGTTGCTGGTGGTGGAGTGGGCAGTGGCATCTTCCCACAGCAGACCAAGGCCAAACCCTGTTTAGGTGGGTGCCGTGCGGTGCAACAGACAAGGTCTGTCTAACGAACACTAATGGTAGCCCCAGGGAATGATCTGCCCCTGTGGCAACAGTTTGTTGCAGTATACACAGCCAGTGTGTTCAGGGGCAGAAGGTCACAGGTTCAAGCCCCAGCTGTGGCTCCTGCAAACCATGTAGCTATATTTTACCCAGTACTAAACCGTGGTAATAAAGACAGAACTGTTATTGCAGATTAAATTAACAAGCCATAAAAGCCTATATTTTACTCTACAGGGCACAGACACCATAAACATGTGCAATCCCTAAAGCAGATTTTCCCAACTGCAGTCCTGGAGGACCAAACACCATTCAGGTGTCATGCTGTCCCTAATAAATGTGCTTGTGCTGCAATTGTATGCAACACCCCCATTGTATGCAAATGTATCTCATGCATATTCATTAGGAACAGCATGAAAACCTGAACCGTGTTTGGCCCACCAGGACTGGAGTTGGGAAACTCAGCCCTAGAGCAGCGGCCAACAGCGGCATAAGCACCCACACCCACAGGCTCCACTATCCAAAGCCTCATGGAGAGTCAGGCTGTTGGGTCCTGCACGGAGCAGCATCTCCCAATACTATTATTTATTTAGCTGTATTTATATCCCGCTTTTCACCGGGTCAAAGCGGCGTTACATTAAGGGGTGGGGGAAATTAAGTATAAGGGCGGGGCCATCACCGAGGAGGCAACATTGATGATTTTAACATAGGATAGACTTTGGACATGGGACAGACTTTGGACATGGACAGGTTAGTATAGCTTTGGATCAGTGGTTCATGGTGGGTGAGATCCGGGGTTAGTGTTCTTTTTGGTGGGAGTCGTGTTGAAGTATTCCTGGAAGAGGATGGTTTTTAGCTGTTTCCTGAAAGATAGTAGGTCGGCATTGTTTCTGAGATAGCTCAGTAGAGTATTCCATAAAGATGGAGCATAAAGTTCAAAGGCTCGATTGCAGGTTCGTTGTGAGCATTTGGCTTTTTTGTGGGGGACGGTGAGGGAGTTGCTGGAGGCTTGTCTGGTAGATCTGCCATGGGCTGGACGAGATAGTAGGGTGCGGAGCTGGGTGTTCTATGTTTGGTGGATGGCTTTGTGGGTGAGTAGGATGGCTTTGTATTTAGTCCTTGCTTCGAGGGGAAGTATGTGTAGGTCTTTCAGAATTGGGGTGATGTGGTTGGTTTTCTTTGCTCTTTGAATAATTCTTGCTGTGGTGTTCAATGCTTTTCGGAGGGGGTTGGTCTGTGTGGCTGGAAGTCCGTGGTATAGTATGTTGCAGTAGTCCAGATGGGGGAGTGTCGTGGCTTGCATTACTGTTCGGAAGTCTTGATGTTCAAGAAGGGGTCTGAGATGTTGCACTGTTTTTGCCTTGTGGAATATAGTTCCGGAGGTTTTAGTGATTTGTTGCTTCAGGGTGAGGGCTTGGTCGATAATAATGCCCAGGTATTTTATTTGTGGTTGTATTTGAATGCTTGTGGTTCCTGTGTTGAGGTGTGTAGGTGGTGTGAAGTCTAGGTCTTTTGTCACTATGAGGGCTTCAGTTTTCTTGATGTTGATGGATAGGTTGTTTGCTTGTAACCAGTCGGACACTGCGGAGAAGCATGTTGATAGATGGGTGTTTGTTGGGTTTGTGGTTGTGATGGGGGCGTAGAGCATGATATCGTCAGCATATATGTGGAAGCTGATGTTGTGAGTGCGTATGACTGAGCAGAGTAGTTGAAGGTAAATGTTGAAAAGCATGGCTGACTAGCACTTGCATACCTTAGCAATGCTGCCCTAAACTTGGGAACACGTTACACATATATCAAAAGGTTGCTATGAGTAATGGCAGATAACAAATCCTTAGTTAAACATAATATTTTGACAGAGCTGCATCATAGCAACCTTTCTGATATCTGTGGAGTGTGTTTCAGTTTTGGTTTCTTTTTTTTTTTAAACTTTTATTTTCATTTTGCAACAAACAAAAGAAACAACACACCAAAGGAGACAAAACAAGTATACAATAAGGAAAAGTAAACCCAATTACCCCCCACCCCCATGCTTCTTCTCTAGCTGATTAGGTCAGCATGTGAGCGCTTCCAGTTAACAATGATTATACATCAAAACGGTCAAAAGAGTATCTACGATACAGAATGATCATGGGACCAAAATATATACAAATTTAGACAGTCAGATGAGAGCATTTAGCAGAATGTACATAGTCATTGAGCATCTTACATTTAGACCAATAATGAGAAGTCTGAACGGGGGAAGCAAACATACAAGGTATTTGTTCATATGTACTGTAGAGACAAACATTTATTATTTATTTATTTATTATTTATTATTACAATTTCTTATATACCGCACTATTGTCAGCGCGGTTTACATACAACAAAATGACCATAACAAACTGTTTGGCTTCACATAGAACAGGAGAAAACAACTTGGATAACATGTTTATGCTTTACATAGAACAGGAGTAATAACTTGGATAAACGGGGAATGCAAACTAAACTACTTACATATGTACAATGAGACCGAGTATTGATTCCACCATGCATTGGGGCTCAGATGGGAGCTATTTTCCAGTATTTCTTAATTAGGGAAATAGCAATGTCAAGCATAAAGTCCAAAAGGAAGTAAGCCGTTTTTGAAAGAGAGGAGATCCCCGCAACTGGGCGAAGTCTCACCATCCTCCAAGAAAGGGGCTCCTGAAAGTGCAAAATACAAAATAGACTGGATACGACCCCAGACCCGACGCTAGTAATACTGTAGTGCGGGACATTCATACATAACATGAGGTAGTGAGCCAATGGCCGCATGGGATGTCCAACAACTATTGCCCTGAGTAGTGTTCCAGTTGGCTAATCTGTCAGGAGTGTAAAAACACCGGTGGGCTAGAAAGAAGAGTGTCTGAGTAAGTGAGGCGGATCGGGAAACCCGTGTCACTCTACTCCAGACAAGGCTCCATTGCTCCAAGGTCAAGTCACATGCAATTCTCTCTCCCATGCTTCTACGCAATAGGGGTATCGCTAGTTATAGCATTACATAAGGTTTTGTAAAATTGGATGCTACACCCGGGGAACTACCGATAGATCGGATAGTCTCCGATCAACCTTGTATAGGGGATGCCAATGGCGGAAGTACCCTAGCACTCCGAAGGCAATGCCGAAGTTGCTTCGACTGAAAGCAGTGCCCTGCTGGGAGACTAAATTCAGTTTGCAATTCACTAAAAGTTTTCCAGCGACCATCATGGAACAACTGACTAGGAATCCAAATGCCCCTAGTGTACCAGGGGCTCCACGCTATCAACTTATGTTGTATTCGAAATCAAGTAGTGTACCAAAGCGGGAGCCTGTCAAACGGACAGAGTCAGGAGTCTAAAGAGTGCATTAGAGTACTAAAGGCACTTAAAGTGTCTAAAAGCATTGGGGGATAGTGGGAGTCTGATGGGAAAGTCATACAGGGAGAAAAGTAAGAGGAATCGGTTTGCAAAGATCCACTTCTATGTCTAGTCACACACAGGTCTACTCGGTACTGGATCTTCCAGCCAACGAGCGCCTTGCATGAGAAGAAAAGAGTGATGGAACACTTGATTAAAATCACCACCAAGTATTGATGGAGCATTGGCAGAGGCCTATGCCAACTGCGCAATACTTGCATAGTAAGCAGGGTCGTCTACATTCGGGGCATAGATGCAAAAAACACATGAATTCACTATCTCCAACCTTAAGGTGTGCACGGGCCCATCTACCCTCCTTGTCAGCGCTAGTATCTATTACAGTAGCTTGCAAAGACTTCTTAACCAGAATGGCTACCCCGCACCGTTTGGAAACGGCGGGAAATAGGCAGCCACCATGTTAGACTTAGCATTGAGTCGCAGTATTGCAGCAGAGTTTAGATGCGTTTCCTGAAGAAACACAAAATCAGCATGCTCATGGCTAAGATAGCTAAGGAGTTTCTTCCTTTTGATTGAACTATTAATGCTTTTTACGTTGAGTGATAAAATTTTACAGAAAGCCATTCAGAAAATTAAAAGTTCTGAGCATGATAGCGCACATAATTTCACAATATCCCTCATATTGACTGTATCTGGCTGTACATATGACATGAAAGAAAATAGGCTAAGATAATACAATGGAGCGCCCCGCATTAAAAAAGAAAACCGCAGTGCGGTAGAGAAGAAGCAAAACCCCAGAAATTACTGGCGACCATGTGTCTGCGGGGAGAAACCCCAGAGAAGGCCAAAATTGAGAAAAAAAAAAACACATGACCTGTAGGACTGTACGTGCTCCGAATCCGACCGAGGCACACATCATGGAGGGATAGGAGACCAAAAAACAAAAGGTCATATAGAGAAAGAAAGAAAGTCCAGGTAGTCTCTGTGCTTGGCTATGACCGCCGCATCGGGCCCTTCAAAATGGCGGACAGAGCCGGCAGACAAAAGTCCAAGTTTTGGATTAGCGCATCTGCTCTGCTTCTTTGGAGTCCAAAAATGTTGACAGTAGATCAGGATCTTCGAATGTCCTGGTTTGGTTGTGAAGAGTCACGCGGAGCTTCGCTGGATACAACAGGCCAAAGCGAGCCTGTAGCTGTTGAAGTCAAGGGCGAAAAGCAAGGAGTTTCTTCCGAAGGTCAACGGTGGGCTTTGTAAAATCAGGGAAGAAGGAGACTTTGTGACCTTCAAATTCCAAATGATGATTCGTCCGGGCAGCATTTAAAATTTGTTCCACTTGTTGATATCGTAGCAAGCGAAAGATAATAGGCCGGGGGGTCGTTCGGTTGAGCGCCATGTGGGTAGGAACACGGTGCGCACGATCGATTTCCAGTTCTCTATGAAAAATGATCTTCAGCAAGGAGGGAAGAGTTTTGAGCAGGAATTCTCTTATATCTCCGGCTTCCACCCCCTCCGGTATTCCAATGAGCCTCACATTGTTGCGACGGGCTCGATTATTGCTATCTTCTAACTCCTTTTGAAGATTCTGTATCTGGCGCTCAGCCTGGTCCAGTTTGCCCAAGCGCACCACGTGCGAGTCGAGGATCCCTGCCATATTGTCCTGCCGTAATGAGAGACTTTCAAGTCGGTCCTGGAGCACTCCAAAGTCTTCTCGCATGGCTCGAAGCGCTTCTCCATTGGACTGCACCAATTCCTTCACGCCGCGTATTTCCTCCAAAATCTCCAGGTGCATTTCGGGGTTTTCACGAAATGGTACCATCTTCTGTGGGGAGGACACCTCTGTTTTGGAGCGTTTTCCGTGAGAAGAAGAAGGAGACCCGAAGTCCAAGCGCGCTGATTTATGGGCCGCCATCCCCCCCGATGTACCCCGGTCAGCTCGGAGCGAAATAGTAAGTTTGTATAGGTATTAAGTCAGGATTCTAAGTAGGCCTCTCGGGAGCTTCAACGCAAAGCGTCTTACCCGCTGGACATCAGGCTCCGCCTCAGTTTTGGTTTCTGACAGAGTTTAACCACTCTGGGGAGTGACCCCAACAGTATTGCGTACCATAGCCATGCCTGCACTGTGCCCAGGACTGGTGTGGCGGCCAGGGCTGCCAAAAACCTCTATATTTGCACAATGCTGGCATAGGTGTGGGAGTGTGTGTATGTCTATCCAATGTGTTGTGGCTGCCTACACCTTACTGAGCCCACACTGCTTGCACTGTTTCCAGTGTTAGACTGATAATGAACATAATGAGGAGCAAGGTACTGTGGGTATGGCCTGGACAGGGTGGCTTGGGCAGGATGCATCTTCACAGGGCATAGGACAATGGCTGGGACATTGTAGTGCCCGACCACCACCTGCATGGACAGGGTGGCTGCAGCATGTCATGCTGGGAGGTCACTCTCACCCTGACTGAGCAGTGACCACGGCATGGCTAGGTTCCCCCATAGTGCTATACAGTATTTTTCTCAAGTGATATTTATTTTATTTATTTATTTATTTACATTCTCTTATATACCGCGCTATTCTGCATCAGTGCGGTTTACATTGAACAAACTGAAATTACATTGAACAGGGCATTATAACTTGGAGATAACTATTTTACAGGGAACATGGGCTATGGAGGGTTAAGTGGCTTGCCCAAGACCACAAGGAGCACCTGTGGGACTAGAAACTCCAGTCCTTCCGGCCCAAGGTTGCTGTCCTCTAGTGGGATTTGAACCCCCCGACCTTCCGGCCTGAAGTACCTTGCCCCAACCACTAGGCCACTCCACCACTCATTTATGGGTTCCCTTTTCTGGGGCCCAATCACTGACATACCTGCTTGGTGTGTGTGTTCATATCCTATTTTTGGGTGCACACAGGTCCTCCAGGAACATGCACTATGTACTAGCTAGCAGACTGTCTGCAGTTAGTATGTGTATGGTTGGAGCACCTTGCAGGGTGCAGTGGATGGAGACTGACTGTGCCCTCTGCTGGTGAATGTCAGATAGGGGTGGGGGGCAGCTGAGCTTTTCCAGGCCTACTGCCCTATGTGATGCATATGGATCTGCATTGACCTCCCTGTAGGGGTGCCCATTCCCCTCTACTGCCACCATTGCAGAGATATAGAATGTGAATCTGTTGGGAGGAGATCCTGTCCCCCACCCTGACCCCCAGGGGCAGGTTCGGTGGTGCTACATAATCCCCTTTGGGGGCCAAATACCATCCTTCACTTATAACATGTGACCATGGCACCCACACAGGATATGCACTATTCTGGGTACATCATAGTCCACAAGGTTAGACGTGACTGGGAAATACAGATGGACACAGGTGTATCCTAGGTGTGTCTGCAAGGACTACCTATCACACACTGGCACTGATGGCAACCTGCACATAGCCTGTCTCAGCAAAGCCAGGTGCTGCGGACCTTGTGCTGGCCGCCCCACCTCACCCTCAGGGTGAGCACAGGACCCACACAATGTCACGGTCTGTAGCTACTCTGTGCCAGTAACACACACGGTCAGTTTCCCCTACCAGGCTGAGGTGCTGTGGGGGTGCATACCCCATCTTGTGATCAGCTGTAGACTGCTGATCTGCATGTGCAGTGCATCATGGGTACGGGTGGGTTTACCCTATCCTGGTAACCACAGCAGACAGTTTGTGTGGTGACCTTCAGTCTTTCTGTAGCCAGCCAGGGGTGTGTTAGTAGCTATAGAGATGTAGCCCACTGGTTACTTCAATAACTGTGGAGGCAGAGGTCATGGGTTTGATCCCACAGTGGTGTTATTTAATACAGCTGTCTGAGGCTTTTCCTTTTCATTTAAATCAGTGCTGCCAGCAAAATGCACCCTCACAGTTCTGTAACCTTAAGGTACCTCATAAGGCACCCTATACAGTGCCCTATAAGGCACCCTATGAAGTGCCCTATAGGGCACATTATAAGGTGCCTTGGTGGATAGTGCACTTTATAATGTGCCCTATGAAGTGCCTTATAGGGCGCCTTATGAGGCACCTTAGGGTATGGCACTGTGAGGGTGTTTTTGCTGGCAGCACTAATTTAAATTAAAAAAAGGAAATGCCTCAGATGGCACTGATTTAAATTAAAGGGTAATGCCTCAGACAGCCTTCTTACATAACACCACTGTGGGAACAAACCCATGGCCTCTGCCTCCACAGTCATTTGCCTACAGTAACGTGGCCTGGAAACTGCCTTAGCTGTGGGTCTCCCTTATCCCAGTAAGCACAGCAGAATGTATGTGCGTTGATGTGCAGTTGTTGTGTAGTCAGTCCTAGCTATGACAACAGCCATAGAGGCATAGCACACTGGTTAGTACAATGACTATACAGCCAGCTCTCATAGGTTCTAATCACCAATGGAACAACATCAGGAAGAGTGTCTGAAATGCCACCTTTTTGCATGGCTGTAACAGTTAGACACATCTCTATAGTGTGCAAGTAACGCCAACATACCCACTCACCCTAGTCCTGTAGACTATGGTGGCGCTGATCATGGGCTGTAGAAGGCGCATCACAGGGCGCCGCAAGCTAAGGCGCCCTATAATGCACCCGCTGGCCAATGCCAGGGAGCCTCACCGCCGTAACGTAAACACCAATTCACCAATTAAATTAAGAAATGGTGGCGTGGCGGTGAGATCAGGTGTATGGGGACTGGAGAAGCGGCCCATACCGTTAGCGCCGCATTTCACTGTTCCGATAAGAATACAATGACGTGATCTGGGCATCAAAATCCCATGTGTGCTGTGCACCGTAATTGCGCCAGGTAGCGCGTAGTACTGCGAGATAGCATGTGCGACATGGCACATGTGCCATGTGCGTCATCGAGCTGTCGCGCACGTACACGTGCTATCTTGAGAGTGAAAAAATGGACAGCTGTTCACGGAAGCCCGCATTTACCCGGAGGGAGATCAGGATCCTGAGCGAACTAATCTGCACCAGACAGAGCCATCTGTTCCCCGGCGCAGCAAAGAGGCAGGACCTTGCATGGGTGAGGAGGGCATGGGTGCGCCTCACCAGGCGGTACAACCGATCTGCCGACTACCCACGTGAAGTAAGTGTATGGGGACAGGTCACACAATGACGGTTGTGCAACACAAATACAGCAAGCATCACATATCATACATGCAGAACATGGTGGAAATACCAGTCTGTGGACCAAGCTGTTGCCACTGTAGATGCGTATGGTGTGGATTGAAATCCTGCCCTATCCCCAGAATGCCCCCAGTCCTGATCACACGGGTCTATTACACATCCTGGTGTTATGTTACCTGCATGTGATGTGGTCCCAAATGTCTGTTCCATCCCCAGGAGGCGTTACACATGGTTACAGAGGTTTAGCATAGATCCTGGTGTTAGGTTAACTGCATCTGTGTCAGTCTCAGAGCTCTGCCCTAACCCCAGGTGGCCCTTGACCTGATTACAGTGGTCCATTAGAGATCCTGGTGTCAGGGTACCTGCATCTGTTTCATTCTCACAGCTTCCCTAACTCCAGGAGGCCCTGGACCTGATTACAGAGGTCAATTAGAGATCCTGGTGTCAGGGTACCTGCATCAGTTGGGTTTTCACAGCTCTGCCCTAACCCCAGGAGGCCCTGGACCTGATTACAGTGGTCCAGTATAGATCCTGGTGTCAGGGTAACTGCATCAGTTGGGGTTTCACAGCTCTGTCCTAACTCCAGGAGGTCCTGGACCTGATTACAGAGGTCAATTAGAGATCCTGGTGTCAGGGTACCTGCATCTGTTTCATTCTCAGAGCTCTGCCCTAACTCCAGGAGGCTCTGGACCAGATTAAAGAGGTCAATTAGAGATCCTGGTGTCAGGGTACCTGCATCTGTTTCATTCTCACAGCTCTGCCTAACCACAGGAGGCCCTGGACCTGATTACAGAGGTCTATAGTCCAGCTAGGTGTGTTGGTGCATGCTCCTGTTGCAGTCAGCCACAAATTCCCTATTCACAGGAGGCCCTAGTTGTGTCCACACAGGTAGAGTAGACATCCTGGTGTTATGGTAGTGGCTCCTGGTGATGTGTTCAGGGCCACCCAATCCCCGCGCGACACCAGAACACATCACACATGTTCCAATACAGATATCATGGTGGCATGGTGTGTGTGTCTGCAGATGTGTGTAGGTCATGCAAACACGCAGGTGTGTGCCGGACCCCACAGGGGTCAAGAAACACCTCCCCTGTAGATCAGCATACCTACCCCACACATGGCATGGTGCTGCCATGTAATGGAAGGAGAGCATAGGATCTGGGTAAGGGTGGTCCGGGGGTTTGCCAAAATGACACGTAGGTGGCACCCCACACATGCCCAGACCCACAGCCACACATGCAGGTGGCGCTGGCAACAGGTAGTAGAGGACTCACTGGCATGAGCAGCAGCAACACCCTGCTGCACGCAGTGATGTGTGATATGCGTTGGGCACACACCAGAGATATCTGGCCCTTAATGTTCCCACCAATTGCATTCCCACCCAGGTGGAGGACCTACGGAAAAAGGGACGGGAGTTGCAGCTGCACTGCCCGGGTGTCCTCGAGCGGCTACAAAGGAGGGCGCTGCAGCAATGTGGCGGTGAGTGTAGCTGTTATAGGTGGTGTGTGCGGGTCCCCCCAGGTCAATGTTTTCTGGCCTAGTTGTATGTCCCTCCTGTCTGTGTCCCCCTGTCATATAGTGGTGTGTGCCTGGCTGCAGATGTATGATGTTCTGTGTGACCTATATGCCAGGTATGAATAGCTGCTGCATGTGCTGGGTGCATGGGGTGGAGGGTGTTGGGCCCCCCTGTATGTATGGTCATCCGCCCCACTCATCTGCAGTCAAGGGGGGTGGCACTCAGCCTGGCTGGGGAACTGCCCCCCCCCCCGGTTCTGTACACCTGTGCAGTGCTGTACGACGTCAAGGATTGTGGCAGTCATGCACGCAGCCCCAGGTACCTGTCACACCCAGCCTGTAACTACACAGCCATGTTTTGCTGGATATGTGGCCCCCAGCTGCCTGTGTTAGGGCACATGTGTTCTCAGGACATACGCCCCCACCTTCCCATCCATGGCTGGCATGTGCTGGTCCGTGAGCTGTACATGTGCAGCATATCTCTGACCTACCTGGCTGTGGATGGGCAGTGTCCAGTGCTTCAGGCAGTCCACGCAGGTAGATGGGGCCAAGACGGTCTGCAGGTTCCTGCTCCAGGGGTATCAAAGGGCCCACTCCCTCCGGTGTCCATGGCATGTTGCCTCTCTGCCACCATGTGTGCACGGACACCACACTTAATATCATTAAATCTTTTCCTCAGGCTATCCAGGTCCCTGGATGACCCCCCTTCCTGGGCTACTGCCTCCTGGATCTCCTCCCACACGTGTATCCGTGTGCCCACAGTGGTGTTTGTGCTCAGCCGGCCGTAGAACACCTCATACCGCTCCAAAACACTGGCCAGCAGGATGTTGTTTTCCTGCTGGCTGAATCTAACAGCCCTCCTCTGTTCCTCAGCTGGCAACGGTATATGCCTATGTTTGGCACTGGGTGGCCCCTGGATGGGCTGCGACACACCCGATGGGCCTGCAGCCACCACCATAGGACCACCTCTCCCTGGTGGCTCTGGGTCCCGCTGAACATGTGTCTCACCCTCCTCCCCCCCCCTGCCATGTCCTGACGCTCCATCTCACTGCCCTCTGTGCCCTCTCCCTCCGTCACACATCATCACCCCTCCTGTTCTTCCCCTGCTCACCCCTCCCCTCAGCTCCTCTGCTCCACCTCACACCTGCACCTCACCTCATCTCCCCTCCTCTCCCTGCCGCCTGCTCCTCAGATCACCTCCTGTTTCTCTCACCTGCTCCTTGCCTCCCCTCCTCTCTCTCTCTCTCTCGCCTGCTCCGCAACACACCTCTCCTCACCTGCTATAGTCCTGATCTCACCCTCACCTGCTCTACAACTCGCCTTCTGTCTCCGTCGCCTACACAAACCCCTCAGCATGTACCACGTGTGCATGTGTATTTATGTGTTTTTCTACATGTGCGCATCCTTGTGCACGTTGTGCATGCACAGCGGTGCAAGTGTGGAGGCTATTCGCATTGCGCATCCACAGATGAGATGTGGAAGGTGCGTGCCCGGGACCCATGTGATGAGTGCCGGTCCACGCATGTGACGTAAGGCCAGCTGCATGCACGTAATGGCATGCAGCACATGCGCATGTCTCACGCTCACACACAAGCACAGCGCATATGCAACGTGGTGTCCCCATGCACGCACCTTCCACATCTCCCCTGCGCATGCACAATGCAGGCAGCCCCACGCTTTCACTGCTGCATATGCGCATCACGTGAAGCTCCACGCTTGTGCCGCTGCACATGTGCAACACATGCAGACCCAAGCTTGCACTGCTGCACATGTGCAAAGCACGCAAGGATGCACACACGTAAAAAAACACATAAATAAACATGCACACGTGGTACACACTGAGGGGTTTGTGTAGGCGAGGGAGACGAGGCATGCGGTGTTGGTTGTTGGTGAAACAAGGGAAGTGTCAGAGGCAGGTTTGGTGTGGAGAGTGGCTGGGTTGGTGAGTGCTGGTGGAGTTGTGTGGCTGAGTTGGTGACTGGTGGGTGAGGTGAGTGTCTGAGTTTGAGTGAGTTAGAGAATTTGAGGGGGTGGAGTTTATGACAGGCTTTGTGGTTGCTGAATGTGCAGTGGGAGGTGAGCAGGGGCTGCGGTTGCCTGATGGGGAGATGGTGTCCATGGGGCTGAGGTACAGGGCATGGGTTTAGTCCCGCTGCAACACAGAACTGCAGCTGTGGGGGCAGGCCAGGCAGGAGCTGTACTGGAACGGCACAGGAGGTGTGCAGAGTTTCAGGCTCACCAGCCTCACCTCTACAGGCCCAGGACCCAGCTACAGGACATGCGTGAGGACCAGGTCATCCCTCTCTACCACCTGAGCATGGGGGCTACTAGGGAGCTCTATGAGGATCTAAGACCTGACCTCGAGCCCCTGACTGGTCAGTCACATGCCATACCGGGTTTGGTCAAGCTCCTCGGTGCTCAACATTTCTTTGCCCCTGGCTGTTTCCAGTCATCTGTGGCCGCAGTGGGTGGCATGAGCCGGCCAACCTTCTCACGCTTACTTCACCAGGTACTGCGTGCCATGATCAGCCGGGTGGGAATTACATTGCCATTCCCAACACTAGGCAACAGTGGGGGACCCTGAACCAGGCCTTTGAGGCGTTTGCCGGGATACCATTGATTGCACACATGTTGCCCTGGTCCCGCCCAGAGACAGGGAGGTAGTGTTCTGCAACCGCAAACACTACCATTCCCTGAATTCTCAGGTTGTATGTGATGCAAATATGCATATTCTGAATATGGTTCCTATGTTTGCAGGGTCCACCCATGACTCCTATATCCTGCATCACTCGGCACTATTCAAACAATTTGAGGCCGGCCAGTATGAGGACTGTATACTGCTGGGTGTATATTTCGCATCTCTGACATGCACATGGTGATCCTGTGACTAACTGTATGTGCACATGTCTGTCTTTGAGGAGTATCCCTAGTTGTGTGTATGTCTTATCTGTCTGTGTGTGATCTAATGTTTGGGTGGGGGGTTGGGTAGTGCCCTCCAGCTCTACCTTGCTACGGTGCTGAGTAATGATGGTAGAATGGACGCTAGCATTTGTGTTGTGGTTACAGATTATGTTGATTGCAATCCGTACACCTACCCCTTGTTTTGTGTGTCATATCTTCACACGCTGATGCATAGTTGTGGTGTCCCATCATGTGCTGTCATATGTTTCTGTCAGGATGTTTTGTGCATTTGGTTTGCACATACATACTTGTGTCCATTTGGGTGGACATGAGCTCCTGCTTTAGCGTTCCACATTTCTTTCTGCAGGTGATTCAGGATATGGGTGTCGCCCCTGGTTGCTGACCCCTGTGCGTCAACCACGGACACGTGCAGAGAGGAGTTACAATGAGGCCCATGCCTCCAGCCGCTCCATCTTAGAGCACACCTTTGGCATTTTAAAGAGTCGCTTCAGGTGTCTGGATAGGACAGGCGGGGCCTTACAATACAAACCACAGACTGTGGCAGAGATCATTATAGCCTGCTGCATCCCGCACAACATTGCTCTCAGGCACCATATCCCTGTCCAAATTAATGAGGATCTAGAGGATGATCCTACGTGCCCTCCTGTAAGTGGCAGTGGTGACACACGTGAGGGCACAGCAGTCAGGCGGCAGCTGATTGAGGAGATCTTCTCATGTAATTACTGCATATGTTGCCACATACATTTGTTTAGATATGTGTGTACTACTGCTACTAATGAACATTTGTATCCCAATAGCAGTAAGGTGCAACACTGCACTCACATGTAACAGACACTGCCTGGCCATCCCAGCTTACAATCTAGTCATGACTGAAACGCAGAAGATGTGAGCAGGGCACAACAGTGGGTGGAGGTGGATTATGTGTGTCGGGAGTAGTAGGCTTGTGGGACGTGGTAAGCTGTCATACATGATTTGTAGCTGATTGGGATAGGGGCGCTGTACAGCCACAGATAGTTAGTTTGAGGTTTTGGGTGCAGCAAGGTGAAAGGCGTGTAGTATGGGGTCAACAGTAGGAGAGCGGCCCATAGATGGGACCAGTTGCCTAGATGTGTGTGTTTCACATTTTGTAATATGAGCTGATTGATTGATTGATTGATTGGTATGCTCTGCTGAGCAGGGACTGTGTGTTAGTTGTTTCTGTATAGCACTACATGTGATACTTAGCACTATATACATGCTCAGTAGTAGTTGGATTACTGGTATTTGAGATCAGTAAGGGAAGTTACTGCAACACCACAGTGTGCCTATATGTATAGGTCAGCACGTAGCCTTGACATGGATGCGGAGACAGATAGGGAACCTGTGAGGTGTCTTGACAGGGGGAGTATTAGTGCCATTATGTGTGTGGCTGTAGAATAGCCATGCAGTGCAGTGTTGCATATCTTCAGGCAGACAGAGATGATTCAAGGCCAGATCAGCAAGGTGTACGTTACAGAAGGCAAGCAGGGAGCTGATTAGTGGGGGGGGGGGGGGGATTTGGGTTTTAGTTGTGTTTTCAGGGAGGACTGGGGAAATAGTGGAGGAGTGGCCTAGTGGTTGGGGCAAGGTACTTCAGGCCAGAAGGTCGGGGGTTCAAATCCCACTAGAGGACAGCAACCTTGGGCCGGAAGGACTGGGGTTTCTAGTCCCACAGGTGATCCTTGTGGTCTTGGGAAAGCCACTTAACCCTTCATAGCCCATGTTCCCTGTAAAATAGTTATCTCCAAGTTATAATGCCCTGTTCAATGTAATTTCAGTTTGTTCAATGTAAACCGCACTGATGCAGAATAGCGCGGTATATAAGAGAATATATATAAATAAAATAAATAAATAAATAAAATATTGCTGATGACATCTAGACATAAACCACAAGCCTGAACTACAAGCTGGGTATGTGTGTAGAGGAGGAGAGTGCAGTCCAAGACAACATCTACATTGCGGACCCTAGAGAAAGGAAGTTATGGCCACACACACAAAGACGCTCTGATGGAAGGGGAGGTTTTAGGTGCACATATAGGATCTCCTTGCTTAGCCATTATCAATTTCACACAGTGGGATGACATGCAGCCATCAATGTCAGGTGGCAAGAAGACATCGGGGTGTGGTTTGGCAGATATAACTCAGGCGTCGAGAGATATATTTGCAACTCATCAGCACACAGCTGGTAATGTAAGTCAAGGCATGAGATAGACACACCAAGGAAATGTATATCGACAGAGGATAAGGAAGGAGCCCCTGGATATTTCCCTGTGTTACAGGAACTGACAGCGGGGTAGCAGAGGACATTGAGACACCAGAACACACACTGAAGGGGCAGTGGGAGCGATATGGGGGACACAGGATAGTACTGCGGCCTTAAAGCCGAGCATGGACACAGTAGCGAGGAGACAATTCTGTTCCATATTTTTTATGGAAGCGGAGAGGTGAGGAAGGGGACGGAGAGAATACGGAGCCTTGTAGTTTGCCACACACACTTCAGTGATAACTTTAACATGAAATGAATCTGTACAGTGTGATGGGGAACAGTCAGTCTGTAAAGGATCTTGGGGGGTCTGCGAGTTGAGGAAATGAAGGTGCAGTGTGTGTTGCACAGCTACAACATGACATATGTATGTTTCTCCTGTTTTCCAATCCACAGGACATACTTGGTGACCCTCCTGGTGCTGTGGTGCATTGGCAGCTGACTGTACATCATCCAACATGCCGTAGTCTGGGGTAGGTGGACCTACAGCTACTTTGTCTGTGACGACAGTCAGGGGGAGCACATGTCTGCAGTGATCTGTCATATTGTACATATGTTGTTGTTCACCTCTTTGCCCTGCACCCCTATACCCCATATGTTGCTGTTGGCACACATATCCACATGTGTTCCTGGCCAGTTCGTCTTCTCCAACACTGTCTCTGGTGGGACATGTCCAACAGAGCTGCGTGTGTGTGCAGGTCCTAGGTGTTCGGGTGGTGGGCTGCACGTACACCCTTCCCTGACATTGTAGCATCAGCCAACAGCAGTGTATCATTGCATTTGACAAGCCTTTATCTCCACTAATCTCCAATTGTGCAGATACAGGCCATATGCTACTGCTGCCACGCTCACCTTAGCATACTGTGTGGGTGTGTGTTTTTGGGTTTGCTGTGTGATGATACAGTGTGCAGGCATTTTGCATTATCATGTGGTGTGAGGAGTCTGTACACCTGGGGAGCGGTGGTGACTGTGCTATCTCTACCTTACTGCTGTTTACTTTGTGAACATTGTGGACATGTGTTGAGTGTTGTGAGCTGACCTATCTCTTGTGTGCTGACAGACCACGGCGTAACAGCATTTTTGTATCACAGATATCGCCATAATGTGGACATGCATCAACAGTGGCTGGACATGGGGACATGGTGATTCTGCACATTTCGATGACATCTTCTCCCTTTACTGTGACATGTTGTGGACTTTGAGAGCCTCAGGGGATCCCAAACAGACACTTGATGCAAACACACAGTAGATTGCACCTTTGGTCTTTTGTGAATGACATCAGCCTTTACATGTTAATGATTTGTTTCATGGACATTTCATGTTGGGTCTCTGTACACGAACGCTGATGCACATGGGGTGGAGCTGTGAAACACCTATGTAACATGGGCATGGACATGACCATTCCATGTGACACCCTCATCTGTGGTTCCAATTCCAAATGTCCACAACATGCACTGTGTTCTGTGTTGTGATCATGTTATGTTTGCCTGTGTGACATTTCATTACGTACATATTGATGTTTGACTCTGCAATTTGGGCTGATGTTGCAAACAGCATACCAATACATTGTTTATCCTCTTCTGACACAGGGCAGAGGACACACAAAGCACATCTACTACAGTGCATCCGGCGTCACCATCACCCACCTGTTGGAGGACACAACAACACCATGGAACTACCCCTGGGAAATGGTGCCATAGGATGTTTGACCTCTGCGAGTGGGACACATGCCTAGGATTGACAGTATTATTGTTGGACTGCTACTTTGGACATGACAGGCCTGTCCAACACACCGTTGCTGCCGAGCTCTGGCTGGGTATCGTGTTCATCGCAGGAGACACACATGACCTTTCCAGTACTGTGGCATATTGGGATGTCACACTTGACTATGCATGCCCAGGGTTTCAAGGACAGTCTTACCATGACTTGTTGGATTGCAGACACCCTTTGTGCTGTGGACACTGTGTACTGGTACCCACGAGTGCAGCAGGGACTGACCTTGTTGCTGTATGTTGTACATCCTTCTGACATTGTGTTGTTGCGTTTTGCCCATGTGTGTGACATGGAACACAGGATACACTCATCTGTTTGGTTCAACATGAGCATACAGCCATGTGTGTGGCACATGGGGAGCAATGGAGAGGTCCTCTTGTCCATGTCCACCTACCCTCCACTTGAACATGACACAGTATTTGCCACCACACCACTTTACTGCACACCAACATCTTAGATTGATGTTTGCACTCACCAAGGGTGTTACTGTGCATGTGTGGCATCACTGTATGATGTTTCAATGTACACGGTGCATGTGCATTTGACTGACTATGTTGATGCAACACAGCATGTTGCAATATGGCTTCTGTGTGGGTTACTGTAACATGTTTGACCTTTCTTTCCATCTCTATATACAGGTTATTGTGTTTGCTTACAGATGTGACGCTCTGCATTGATTTACAAACCTAGCATTGCATGTCTGCAAAGTCCTATTTATCCCCTGAGGTAACGACACTCACATTGCTCCGTTATATTTGGAGTGTGGTAGTGTGAGTGTCCATTTTCTTCCTTCATTAGTGCATTCCATGTACCGTGATATATGTGTAAGGACACTGTATCCACACCAACCAGTGCAGGGGACCTTCTGCAATAGTGTTATCTCTGCATGTTTCATTTGAATTCTCTGTGTTCATGTACCTCTGCTACCTGTTAGCATATCCTCATTGTACATTTGCCGATTGTTTTGGGTTACATTGTTGCTGCTTTGATTCCTATATCAGGCATTATGTGACAGCAGCAACATATATTTCGATATCTGTGTTTATACTTTCTTACTTTTAACAACATATGCTGTTTCATTTGTGTGCCTCCTGTGTTGGCAGACAAATATGTTTTTATGAACAGATCATGACTGATGTGTGTTGGGCACTCATCATGCACCACCTACTGTCTACATGCACACATATGTAACTAACGCATTTGGGGCGTGCAGCAGCATGTGGGGGGTGGGGGTCTAATGCATACTGTACACCATGCACCTAATGCACATTATCTCTCCTGCCCATCATCTGTAGATGGGCCAGTGACTTTTCTGTAATATGTGGGTTGCTGCCCTGCAAAATGTGTTTTCAAATTTTCCCCTGTTATCCACTCACCTTGATATTATGATAGGTGGTATCTACACTATCTCTGATGATTAACCAAAATAAAAATATGTGTTGGATATACATTTGTCTTTTCTGCTGCTTGATCACACTGACACACGTATTTAGTGATTTCCTGGTCATGTACATGGCCCACCTGTGCTCACATCCTTGTACGGTGCCAGCTGTCTGCCAGCTGTTTGCAACATCACTGGGTGTCACGGGTTCCCATACACACATTCCCTTTGAGGTAATATTTTTGCATTGTGCTTGCTGTGGTTGTTTGGGATAGTGGTTACAGATATGTGTTGTAACACCATAGGTTGCAGGTTTGATTCACACAGGGGGTTTACTTATTTTTTTCTGTTGTGCTAACCTGACCATGCTAACCTGCAGGTTCATCACCTATGCACACATTCTTCCATCTCTTCACTGTACACCAAAGTGTGCCCTCTATGCTGCCTATCCATCACATATTAGCTGTTACATATGTTCTTTGCAGTGTTTACATGGCAGTCTGCTTGGGGGATTGGCATTGCTGTGGTTCAGCTGGTCTGTGGCACACCTGTTTGCAGGTTCAATTCTCACATGCTCCTGTTCTGTTCCATATTTTGCCCTGCTCCACAGAGCATCCCCTGCCACCCCTTGGGGTTAGGTTCTTTCCTCTTTTGCATGCTGTATCCACTGCATAACATGTCATTGTGTGTGCATGTAGTTATATGTGGCTCTGGTCCCAATTTCAGACTGTGATCTGATCTGTACACATCAGATCTGCATGTGCATTCCATCATGGTTACTGTTGGAGGTTTGCCTATCCTGGCAGACACCAGGCTTCTTGTGTGATGCCCTGCAGTATTCTTGTATGCAGCCTTTGCTAATGACCTCACGTTGATGGTGTGGCCTACCAGTTTGTGCATTGACTTTTGTGCTAATGGTCATAGGTTTCATTCCTCTCTGTTCTCTTTCATTTGTATGCCTGTCCTGCACAGCTACCTTTCATTCCTGTAACAGTCATATCTGTGCAGATCTGTGCTGTTAGCACATTGTACCCTTATCACAGTTGCCAATCATCCTTCTGTCCGTCTATGTGTGTCTGCCAGCTGTGTGCCATCTTACTCTGATGTGCAAGCTGCTACCCCATGTCCTGCACTGATACACGTTTCTGCATTGCAGCTCTTCCTGGTTGCCTCTCCTGTGTGTTCTCTGCATGGCACTGCTACTCCTCTGTCCTCCTGTCATTGCACCTATCCTTCCACCTCTACCTCCTCTGCTGGACACATCTTCCCATCCTCTGCCACACACTGTCTTTGTTGCATGGTACATTACTATCACCCTGTGCATCGCTACAACTGCTCCTGATATGTTTGTCCATTTTTCCAACTGCCTCATGGGTTGGACACAGATTTGTCTGATCCATCAGCTCTGATCTACTTCCTTCCATCACTTGTGCATTGTCTTTCCTTGGTGCTCTGTGCAGTGTTAGGGTTACATCTGTGTTTGGGCCATACCTTTCTTGCTTTTCAACTTGGGGGACCTTACTGCCCTTGGACAACATTTCTTGAGTCAACTCTACATCCTTGGGGATCTTTAGCCACACCTTAGATTCAGCCATCTTATGGGGCAGCTACTATGGTGCCTTGGGAGTTGACAACCTTTCGACATGCCCTCTGGGACACATTATAACCCGCCTTGGCTGACGTGGTGGTTTAGGATGTGCCTTCTGGTGCGCCATAAAAGGTGCATTAGGTTATGGCATTGGGGTGCGGGTATTTTTAGCTGGCAGCACAGATTGTTGGACTGTTTCAAGCAGGAAAAGGAATTGCTTTGGCCACCCTTATTCATTACGCCTACTGGGGGATCAAACTCATGACCCCTATTTTAGCAGTCATTGTATTAACCAGTGTGCTACACCTCTGTTACTGTGATTGCAGGTCAGCACGCGAAGTTAAGGTTAACGTGCAGTAATGTGCACGGCTCCCTCTATCGCGTGATAACGGACACGGCGTACTTCATCGCGCGATAACCTGCGATTGCTACCTTAAGACCAGAACGCCCACTCCTTATATACCATTCTTCCCATGATCACAATGGAGTGGAGGAGTGGCCTAGTGGTTGGGGCAAGGTACTTCAGGCCAGAAGGTCAGAGGTTCAAATCCCACTAGAGGACAGTAACCTTGGGCCAGAAGGACTGGGGTTTCTAGTCCCACAGGTGCTCCTTGTGGTCTTGGGCAAGCCACTTAACCCTCCATAGCCCATGTTCCCTGTAAAATAGTAATCTCCAAGTTATAATGCCCTGTTCAATGTAATTTCAGTTTGTTCAATGTAAACCACCTTGATATCATGAAAGGTGGTATATTAGAAATGTTAAATAATTATCACTGCAACTAGCGCAGGTAACATTAGGACAGTTTAGTAAACATAACTCCAAATTTTATTTGCAGATTTTTGGTATTGCTATGGAGGCCACAGTGACCCCATCTATTGTTGCTATTTATATGGCCACTTTGGAGGAATCTCATCTCTATAATTCTGAGTGGTTTAAATATGTTTCTCTATGGGTTCATTTTTTAGATGACATCTTTTTTCTATGGGAACACACCGAACAAGCCTTGCTTGAATTTTTGTTATGGCTTAATACTGTTAAGCCAAACATCAAATCCACAGCTAAGCATCATTTTACCACCATTGAATTTTTGGATGTTTTGCCTTTACAAACAGAATAATTCTCTGTGCTCTACCTTATTTTGTAAACCAGTACAACGGAATACACTCCAACAATTCCGGAGCCACCATCCTGGCCCTTTATGTAGAACTTTACCTTTTGGACAATTTCTTCGGATCAAACGGATTTGTTCCACTACTGATCAATTTGTTCTCCATTCTAAGGATTTACAACAATGTCTTTTTCAAAGAGGTCATCCGTCCCGGATTATTGTTCCTGCGTTTAAGAAGGCCAAGCATATACATCATGAATGGCTATTTATTCGATCTTTTCCTCTGGCTTCACTTTCCCAACTTGATAAGACCACTGACAAAATAGTTGGAGTTTTGCCCTATATGATTGGCTCCTCTCAGATTGTCAACATTCTGTGGAAACATTGGCATGTATTGGCTCTCCATCTCTGCTTTAGGAGGGACTTGATGATAGCATTTCAATGCGGGAGCAATATTTGAGATTTTGTTGTTCACTCTACTATTAATTTGGATCGTCCTCTTCTCAATCATATGAATCCAGGCCATTTCTCTTGTAATTCTGCACATTGTGCACATTGCAAACAATCTCAGATTGGCACAGAATGGTGTGATACTGCAACGGGTCGTTCCTTTATTGCCAAATGGCACACTACTTGTACCTCCTCTTTTGTTGTGTACTTACTGACATGTCCTTGTGGCTGAAGATATATGGGCCATAACACCCGACCTGTCAAAAGACGCTTAATTGAACACAAGTCCAGAATTAATACCAGGACCATTTCAGTCCCATTGGTTCCACATTGTATTCAAGTTCAGCATTCTTTTGTGGACTTTTAATGGTGAGCTATTGACCATGTTCTATTAGATCCCCGAGGAAGAGATTGGGAACATGGACTACAGTTTATTGAGCAACATTGGATTTTTCTTCGTAATACTGTCTCTCCTAATGGTTTAAATTTGGAAATAGATTGGTCAGATGCCATCTTTTTCCAGGAAAAGAAAATCTTCATACCAAGCGAGCAAAGCCGAGATTTACATTATACCTTCTATGACTATTGAGACATAATTTATGGATACTGAAAGCTTGAAACAGGGTCCGTTGTGACCCAAAATGCAGTACTGTGTCACATATCTTATTGTGTAAAGGTGCAGTTAGGAAAGCTTTTGTCATCTTCAGTATTCTTGGATCTTGCCTGCATACCATCCTGAACCTTTGGAGAAACCTTTCGGCTTCAACTGCCAGCTAAGTATCATAGTATTTCACGTTCTGTGGCCTGTTTAGAATTTCTTAGCTCAATGGCTTTTGGATACCACAGTTGGTGTTTGCAATTTTGTGCACATATATTTATAAAAAAGTAATAAAAAAAGATGAAAAGGAGTTGCCTGTTATTCGGAGGGGTTTCCTCTTCCGCTGCAGAACAATCATTCCAACATTTAATTTAATTTAATTTTTGTTTCAAACATATTTGTTTTCAAGATATTTTTTCCCTTTTTGGGGGGTTTAAATAAATAACAACACCCACCTCTTTAATATCGCCCACGATCTCCTGTCCCCCTAGTTTGCTCCTGTTTCCTTCTCTCTTCTTTCTCCCCCTCCCCCCCCTGGCTCCTCCGTCCCTCCTTTTACCATGTGTGATTGATTTTAATTTTTCCTTTCTTTCCTGTTTTTATTGGCATTCTTTTCACTCCTGAAGTTTTAAAAAACTTGTTTTTAGATATTGTACACTGCTCTGCTTTTGTCTCGAAGAGTGGTCTATCAAGACCTAATAAACATAAACATTAGACATAAACACAGAAGAACATATGATTTGATATACTAAGTCAGATGAAAGGTCCATCAAGCCTAGTATCCTGTTTCCAACAGTGGTCAATTTAGATCACAAGAATCTGACAGGATCCCAAAAGCTACAACCAGATTCCAGGATCCCAAAAACTACAAACGGTAAACAGAACTCACTCAGATGAAAGGAAGGTGATTAGCTTTGTGCCCCAGGGTTCGGTCCTGGGACTGGTACTGTTCAATATATTTGTGAATAATATTGCTGAAGGACTGAATGGAAAAGTCTGTCTTTTTGCAGATGACACGAAAATTTGCTACAGAGTGGACTCCCCTGAGGGAGTGGATAATATGAAGAAAGATCTACAAAAGCTGGAAGAATGGTCTAATGCTTGGCAGTTAAGATTTAATGTGGGAAGCAGAAATCCAAGGGAATTATATGTGATAGGGGGCGAGAAATTGGTGTGCACAGACCAGGAGAAGGACCTCGGAGTGATTGTTTCTGAGGATCTCAAGATGGCAAAACAATGTGACAAGGCTGTGGCAAAAGCCAGAAGGATGCTGGGTTTCATACAGAGAGGAATTACCAGCAAGTCGCTGATGAGTCCTCATTTGGAATATTATGTTCAGTTTTGGAGACCATATCTTGCAAAGGATATAAAAAGGCTAGAAGCAGTTAAAGGAAGGTGACCAAAATGATTTGGAGCCTGTGTCAGAAGACTTATGAGGAGAGACTTGAAGACCTAAATATGTACACTCTGGAGGAGAAGAGGGACAGGGCTGATATGATTCAGATCTTTAAATACTTAAAGAGTATCAATGAACAAACAAACAAACCTCTTCCAAAGATGGGGAAGCTGTAAAACTAGAGGGCATAACATGAAGCTGCAAGGGGTAAACTGAAAGGCAATGTCAGGAAATACTTTTTCACTGAAAGGGTGATGGATGCTTGGAATGCCCTCCCGATGGAAGTGGTGGGGGCAAATACAGTGACAGAATTCAAAATGGCATGGGACAGAAACAGTGGATCCCTTTACAGCAACAGGATAAAATCAAAATAAATATAACTATCTCTTATAGCTGAACAAATAGGGGTGACCTACATGGAGCGATAGGTAAACCCCTAACAAAGGCATGGGGAGAGGTGACCTGCACAGAGCGGCAAGTGCACCTATTCTTGCCGCCTTGCTGGGCAGACTAGATGGACCATACTGGTCTTTATCTGCTGTCATATACTATGTTATCAGGGATAAGAAGTAGATTTCTTCCAATCCAATTTAATAATGGTTTATGGGACTTTTTCTCTAGGAACTTGTCCAAACCTTTTAATAATCCATCTACACTAACAGCATTTACTACATTCTCTGGCAATGAATTCCAGATTTTAATTACACTTTGTGTGAAAAAATATGTTCTCCAATTAGTTATAAAAGCATTACTTAGTAGCTTCATAGCATGTCCCCTAATCTTTGTACTGTTTGAAGGAGTAAACAATTGATTCATGTTTACTCGTCCACTCCACTCATTGTTTTATACACCTCTATCATATCTTTCTTCAGGCATCTCTTCTCCAAGCTGAAGAACTATATGGCTTTCATCATAAGGTATTATTCCATCCTCTTTATCATTTCTATTGGCCTTTCCTAATTCTACTATCTGTTTTAATAGAAGGGGTGACCAGAACTGCACACAATACTCAAAGCCCAGTTGCACCACGGAGCAATACAGAAGCATTATGATATCCTTAGTTTTATACTCCATACCTTTCTTTATTATTCCTAACATTCTTTTAGTATTCTTGACCACCGCTGCACACTGAGCAGAGGAGTTCAACATATTATCCATGATGACACCTAGATCCTTTTTTTGGGTGGTGATCCTAATTTGGAACTTTGCCTTGTGTAGCTATAGTTTGGGTTATTCTTTCCTAAGAGGCCTATTCCCTACTGGACGTCCAGCCCCTGTACGGCCCCTCAGAATCAGGGCATACAGCAGTAGATCTGATTCTGATCCCGTGGGGGTGTCTATCCCCTGTGGGATCAGAATTGGATCTACTGGCCTGTACATACAGGCCTGGCCCCGATTCTGAAGGACTGCCTGTCTTACAGATCCCTGGCTAAGTCAGTCAGGCTCTTGAATGGAGCCGCAGAGCCATGGAATCCCATCACCATGGCACCGCGGCTCTATTCAGTAGCCGTGAATGCCAGCCGCACCAAGAATTTCCTTTCTCCACAGCCAGACCTTTGATCCAGCCTCCCATGGCCAGGGTCTGGCTGCAAGGAACCTTCTGCACGCCTCCTGGTTTTGTCCCCGCTGGCCACTGCTGCTACCCTGCATCCAGGAGGACTTATTCCACTTCTGAGGTGGAATAAGTCTCCCATTTAACTGGCCTACCTCAGATGTACAGGGCCGACTTTAGAATTGGCCCTGTACATCTGGGATGATTACCTGCCTATGCCCTGCCCTTGTTTCGCTTTCCGCCCACCCCCTCCTGCCCTGTCTAAGTCTCCTCGTACAACTTCACATTGTACAGGGAGCCTTTGTGTGGGACTGGCAAGGGGACGAATAGTGCAGATGTATGTCCAGGCAGGACATACATCCCCACTATTCCTAGCTCAGAATGACCCTCTAAGTCTATAACTTTGCACTTGCCCACATTAAATTTCTTCAGCCTTTTGGATGCCTAGCCTCTCAATCTCTCAAGGACCTTTTTTGATTTTTCACATTCCTCCCTGTAGTTACCACACAGAGAAGGCATTTATTTGGCAGCTTGACCTCTAGCAAACACTAACCAACCATGGGCAGCTAAATAAGTGATGGGGGAAATTAGGGAGTAGATGCTGCTCTTTGTGAGGGGTGGAGAGAATGGGAAGGATGCTGCTTAGGGAGTGGGCAGTGCAGGATTTCCCATTAGGGACTATAGGCAAAGTGCTTAAGGCCTATGAAGAAAGGAAAAAACTTAAAAAGTAGAAATATATGGAAAAAAGATTGTGAGAAAGAAATTTAATGCAACTGAAATTACATTTCAAAAACATAATTCCAGAATTTCTAGGCATTTACTAGGAAAGTTGCTTTCTTCGGCTTCTTTTTTCAGTAATTCTTAATAATGTCCTCAAAGTCAATATTTCGCAGTGAAAGAGCCTAAGACCTACGAACACCAAATTCTGACCCAAAGGTTTGGGGTATAGAGACTCGTTGGGGGGTGGGAGGGGAGATTGGTGCTTCTTCTCTGGGGTTAGGTGTCTCATTTGGGGGATGGGAGAGGTCAGATACATCTCACAAGTGAAGGAAAGATTACTTGAAATTCCCTTTTCAGAGGATTATTTATTTTATAGAGCATGGTGCCTTTAGATGTTTTTCACTTTTAGTCATTTACTACTTCTGCATAGTAAGCTTCAGCCCCCTCTGTGAAAGTGTGTTAGGAATATAGTAGAGGAAAAATAAGATAGGGGATTAGACCATCTGTACACACTGTTGACAAGGATCAGACATGGGGGCAGAAGGAGGGACCAGTAGAATTACTTCAAAACAAAAATCTTGTATTAAGAAATCTTGCATACAGTACACAAAGCAATTCACAAGAAAAGCGCATGATTAGTTAGACCTGCCAGTCTCATGAAAGAAAGAAGTTGTTAGAAATGGTTTTGCAACTGGTATGCATCATCAGGCATCCTGGTGCTCCACCGACTTTTCAGGTATGGTATTCAGAAGGTGGCTTCCTATCCATATAGAATGGATGCCCAGTTCCTTCTCCTTTACTTTTAGTCTATGGTCCTCTGATACATAGGATCCTGAAGGGTGTGTGGTATGAACTCAGTGAAAACAGTACACAGGGAAATTTCTGAGTGCCAGATCTCAGTAGCCTATAGGATAGTAACCTTCAAGTCCGATACAATTGTGATCTGTCTTTGCAGGCACCTTTGATAAATTATCCATGGACGTCAGCAACAACCATATCTGAGGGTACTGCAAATAGTTCTCTTTTCTCTGAGACAGAAGACCTTATATGGATTATGTCGTCCATATGATTTTGTTCAAACATGACTTGGTGGCCACAGGAGTGACTCTATCATTAGGCAGGGTGTTCTGGAAAAAAGTGCCCCCAAAACATTCCAGCGGTGACTGCCTCACTTCTGCCTGGTACCCTAAGGCAGATGGCAATGGCAGCAGCAGCATCTCCCCTATGGCTCCTTTATTTATTTTATTTATTTATTTTATTTAGCTGCATTTATATCCCGCTTTTCACCGGGTCAAAGCGGTTGGAGGATACATTTAACACGAGGGGATATGAGACACATACACTAATACTTACAGGGAACATGGGCAATGGAGGGTTAAGTGGCTTGCCCAAGACCACAAGGAGCACCTGCGGGACTAGAAACCCCAGTCCTTCCGGCCCAAGGTTGCTGTCCTCTAGTGGACCTCCTTCTCCTCTTCGGCTACTGCCATTGCTTTCCCCAAGGTTGGCAACTGTGGTGGCAATAAAATAAACAATAAGTGTGGGGTCCTTGAGATGTCTGTTTCAAAGGCCCTGCCTCAGTCAATATTCTAATGCATACTTTTAGCATCTGATGGGGCAGAATGACAGACTTTCTAGGGGCTGTATAGTAGTTCACCTGTCCGGACACTGGAATCAGGTTTTCTGCTGGCCAAATGTTCATTTGATGACAGACACATGATCTGTTAAGCCTGGTTGTAGTGCTTCAATGCTTCACTGAGGGGTGACACAATGGGAATCAGCTCCTCAACAGGTATCCTCTGTCTTCTGCAGGACAAAAAGGATTGGAGGGAAGGAAGAACTTTATTGAGTAGGTCAAGTCATAGACTGTGCTGTCTTTGTCACTGCCACAGCTCACAACCATTCCTATACCTTTATCCATCTCTCCGTGAATTTAAGGAACTGATGGACAGTTGTTGACTACCATATGATTCCACTGTGCTCACCATGCCAGGATGCTGCACCTATCATCCTGCCCTATACCCATGTGCCTCCATGATGTCTCTGCTGCCAATCTCCAATCCCATCCTTCTCCTTTCTCCATGGTCATCTGTGCCAAACAAATCCCTGTGACCCACCCAGGACCAAGCACTGTTCTGGACTGTACTTCCTACTGAGCAGTCATCCACCCCATTACCTCTCTCTGTAACATGCATCCTGTGGAGCGCCCTCCGTTTCTATTCAACTAGCAGTGCACTGCTGGCCATCTCATTGAAGCAGCACACATTCAGCAGTTGCTAATATCTTCTTTGCTTCCTTACTAGTGTTGGGGTGGAATCTGTACTCTGCTCCATGGCACATTAGCCTGTTTGCTCCCATCTCTATACTACTATTTCGATCCAGATAACCTGATTTGCTGGCAGCATTTGCTGCTCCATGCAGTCACAAATCTCTGGCTGCTGTTCCTTTAGATTTTGTGGCACACATAAGGATATAAAGGAGACATACACTTACCGAGGAGCCAGTTACCTGTGATTTATTCAGTGCTGAATCTCTTATGGATACCTGATTGTGTCAGGATGTCAGCATCATGGCATGACCCTGGGAAGCAAGGAAACACTTTGGTTATTTCCCCTTCTGCATTGCAGATCGCCTAGATGTTCATGGAGTGGTAGGCCTTTCTATTCCTATAAGTGGCTTCCCATATCCTTGGGGAGCCCCAGGGCCACATGTGTGCAGTCTATGACACCCAGCACTGTGGGGAAGCCTGCTATCTGATGGAATTGCAGTGTGGTCTGTTGCCGCTGCTGTACTGAGCTGGGGAAGCTTATGTACTATGCAGTCCTGTGGAGGAACACTGTCAGGAACGGAGTCAAACATAGCGACATTGCCGACTGGTTGATGCCTGCTGTGGCAGCGAGCAGAGTCTCAAAGCTGCTGGTGACAAGCAATATGAGGGCAGTCGTTATCTTGATGTGAACAGGGATGGATGGCTTCTCTGTGTGGCAGTTCTGAGATCTTGCTTCAGCTCTTGACACAGCTGGTGTATGGCTCTTTTGTCAAATCTGAAATGCGCCCCATTTATTGGGCCCTTGCTGGGTACACTTTTTGATAGGGGTATCCTCTTCATACCCTCCTGTACTCCCTGTTCAGTTCCTCCTTTATAACCAATGCTAACCACCAGTTCACATTGTGCATTGCTGCTACTTTCCAACAAAACCTCTGAGGACCACCACCTACACCCCCTCACACCAACAACCAGCACCCTTGTGCTACCTCCACCAACACACAGTGCTCTGTGCAGTGTGAGACATGGACACAGATGAATATGGATTCACATACAGCTACATGGACACTGATACTTGCACCCACACCGATGGTCATGCACTCTCCTCAGCACCTTGATGCCTGCACACAGCGACTCTCCCGCATTCCCACTGCCATGACTGGAACAAACACAAGGGTGGGTGACAAGACATGAGGCAGAGGGGTCCAAGAGACATGGTGCTGAATTGTGGAGAGGAGCAGCCAGGGGCCTGTGCTGGAGTAAGGGGATGGGGGTTGTTGGGGAGGCCTATCGGGGATAGGGGCCACGGTGATGGATGCACAGAGAGTTGCACAACATGGTATGCAGCAGACAGGGATGCATGGCAGACTTTTCTCTCTCAATTTCATGTTCCTCCTAACACAATCTCATTCACGGTCAGCATGGACAGCAAAGTCCCATACCTGTTCATGCTTTATAGGTAGTCTAAGCTGTGACATCTGGTTGCTGCAACTGGCACATCCCAAATGCTATACGAGATATGTCTTGGACATCTGCACGCTTGTTCCACCCTGGCCATGCCCCGAAATGCCCCAAGAAATTCTCATATTGGGATGTGTAGACTTGGACATTCTGTCCACAAAGACATTCGGATCTGCTCGGTTCTGAAATCGCCCTTAGAATGTCCATGTCATTCAGATGTCCACATCACCCATTTTAGATGTCTAACTTATGTCCATCTCTTTTAAAATGACCCCCATAGTGAATTGGCCCCTATATAGGAACATAATAACACAAGATTTGACCAGTATTCTGTTACTAATTCCTACTGTGGCCAGTCTAGGTTACCAGAATTCAAAAGGTAGACAGATTCCATGCTGCGTATCCCTGGTATAAGTAGTTGATTTGCCCCAGTCCACTTTAATAATGTTTTTTGAACTTTTCCTCCAGGAACTTGTCCAAACTTTTTTTTAAACCCATCTACACTAACAGCTTTTACTATATCCTATGGCAATAAATTCCAGAGCTTAATTACACATTGAGTGAAAAAAATATTTTCTCTACTCTTATTATACTACTTTGTAATTTCATTATATGTCCTCTAGTCCTTGTAGTTTTTGAAAGTGTGAACAACCAATTCACGTTTACTCATTTCATTCTGCTCGTTGTTTGATATACCTCTATCATATTTCCCCTCAGCCATATCTTCTATTTGTAAGCTATTTCAACCACATGGTTTCATGTGCAGTGCAAACAATAATATCATTAATTTGCTTAAGATTTTGTTTTCAGGTTTGTTACCTTTGATCAGAAGAGGGATAATGTGCAGTCTTGGATAGCCTGTTCCAACAACTTTTAGCACAACTGCGTTATCCTAGGATTCAGTGCTAACTGCATTAATTGGTTCTATATAAGCATACCAGTAGAACATCAGTTTTTATAACACATTTTTTCCTAAGGCTCATGAGCAACAAAGCTGATAAAACGTTGACTCGTCTTCTAAAGAGTGTCCTTTCTTATGTACAAAGGGCATTGGTAATGATCCAGGGAAGATAATGGTTCTTGAAGAACTGCTGACTTCATATCATGTTCTGGGGAAAAAAAGGTGATTTGGCTTCACCAGTTTAAATTGCCTTTGGTGACTTTGCCATCCTTGTCTTAGCTGATCAAGAAAGTGTTTGAAAGGAGATCTCAGCGAATATAATTCTTGGGGAGTAATTCATAACTGCACATGTGTAAAATACATGCACATACTGTCATTTATTTGAGCTCTATGAAGATGGTGTAAAATAGCCTTTATTAACAGACCCAACTCAAATGGTTTTTCTATTTGTTTTATATTATATTATATTTATTATATATATTTTTTTGCTATTGATGTTTATATTTGTCTGTTTTTAGACCCCTGAGGAAGGCCTCCGGCCGAAACCGTTTGAGTTGGGTCTGTTAATAAAGGCTATTTTACACCATCTTCATTGTGTTGGCCGTGGTCATTAGCTTCCGCTCGGATCCTTTGATACTCCTGCGGAAGATTCTCTTCTCCTGCCTCCCTTTTGATTTATTTGAGCTCTCCCAAATTTTGAACATGAAAGTACAGGAATATTTCCACTTTAAAAAATGACTCCAGGCAAGCTATGTGCTTGCATTATTTATACCTGCCCTCTAGCATGCACACACTTCTGGAGTTTATTTGCATGCCTACAGGCACATTTTCCAAAGTATGCCTCTGAAAGCCCCGCCCTGCTCTGGATAAATTAAACTCACATGGGGTGTGTACACATATAAGCTTACATTCATATGGGGAAAGCAATTTTATGATAGGCTGCTTCCCTGAGTAAAGCTGTTTTACCTACAGCAATGCTTTCGGAAATTATCCTTTGATTATTTGGTTTGAAATGTATCTACGGTTGCTAAAAACTGTACTTCACATAGCTGGAACAAGCATGCCAGGCAAATATCAATAATTGCAAGTGCTTCTATGTAAATGAGAAAAAGCATTTTAATTTACAACCCAAAATATCACAAGACGGTGAAGGAACAGAGAGGATGAGTCTGTCCTTTATTTGAACTCCTATCCTGCTGCATATACAGAGAATATATGATCTGTAACCCTCTTTTCTAGAGAAATCCAACCTGGTAGTGTTTATCTCTTTTTAGGGCTTCTGATTTTTGGTTTTAAATTGGAAAATCCCAATAACACCCTCTATGATTGAGAATTTGGAATTCCAGTTATAAACAAAAGCACCCCTGAAAATCCTGCTTCCTCAAACACTCCCATTGATCGATTCCTAGAGATCCCTGGATTTCTAGAGGTTAAAATGAAGAGATAAGTCAAAACACTGTGATTCTAAACCCTTTCTATAGTCCACGTGTTTTCCTAAGGAAGGCATCAAATCAAAAGATTTATTAGTTTTGCCTGGTTATTGTACATCTGATTTTCATGACGGGTAATTGTTATTCTAACCCATTTCAAACAATTCCAGATTAGCATGCAAACTGGCCCACGATCAATGTCTGTCTATGCTCTAACAGTTACTGCAGGGCGCAGAACGCAGTTAGGGAGCACCAAAACTCACACTAACCTCATAGCACACTTTAGTTAACATACCTGCAAAATATTTATTTATTTAACAGGTTTTATATACCGCTTTATCATTTGAATCAAAACTGTTTACATTGAAACTTAAACTTGGCAATGTACATTAAACAGGGACATTGATAACTTGGATTTTTCTGAGGCAATGGAGGGTTAAGTAATTTGCCCAAGGCCACAAGGAGTGCTGGTGGAAATTGAACTCTGGCCTCTGGGCTCCCAAGCCAGTGTTCTTAACCATTAGGCTACTCCTTCACTTTTTTACAGGCCACAGCTTTTTGTTTTTTGACATAGCAGCCTCTTATAAATGCATTTAATTAAAAGCAGTTTTTAATCCAGCAATCACTAACAGCAAAAAAAAAAAAAACCTTGAAAAAATAATTCGGCACATATGACAGGCAAACATAATACCACATGCATCGATAAAATATTCACAAAATTATAAGACTTTCCTATAAAGGCTTGAAAAAAAAATAAAATGATTTTACTTTCTTCTGAAAATCCAGTAAATCAATCAATAATCTACTGCAGACTGGATAAACACACTTTATGAAAACAAAAACTACCTCTCTGTTTTCTTTTTTTTATTTGTTTATGGAATTTTATAACATATAATCAAGCAACGCTTGTACAGAAAACAACTACATGTACAGCAATAATAAAAAGAAATAATACAATGAAACTCAGCAAACAAGAGTATAGTTAGCCCACAATCACTGGGGAGACAGCATTAGAAAAGAAACAACCAAGGATAGGTGGATCCTCAGTATTCATTCTATAGAGGAAAAAGAAACCAAAGAATCTAAACAGAGGCGGAGGACAGAGCAATAATAATTATAATGAGACCTTACTCACAGAGGGGAGGATGTCACTAAATGGGAACTGACAAACGAGGATAACTCTTCCGGTTGAAAAAAAAACATACTTATTCGCTCTAAAGAAAATTATACATTTACAAGGAAAACGTAATAGGAATGAAGCACCAATCTGAATAACACCAGGCCTTAATAACAAAAAAGCTCTACGCCTTCTCTGAGTCTCTCTAGAGACATCTGGGAACATCACAGCTCTCTTCCCCATAAATAAAGCAGAACGTTTTTTAAAGTAAAGCTTTAATATCCAGTCCCTATCAGATGGAATTGCAAAGGTCACTAACATAGTGGAAACTAATAAATCTGCTTCTTTAGGTGACTGCAAAAGAGCGGATACATCCAAAATATACATATTCAACTGGCCCACATTCACCTTTCCTTCCTTCTTACCACTAGGCAAAAAGTAATCTTTAACAACAGGAGGGGTTAAATCAACCGGTACCGTTAAAGTTTCATGTATATATTTTTTAAACAACTCGACCGGGGAAATCTCTGGCACAACTGGAAAATTTAACAAACGAATATTAGAAGCCCTTACAACATTTTCCAAATTTTCCATTTTCATTCTTATTGCGACATTATCTTTCATTATAGAGTCAGTTACCAATGAAACCTGAGTCACTTTCTGTTCCCCAGCATCAATCTTCGACTGAAGATCAGCCAACTCCCCCTTAAATCCAGAAGACATACTTTCCAACTTTTCCAATCGCAGAGTAGTTAATTCCACTTGCTGTCTGACAACAGAAGACAATTGCGAAATCGCCTCCCAGATAATCTCAAGAGATATCTCTTTCGGGCGTTTCAAAAAAGTACCTTTTGATAACTCAGTTAACAAGGGGAATACCCTCCCATCAGCTCCGTCCACTCGGTGAGGAAGTATATCCAACTCCAAGGATTGAAAAAGAACCTTATCCACAGCCTCCAAAACTGTGGGCTGGTCTCCAGGACTCTCCTCAGGCAAGGCCCGCTCACAAGACGCTGCACCACCCACTCCAGGCAGAACTGCATCTCCTCTCACGGGAGGGGTCGCCGGGCAGGTCAAACGTGAAGGCGGAAAATGCTCATCCAGGGAGAGAGAGGCCTCTAGGGCAGACACCGCCGAATCCACCACAACCGACGGTATAGCGCCCGCCAGGGGCAGCCCAAGGGGGGTGCGGGGCCATTGCGGAGACTCAGTGCGGGGCCTCATTTGCATAAGTGGCCTTATTTGCATAAATATTTGCATAATGTTACCATACACTAACTTTTAGTAAACATCTCTCTTAATGAGTGTATGGATAAAGAAAGACTAAAAGATTTCTACATTACTATAATCCAGTGCCAACCACCAGGCACATTAGGAACTACTACAAACGCTGCTCATTTAGAACCCATCTGAGTGATCTCTTTTGTTAGATAGGATATAGATGTGGGACACTCTTTAAGGTTTATTTTGAAACATTTAGAACCCATAGCAAACCCGCCGTATCCTGACAGCATTATCAGGACTCACAAAGCACCATACCCTACCTATCAAAAGGCAACACTGCAAATATTAAACCAATACATTTCAGAGAATACTGGGGAAAGAGAACAAGTGGCAATGTCAAATAGGAATTACATAAACAGAATACCTCAGCTCAGTTACACATGCAGAACACAGACCATCACCAAACAAGGAATCACAATTTAGAAACAGGAAGGCAATAATTAAACTGGGAACCCCAAAAGCCAAACTTGGAATGTACAACAACACTGTAGAAATAAAACTATAAATTAATTTCCTCTTGTACCAAACAAAGCGCAGACGTTAATGATGCACATTTCCCAGAGCTTTCATATTCCAGTTAATAAATTCAAAATAAAGAGATATCTTTCTACCTTTTGTGCATTTTTTTTCAGTTGCAATTGCTCCAGCCACTTTCTTCTGGTTTCTTCATGTTTTCTGCTAACTCTCCGTCGTCTGCTGTCCATTTGTCCTTTCTTCTTTCTTCTAGTTTTTTTTCCATTCTCTCTCTCTACATCTGCTTTAACATACTAATCTTTCTCCTTTTGCTCTTTCCCCATTCCTATTTCATCCACACAAATTTTACCCCTCCATCCTCAATCCCCACTTACTCTCCCAATACCCGGCCAATTGTAGATTTTTCATCCCTCCCACACAAAATATTTTTCCCCTCTCCATTTTACTCTCCCAGCCCCATCCCATTCTAATCCTCCCCCAACATCAGCTCCCTTCTAGTTCCAGTCTCACCCAGCATCCATTCCCTTCTAGTCCCTGCATCAGCCCATTTCCAGTCCTAGCCCCCCATCAGCCCATTTCCAGTCCTAGCTCCCCATCCATTTCCAGTCCAAGTCCCTTCATCAGTTCATTTCCAATCCTAGTCCCCCATCAGCCCATTTCTAGTCATTTCCTAGCCCCACCATCAGCCCATGTCAAATCCTAGCTCCCCTCCACTCAGCCCAATTCCAGTCCAAGCCCCCCCATGAGCCTACTTCCAGTTCTAGCCCCTCCATGAGTCCATTTCAAATCAAGCCCCCACCACAGACCATTTCCAATCTTAGCTCCTCCCAACAGCCCATTTCCAGTCCTATCCTAGCTGCTCCATCAGCCCATTTTCAGTCCTAGTTCCCTTCCCTCACAGCCCATTTCCATTCCAAGCCCCTACCCATCAGCTATTTGCAGTTCAAGCCTCCCCTTCCTCTCAGCCCATTTCCAGTCCTAGTAACCCCCCAACCCATTACCAGTCCTAGCCCCCATCAACCCAGTTCCAGTCCTAACCCCCCATCACCCCATTTTCAGTTTAAGCCCCCCCTATAACCCATTACCAGTCCTAACCCCCCATCAGCCCACTTCCAGTCCTAACCCCATCAGCCCATTTCCAGTCAGCCCCCCATAGCCCATTGGCAGTCCTAACCCCCCCATCAGCCCACAGCCCATTACGAGTCCTAACCCCCCATAGCCCATTACCAGTCCTAACCCCCCCAACAGCCCACAGCCCATTACCAGTCCTAACCCCATCAGCCCACCTCAAGTCCTAACCCCTCCCAATCAGCCCATTTCCTATCCTAGCCCCCCCATAGCCCATTATCAGTCCTAACCCCCCCATAGCCCATTACCAGTCCTAACTCCCCATCACCCCATTTCCAGACAGCCCCCATCAGCCCACAGCCCATTGCCAGTCTTACCCCCCCATAGCCCATTACCAGTCCTAATCCCCCCAACAGCCCACAGCCCATTACCAGTCCTAATCCCATCAGCCCACCTCAAGTCCTAACCCCTCCCCATGAGCCCATTTCCTGTCCTCCCCCCCCATAGACCATCATCAGTCCTAACCCCACCATCGCCCAGTACCAGTCCTAACCCCCCAACACCCCCTTTCAATACAGCCCCCATCAGTCCACAGCCCATTACCAGTCTTAACCCCCCATAGCCCATTACCAGTCCTAACCCCCCAACAGCCCACAGCCCATTACCAGTCCTAACCCATCAGCCCACCTCAAGTCCTAACCCCTCCCCATCAGCCCATTTCCTGTCCTAGTCCCCCATAGCCTATTATCAGTCCTAACCCCACCATAGCCCTTTACCTGTCCTAACCCCCATCACCCCATTTCCTGACAGCCCCCATCAGCACACAGCCCATTACCAGTCTTACCCCCCCATAGCCCATTACAAGTCCTAATCCCCCCCAATAGCCCACAGCCCACCTCAAGTCAAGTCCTAACCCCACCATAGCCCATTACCAGTCCTAACCCCCATCACCCCATTTCCAGACAGCCCCCATCAGCCCACAGCCCATTACCAGTCTTAACCCCGCCATAGCCCATTACCAGTCCTTACCCCCCAACAGCCCACAGCCCACCTCAAGTCAAGTCCTAACCCCACCATAGCCCATTACCAGTCCTAACTCCCCATCACCCCATTTCCAGACAGCCCCCATCAGCCCACAGCCCATTACCAGTATTACCCCCCCTTAGCCCATTACCAGCCCTAACCCCCCCAACAGCCCACAGCCCATTACTAGTCCTAACCCCATCAGCCCACCTCAAGTCCTAACCCCTCCCCATCAGCCCATTTCCTGTCCTAGCCCCCCATAGCCCATTATCATTCCTAACCCCACCATAGCCCATTACCAGTCCTAACCCCCCATCACCCCATTTCCAGACAGCCCCCATCAGCCCACAGCCCATTAACAGTCTTAACCCCCCATAGCCCATTACCAGTCCTAACCCCCCCCCCAACAGCCCACAGCCCATTACCAGTCCTAACCCCATCAGCCCACCTCAAGTCCTAACCCCTCCCCATCAGCCCATTTCCTGTCCTAGCCCCCCATAGCCCATTATCAATCCTAACCCCAACATAGCCCATTACCAGTCCTAACCCCCCATCACCCCATTTCCAGACAGCCCCCATCAGCCCACCGCCCCTTACCAGTCTTAACCCCCCATAGCCCATTACCAGTCCTAACCCCCCCCAGCAGCCCACGGCCCATTGGCAGTCCTAACCCCATCAGCCCACCTCAAGTCCTAACCCCTCCCCATCAGCCCATTTCCTGTCCTAGTCCCCCATAGCCCATTATCAGTCCTAACCCCACCATAGCCCATTACCTGTCCTAACCCCCATCACCCCATTTCCAGACAGCCCCCATCAGCCCACAGTCCATTACCAGTCTTACCCCTCATAGCCCATTACCAGTCCTAATCCCCCCAATAGCCCACAGCCCACCTCAAGTCAAGTCCTAACCCCACCATAGCCCATTACCAGTCCTAACCCCCCATCACCCCATTTCCAGACAGCCCCCCTCAGCCCACAGCCCATTACCAGTCGTAAGCCCCCCATAGCCCCGGTCCAGTCCTAACCCCCCCAACAGCCCACATCCCACCTCAAGTCATGTCCTAACCCCACCATAGCCCATTACCAGTCCTAACCCCCATCACCCCATTGCCAGACAGCCCCCATCAGCCCACAGCCCATTACCAGTCTTAACCCCCCCCATAGCCCATTACCAGTCCTAACCCCCCCCAACAGCCCACAGCCCACCTCAAGTCAAGTCCTAATCCCACCATAGCCCATTACCAGTCCTAAACCCCCATCACCCCATTTCCAGACAGCCCCCATCAGCCCACAGCCCATTACCAGTCTTAACCCCCTCCATAGCCCATTACCAGTCCTAACCCCCCCCTCATCGGCTCATGGAAAATTTAAAAAAAAAAAAAAGCTGGCTGCTGCTGCTGTCGCCGTGGCAGTGGCAGAATGGAGTGTCCCGCGGGGCCCCCTCTGCCCAGCTGAGCCCCTCTGCGCTGGCTTTCAGATACACGAAGGGAGAGTGTCTCCCTCGCGTCTCTGTTAAGCCCGCAGGGGCAGATGGGAAATTTCCCATCAGCCCCTGCTCCCCATCAGCCCCTGCGGGCTTAACAGAGACGCGAGGGAGATACTCTCCCTTCACGTATCTGAAAGCCAGCGCAGAGGGGCTCAGCCGGGTAGGGAGAACTCAGCCGGGCAGAGGGGGCCCCGCGGGACACTCCATTCTGCTGCTGCCGTGGCGGCAGCGGCAGCAGCCAGCTTTTTTTTTTTAATGTAATTTTTAAAAAAGCAGAATGTTCTTTGCGCGGGGCCCCCTGAAACGCGGGGCCCTGTGCAAAAAACATTCTTGCTCAATGGACGGACCGGCCCTGGCGCCCGCTTGAATCTCTCCCATTTGCAGCACCGTCAGCTGAATGAACCGATCCATAGAGCCAACAGGAACAGCAGGTACAGGCTCTGTGGGAGGAACCTTTTGCTTGCCTTTGTGTTTAGGCATGATCAGCCCACTAACGCTCTGCCACCATCTTAGAATTAGCCACTCCCCCCCTCTGTTTTCTTTTAAGGTTATAAGGACCTAGCCAAATCTAACAGAAATTAATATAAAAACTCTAAAGCAAGCTGCCATTTGCCTGCTTTCCTTTCAAACTAATATTCTCAGCTCCCCCACCCCTGGCAAATTCAGGAATGGGCCCCACCCTCCCATTCACCAGGAGAAGGAGGGATGGGGTAGGGGCTGGGGAAAGGAGAAGAGGGGGAACAGAAAAGTGATCACTTAGAGGCAATGTGCGCAGGCTCACTTGTTCTGGTAAGCTTTGATTCCCGGGCAGGAGTGCTGGGAAGGAACAGTGGTAGTAACCTCCAGAGTCATTTTTTAAAGTGTAATGTTTTTTTTGAAGCTGTGAATAAACAGGTAGACAAAGGTGAGTCGGCTGATATAGTGTACCTGGACTTTCAGAAATCCTTTGACAAGGTCCTTCATGAGAGACTTTTGTCAAAATTAAAAAGTCATGGGATAGGAGGCAGTGTACTATTGTGGATCAGGAAAAGAAAGAAAGCAGAGGGTAGGCCTAAATGGCCAATTTTCCCACTGGAGAAAGGTGAATAGTGGAGTACCCCAGGGACCTGTGCTCGGTCCGCTGCTTTTTAATATATTCATAAATGACCTGGAAATGGGAATAACAAGTGAGGTTATCAAATTTGCAGGTGGCACAAAACTATTTAAAGTTGTTAAAACCCAAAAGGATTGTGGAAAATTGCAAGAAGATCTAGATAAATTGGAGGACTGGGCATCCAAATGGCAGATGAAATTTAATGTGGACAAGTGCAAAGTTATGCACCTAGGAAAGAAAAACCCAAACTATGGTTACATGATGCAAAGTTCCACATTAGGAACCACCACCCAGGAAAAAAGATTTAGGCATCATCGTGGATAACATGTTAAAACCCTCAGCCCAGTGTGCAGCGGCGGCCAAGAGAGCAAATAGAATGCTAGGAAACATAAGGAAAGGAATGGAGAATAAAACAAAGCATATTATAATGCCTCTGTATCGTTCCATGGTGGGACCGCACCTTGAATATTGTGTGCAATTCTGGTCGCAGTATCTTAAAAGGGATATAGCGTTATGAGAAAAGGTACAGAGAAGATCCATCAAAATAGTAAAGGGGATGGAAGGATACTCCTATGAAAAGAGGCTAAAAAGGTTAGGGCTCTTCAACCTTGAAAAGATATGGCTGAGAGGAGATATGATAGAGGTCTATAAATTAATGAATGGAGTGGAACGGGTAAACGTAGATCGATTGTTTATGCCATCAAAATATAGAAAGGCTAGGGGGCATGCAATGAAACTACAGGGTAACCTATTTAACACTAATAAGAGAAAATATTTTTTCACTCAACGTGCAATCAAACTCTGGACTTCGTTACCCGAGGATGTTGTAAAAGCTGTTAGTGTAGCCAGGTTTAAAAAAGGTTTGGACAAGTTCATTTGTGGATAGCCTGAAAACGCGACTGACTGGGAGGCAGATTTGAGAACCTCTGCTCTAAAGCAAGCTGAGAACTATTTTTGCTTTTTTAAATGGAATAAAAATACACTTTTGCCCAGAATCCCACAATCTATCCTCTATCCTAAGCTTTAAGTCGCCACGTTTGCCAGCAAAGTAATGTTCACTTATCCATAGAGGCTTTATCTTTTCTCAGTTTTCCTTCAGAAAAAGCAGGATTGGTAGGAAGAACAACAGTTTATCCTTGAGACCCAGTATGTCATGTTGCGAGTGAGTCAGGAAGAGATGTGGCCTAATGACTGCCTCTAGACAATGGGTTCTTCTTCAAAAGAGTACCAGAACATCTTTTTCCTCAGTTCCCGTGGACAAAATGCACAGTGGATGACAAAACAAATGGAGGAAGAAATCATCGAGGAGTGGATGAGTAGCCTAATGGCTGGAGCACTGGCTTGGGAACCAAGAAACCAGGGTTCAATTCCCACTAGCACTCCTTGTGGTCTTGGGCAAGTCACCTAACCCTCCATTGCTCAGAAAAGTTGAAGTTATCAGTGTCCTGTTTAATGTACATTACTAAGGGGCTTGTTTACAAAGCCGCAGTAGTGGTTCACGATCACAATCGCAGCCATGGCCCCATTGAAATCAATGGGGCCACGGCTCCGATTACAATCACAAACCGCTACCGTGGCTTTGTAAACAAGCCCCTAAGTTTAAGTTACAATGTAAACTGCTTTGATTGAAATGATAAAACAGTATAAAAACACAAATAAATAAATAGTGACTGGTCATCAGCAGTTGCTTCCAACCCTGCTATTGGTAGTTGGGGCACCAGGACAACCCACAAGTCTGCAAAAATCTAAGATATGACATCTGGAGCAAATGCTCCAGGGGCCAATTGCTCCACTTCTTCCTCCAAGGAGCTAGAAAAATCTGCAAAAAGATAAAGTGGGCAAATGTGAACCGCGCTGATGCTGAAAAGAGCGGTATATAAGAGCCTGTAATAAATAAATAAATAATAAAAATAAATAAATGAACAGATAACATGACATGCACTATGAGCATCAGTTCAGTGGCATAGGACATCATTGTCCTATCAGGATGTTAGTAGCAAGGGACTGGCTATAAAGAAGTGGGTTAATGTAACTGTATTCCAAGTCTGTGCAAGAATAAGATAACATCATAGCATTTGTCTAAGGCTGGGATATCTGGCACTGATAGAGCTTAGAATGAGGCAACAGATACCATTGGACTGGCACTGCATGGAGGAGACACTTTGGGAAGGTGCCTCTGATTCCTTAATCGCCATGACAAGCATGAGGCTATTTTGTAAGCAGACCTTTTTGAAGTTTCACCCAAGTGTTAGAACTCATACTTTTTTTTGGAGAGTTTGAGAACGCTGCTATAGTAAGCACTAGCTTGTATAATAGCTATGATACATATTTCTCTTCATTCCCCCACTCTGATAGTCTTGGAAAGATGTCATCCCAGTAGGCATACATGGACCTAGATCTAGACCTTGAGAAACTGCCTTATTCAGCGAAGGGGTGCTAGGTGAGCAGTAGTGACTGTAAAATACAAGATGAAGTGCTTGCAACACCTCACAGAACCGACTTAGATGTACTCACCTCAATGTCACTTCAGCTTTGTGTACATGTGCTCCAGCTGCTCTGCCTCTTGTAGTCACAGATGCTGGATCTTTTTATTCAAGTCCTCTATTTAGAAACATGGAGAAAAAGAAGTATGCATAAGGAGACCATACAGGGACCATTATGCCCATGTAGTATTGCTACTCCCTTCTTGGTGCACATATAGCCCTACTGCTGTCTGGCTTCCTCTTCTTCTTGACTTGTACAAACCCTCTATGGGGTATGTATACTAAACCGTCTTAATGTTACCAGCGTTAGTTGCAGTCTTACTGTGACGAATGCCATATAAGGTAGTGGGCGTTCTGGTCTTAAGGTAGCATTTCGGGGTATCGTGCAATAAAGTCCATTATAGCGCGATAGAGGGAGCCATGGCACGTTAACACGCATTAGCCTTAATTAGGCGCGCTGACATATAATCATAGCAACAGAGGTGTAGGACACTGGTTAATACATTGACTGCTGATACAGTGGTCATGAGTTTGATCCCTTAGTGGGCTCAGTTAAAAGGCTGTCTGAGGCAATCCCTTTTCCTGCTTGTAACAGACACATCCCAACAATCTGCACTGCCAGCCAAAAAAGCCTCATCCCAGTGCCGCAACCTAATGCACCTTTTAAGGCGCACCGTAAGGCACATCATAAAGCACCACATCATCCAAGGCAAGTCATAATGTGCCCCAGAGGGTGGCAGGAAAGGTTAGCACCCTCCAAGGCAGCATATAAGGCGCCCCATAAGCTGGCCAAACCTAAGGTGCTGCGAAAGATGCTCCAGGGATGCTAAGGTGACACAGGAGATGGTGCCCAGGGGCACAAACGTGCCCCAAGATCACAAGCATGAAATGTATGGCTCAAACACAGATGTAAACACAGAGCACCAAGGAAAGGCAATGAACAAGTGATGGAAGGAAGTAGATGACAGAGCTCATGGACCAGCCAAATCTGCGTGCAGCCCATGTGACAGCAGGTAAAGTGGATAAACATATCGGGGGCAGCTGTACCGATGTACAGGGTGATGGTAATGTACAGTGCAACAATGACAGTGTGTGGCAGAGGATGGGGATACGTGTCCACCAGAGGAGGTAGAGGTGGCAGGATGAGTGCAATGACAGGAGGACAGAGGAGAGCCATGCAGTGCAGACACAGGAGAGGCAAGCATGAAGAGCCGCAATGCAGAAAAGTGTGCCTGTGCAGGACATGGGGTAGCAGCCTGCACATTAGGGCAGTACGCCACACAGCTGGCACACACACATAGACGGAAAGAAGGATGGATGGCAACAGTGATGAGGATATAATGTGGCGGCAGCACAGATCTGCACAGATATGACTGTTACACGAATGAAACGTAGTTGTGTAGGACAACCATAAAAAAAAAAAAGGGTAATAGAGAGAAATCTCTCTGGTACTGAAGTCATTGCATTAACCATTGTGCTACATCACTATGGGAGCTATCATACCAATGACTGACTACAGAAAGAGTGCACGTCACCATAAAACTGTCTGTTGTGGCTACCAGGATAGGATAGAACCAAGAGTACCCATAATGCAATTCACATGCAGAACAGCAGTCTACATCTGCTCACCAGATGGGGTATGCACCTCTACAGCATGTCAGCTTGGTAGGGGGGGAATGACCATGCGTGTTACTGGCACAGCGTACCCACAGGCCATGCCAATGTGCGTGTTCTGTGCTCACCCTGAGGGTGAGGTAGAGTGGCCAGCACCAGGTCCGCAGTACCCGGGTTGGTTGAGGTGGGCTTTGCTGCAGGTCTCCATCAGTGCCAGTGTGTGACAGGTATTTGTTGCAGAAACCTTTAGAAGGTCTCTGTGTCCATTTGTAATTGACAGTCATGTCTGGCCCTTGTGGACCATGATGCACACAACATAGTGCATATCCACTGTGCTTGCTATGGTCACCTACTTAAGGAGCAGGGGTGTGTCAGGGCTCACATGGCAACAATGTACTTAGCAAACCACCCTCTCTGGGTCAGGGTGGGGGACATGATCTGCCCCCAACAGACCCGCACCCTCACCCTTTGCAAGGTCAAGGTACATGAAACCAGGCTGTGGGGCCAACAACCCCAGTCTTAGTGGCAAACAGACAGCTGCTGCAGATCTGCACTTGGGACAGGGCCACTGGCAAATAGACGGACCCACTACAATCTGACATTCACCAGCAGAGGGCAGTCAGTGTGCACCTGCTGCCCCCTGCAAGGTGGTGCAGCCATACTGATGCTAACTGCAGGTAGTCTGCTAGCTAGTACATAGTGCATGTTCCTGGAGGAACTGTGTGCACTCAAAACTGGGACGTCAGCAAACACACCATGCAGGTACATCAGTGATTGGGCCCCAGAAAAAAAGAACCCATTAATATCACTTGCGAGAAATACTGTACAGCACTATGGGGGAACCTAGCCATGCTGTGGTCACTGCTCAGTCAGGGTGAGAGTGACCTCCCAGCATGACATGCTGTGGCCACCCTGTCCATGCAGGTGGTGGTCAGGCACTATAGTGTCCCAGCCATAGGCCTATACCCTGTGCAAATGCATCCTGCCCATGCCACCCTGTCCGGGCCATACCCACAGTACCTTGCTCCTCATTATGGACATTGGCAGGCTAACACTGGAAACAGTGCAAGCAGTGTGCGCTCAGTAAGATGTAGGCAGCCACAACACACTGGATACACAGACACACACTCCCACAACTATTTCAGCATTGTGCAAATATAGAGGTTTGTGGCAGCCCTGGCCGCCACACCAGTCCTGGGCACAGTGCAGGCATTGCTATGGAACTCAATACTGTTAGGGTCACTCCCCGGAATTGTAAACACTGTCAGAATCAATAACTGAAATACACTCCACAGATATCAGAAAGGTTGCTATGATGAATCTCTATCAACAAATTGTGTTTAACTTAGGATTTGTTAGCTGACATTAATCATAGCAACCTTTTGATATATGTGGAACGTGTTCCCAAGTTTAGGACGGCATTGCTAAGGTATGCAGGTGCCAGTATTGGGAGATGCTGCTCCATGCAGGGCCCAACAGCCTGACTCTTCATGAGACTTTGGATAGTGAAGCCTGTGGGTATGCCCCTGTTGGCCGCTGCTCTAGGGCAGAGGTTCCCAACTCCGGTCCTGGTGGGTCAAACACTGTTCAGGTTTTCATGCTGTCCCTAATGAATATGCATGAGATACATTTGCATACAATGGGGGTGGCACATACAAATGCAGCACTGGCATATTTATTAGGGACAGCATGAAACCTGAATGGTGTTTGGCCCTCCAGGACTGCAGTTGGGAAACTCTGCTCTAAGGATTGCATATGTTTATGGTGTCTGTGCTCTGTAGGGTAAAACATAGGCATTTCAGGCATGTTTATTGTATCTGCAATAAAGGTTCTGTCTTTATTACCACAGTTTAGTACTGGTTATATTATGGGGAAAGGGTTGGCAGGAGCCACAGCTGGGACTTGAACTTGTGACTTTCTGCTCCTGAACACACTGGCTGTGTGTACTGCACCACACTATTGCCACAGGGACAGATCATTCCCTGGGGATACCATGACTGTTCGTCCGGCAGACCTTGTCTGTTGCAGTGCACAGCACCCACCTAAACGGGGCTTGGCTGTGGTCTGCTGTGGGCAGATGTCATTGCCCCCTCTGCCACCAGCACCCCTCCACCACCATGCTGACATGCCCTTATGACGGTGGTGCTGGTGGTGCGCAGTCCCAGGCCATCCAATGTGCCGGTAGTCAGATGTCTATGTTGTGGGTTCTCGGGTAGGGGTGCCTACATGGATATGCGCGCTTCCCCCCGGCACTGCCTGCCAATGTTATGTGCCCTTGGGGGTACCTGCTGGGTAATATCCCCTGTGACACTGTGGGACACACACTCGTGCCCATGTTGGACCCTCATCAGTTGCTGTCTTGCTGCTTTACAGTTTTCGGTATTCCTATGTGCCACCTAGGTATCTGTCTAGTCCGTACTGTGCCCCAGCTGGACCACAGCATGTGCTGCCTGAAACCCCCTGTATCCCATTTGCAGCATCAGTACAGTTGCCCTTTCCTACATGCCCACTCTGCTGTTGCTGCACATGTGCACGCCATAACAAACTTGCCCAATCTAAACGAAAGAAACTCTGATCAGCGCTATTTCAATGTGGGATCATTAACTTTGTAGGGGGACAGAGCATAGACCCTTCCAAACATGATATCTTAATTTTTACGCTTTGTCAGTAGTGTTGCTTTATGTTTATCATTAATATCACTATTGGCCAGCTTGGTTATAGGGACTGTATATGTGGTTCTGGTCATTTTATATGCTTATTTGCCTTTTTGGTTCCTGCACATGTATCACTACTATCACTTTTTCTGGGTTTCCCTGCCTTTGCTGCACATTTCTGACTGAAATGGTTTCTCTTTCCTGCAAATGTGCCTTAACGTGAGGGTTTCACTGGCATTAGTCCCCCATGACACTAACCCTGTGTGCTGTGACCTACCCTCAGATCTATATAATTACTGTCCCCTCCCTGCCCTGATTGACATCCCCAGAAGAAGAATCGAACCGCTGCTGATCGCTGGAAGCAGCGGTATATAAGTGTGTATTAAATAATAATAATAATAATTAAATAATTAGTTTTCAGACCCGGATTTCACAGCGTTAGTGTGCCTGGAGCCTCTCCCCGCCCATTCTCCACCCATTGACCCCTTCTCTCTGCCCTCTGGGAAGCCTTACTCTACCCTACAGACCCGGATTTCACAGCGTTAGTGTGCCTTAACGCCGCAGCTGCGTTATTGCGCGATAAGTGACGTTATTGCACGATAATATGGCATGATAATGTCAACTATCCCACGATAATACCACCGCTGCGACGGTAAGACGGTTTAGTAAACATACCCCTATATTTCACCCATGCATTCTGTCATTTCTGCCTGTAACAATTCCCTTGAGATAGTAATATATGCCTTTACAGTCCTTTTGCTGAACTGAGTGTCATATTGGCAAAGAGTTTGACAGCCACAAGTGATCCTCTTGGCCACCCAGTCTGTCCTGTCCTTTTTGTCCTCACTGGTATAGATACCTCCAAGTTGCCAAGAATAGTCTCTGTCTACCTGCCAGAATCTTTCTTATCAAGGGCAACCTTTTTTTCTTCCTCCTCAGACTGCAATGTCTTAGGAAGAGAAAGGTACTCATTCCACAAGTTTTACTCTCCTCTCTCTCACCTCATGAAAGTTTCCCAGTGGCTCCTGAGCCAACCACCTTGCAGCTGTGTATAAAGTCCTTTGAAATGGCAAACAAGGGCTTTCCAAAGCTGGATCAAGTAGCCTTCCTTCTCCGCACACCAGGGATAAACAATAGCTGCTTCTCTTTCATGAGGACAAGTTGTGCAAGGAGGTGCACAAAGCAATTTGTGCTGTTGAGTCTATGCCGACTCCTGACAACCTAACAGCCCCTGGAATTTTTTTGAAGGTGTGACTGGAAGTAGATTGCTGGGCCCTTCTTCCAACACGATGGAGGGTAAAATGACTTGCTCAAGGCCACAAAGGAGTGCCAGTGGGAACTGAACCCTGGTCTCTTGGTCAACAGGCTGCTACTCTAACCACAATTCATCCACATAGGCAGAAAAATTGGGCTTCCTCACCTGTAGATCTAGTTTTCTAATCTCTCCATGCATAACCGTAAGAACATGAGTTATACTTAAAACATAAAAGCATAACATTTACGTACCTACTCTGTTTGCTCATACTTTGCTGTTATGCACATATTATTCCTGCTGGAATTCTTCAAATAAAAGTCAAACTTCTGTGTCAAAAGACCTGAATTATGCAAACTTCTGCATGCTTTGTCAAATAACAAAGCATATCGTTTGGAATGATTCTTAATTTAAAATACAATACAGAAAAAATTGCAAAAAGTGCAACATTTTGAATTATTATGTAGAGAATTCCAGCAGGAGTAAACATATTATAGGCAATGAAAATATGCATATCAAAGGTGGGAATCTCGCTGTACCTTTTATAAAATACTTATGCATGGCTACATTAGCTTATGAACCCTATACAACATTACTAAGTCGCTACTACTACTGCTTCTCATTTGTATAGCGCTACAAGGTATATGCAGCACTGTAGGTATACATTTAGGAGACAGTCCCTTCTCTAGAGAGCTTGCAGTCTAATCAAGGCAGACAACACAACAACTAGGGACTAGGGTGACTCTAGGGCAATGATAAAGAGAACAAGGGAAAAAAATCCATTTTCAATTTAATTTGTACTCCACTGGGAAGCTAGTGAAGCTGCATTAATATGAGATCAATTCTGTCTCTAAATTTACATCTTATAGCAACCCACATAACAATGTTTTATAGCAATTCAACAGTTCACAATGATTTTTTGAAGACCAATCAACAGTAGTCTTCCCTTATTTTATTTTATTTATTTAGGATTTCTATACCACTTTTTTCAGTAGATCAAATGCGGTTTACATTGAACAACATCTGAGATGTACAATATACAGTACAAAATCAATTACATGAAACAATTGAACTATGTACAGTTTTTTAAACAAACGTGGACTATATCTAGCCTTAGTTGTGAACTATGTAGATTGCCCGCCGATTTAGCTGCAAAGTAAGCAGTATAACATGAATTACATGAAGTAAATTGAAGTATATACAGTATGTTTTAGCAGTGCAATAACTGATTCTAGCCTAAGTAGTGAATTGTGTAGCGTCTAGTGCAGCGATGGCGAACCTATGGCACGCGTGCCAGCTGTGGCACGCGAAGGCCTTGCAGCTGGCACGCGTGAAGGTCCGCAAAAAAAGAAAAAGCGGGCTCTGGCTGCTGCCGCGGACGCGGCAGCATGCAGTGTCCCGCGGGGGCCCCCTCCGCGCTAAGCCCCTCTGCAAGGGCTTTCAGATTCGCGAGGGAGACAGCGTCTCCCTCGCGTCTCTGTTAAGCCCGTAGGGGTTTAATGGGAAATTTCCATCAGCCCCTTTAGACGCGAGGGACTGATGGGAAATCCCATTCGCCCCTGCGGGCTTAACAAGAGACGCGAAGGAGACGCTGTCTCCCTCGCGAATCTGAAAGCCCTTGCAGAGGGGCTTAGCGGGCGGAGGGGGCCCCGCGGGACACTGCATGCTGCCGCGTCCGCGGCAGCAGCCAGAGCCCTCTTTTTCTTTTTTTAAATTTGCCGGGGGGGGGGGGGGTTTTGGGAAGGCAAATGGGCTGGGGGGGGGGGGGGGGGTTAGGACTGCTAATGGCTAGGAGGGGGGGGTTAGGACTGCTAATGGGCTAGGAGGGGGGGGGGTTAGGACTGCTAATGGGCTAGGGGGGGGGGTTAGGACTGCTAATGGGCTAGGGGGGGGGGGTTAGGACTGCTAATGGGCTGGGGGGGGGGGTTTGGACTGCTAGTGGGCTAGGAGGGGGGTTAGGACTGCTAATGGGCTAGGAGGGGGGTTAGGACTGCTAATGGGCTAGGAGGGGGGGGATAGGACTGCTAATGGGCTAGGGGGGTTAGGACTGCTAATGGGCTGTGGGCTGATGGGGGCTGTCTGGAAATGGGGTGATGGGGGTTAGGACTGCTAATGGGCAGGGGGGGGTTAGGACTGCTAATGGGCTGGGGGGGGGTTTGGACTGCTAATGGGCTGGGGTTAGGACTGCTAATGGGCTAGGAGGGGGGGTTAGGACTGCTAATGGGCTAGGGGGGGTTAGGACTGCTAATGGGCTGTGGGCTGATGGGGGCTGTCTGGAAATGGGGTGATGGGGGTTAGTACTGCTAATGGGCTAGAGAGGGGGGGTTAGGACAGCTAATGGGCTAGGGGGGGTTAGGACTGCTAATGGGCTGGGGGGGTTAGGACTGCTAATGGGCTAGGGGGGGGTTAGGACTGCAAAGGGGCTAGGGGGGGTTAGGACTGCAAATGGGCTGTGGGCTGTTGGGGGCGGTCTGGAAATGGGTGATGGGGGGTTAGGACTGCTAATGGGCTAGAGAGGGGGGGTTAGGACTGCTAATGGGCTAGGGGGGGTTAGGACTGCTAATGGGCTGGGGGGGTTAGGACTGCTAATGGGCTAGGGGGGGTTAGGACTGCTAATGGGCTGTGGGCTGATGGGGGCTGTCTGAAATGGGGTGATGGGGGGTTAGGACTGCTAATGGGCTAGAGAGGGGGGGTAAGGACTGCTAATGGGCTAGGAGGGGTGTGTAAGGACTGCTACTGGGCAGGGGGGGGTTAGGACTGCTATTGGGCAAGGAGGGGGGGGTTAGGACTGCTAATGGGCTAGGGGGGGGTTAGGACTGCTAATGGGATGGGGGGGGTAGTACTGCTAATTGGCTGGGGGGGGTAAGGACTGCTAAAGGGCTAGGAGGGGGGGGGTTATGACTGCTAATGGTCGAGGGGGGGGTTAGGACTGCTAATGGGCTAGGAGGGGGGGGGGTTAGGACTGCTAATGGGGCTAGGGGGGGGTTAGGACTGCTAATGGGCTAGGAGGGGGGGTTAGGACTGCTAATGGGCTAGGGGGGGTTAGGACTGCTAATTGGCTGTGGGCTGATGGGGGCTGTCTGGAAATGGGGTGATGGGGGTTAGGACTGGTAATGGGATAGGGGGGGGTAAGGAATGCTAATGGGCTAGAGAGGGGGGTTAGGACTGCTAATGGGCTAGGGGGGGGGTTAGGACTGCTAATGGGCTGATGGGAGGGGGTTAGGACTTGAGGTGGGCTGTTGGGTGGGGTTAGGACTGGAAATGGGCTGATGGGGGGTTAACACTGGAGGTGGTCTGATGGGGTTAGGACTGGTAATGGGCTATGGGGGGGTTAGGACTGGTAATGGGCTATGGGGGGGCTGGGACAAGAAATGGGCTGATGGGGAGGGGTTAGGACTTGAGGTGGGCTGATGGGGTTAGGACTGGTAATGGACTGTGGGCTGATGGGGGGGTTAGGACTGGCAATGGGCTATGGGGGGCTGACTGGAAGTGGGGGGTTAGGACTGGTAATGGGTTATAGGGGGGGCTTAAACTGAAAATGGGGTGATGGGGGGTTAGGACTGGAAGTGGGTTGATGAGGGGGGGATAGGACTGGTATTGGGTTTGCGGGGCTGCTAGGACTGGAAATGGGCTGATGCAGGGACTAGAAGGGAATGGATGCTGGGTGAGGCTGGAACTAGAAGGGAGCTGGTGTTGGGGGAGGATTAGAATGGGATGGGGCTGGGAGAGTAAAATGGAGAGGGGAAAAATATTTTGTGTGGGAGGGATAAAAAATCTACAATTGGCCGGGTATTGGGAGAGTAAGTGGGGATTGAGGATGGAGGGTAAATTTTGAGTAGATGAAATAGGAATGAGGAAAGAGCCAAAGGAGAAAGATTAGTATGTTAAAGCAGATGTAGAGAGAGAATGGAAAAAAAAAACAAGAAGACAGAAGAAAGGACAAATTGACAGCAGATGGAGAGTTAGCATAAGACACGAATAAACCATAAGAAAGAGGATGGAACAAATACAACAGAAAAAAAATGCACAAAATGTAGAAAAAAATATCTTAATTATGAATTTATTAACTGGAATATTTCAGCTATTGTAAATCTTCATCATTAATTTATGCGCTTTGTATATTACAAGAGTAAATTAATATATAGTTATATATCTACAGTGTTGTTGTATATTCCAAGTTTGGCTTTTGGGTTCCCAGTTTAATTATTGTCTTCCTGTTTCTAAATTGTGATTCCTTGTTTGGTGATGGTCTGTTCTGCATGTGTAACTGAGCTGAGGTATTCTGTTTATATAATTCCTATTTGACATTGCCACTTGTTCTTTCCCCAGTAGGTCATGTATTGTTGTTCTCTGAGATGTATTGGTTTAATATTTGCAGTGTTGCCTTTTGATAGGTAGAGTATGGTGCTTTGTGAGTCCTGGTAGTGCTGTTAGGATACGGCGGTTTGCTATGGGTTCTAAATGGGCAGCGTTTGTAGTAGTTCCTAATGTGCCTGGCGGTTGGTACTGGATTATAGTAATGTAGAAAACCTTTTAGTCTTTCTTTATCCATATACTCATTAAGAGGCATGTTTACTAAAAGTTAGTGTATGGTAACATTATGCAAATATTTATGCAAATGAAGCACCTTATGCAAATGGGGCTTTAATTGACGTGCTGGCACTTTGAGGAAATTCTTTGGTTTTGTGCGGCAGTTTGGGCACTCGGGCTCAAAAAGGTTAGCCATCACTGGTCTAGTGTGTTATTGCGGAAACATGTATTACTTTCATCAAATAATCCTGTTGAAATAAAGGAAGATTTTTTTTTCTCATAAATCTCAGTTAGCAAAAGCATGACTGCAACTGAGAATTTGGGGTCAATATTCAGTCACCACAGTCAGTGCTTTTTTTTAAATGCTGGCCGCGGTGGATAAAGAAAACTGCTATACAGCACCAATATCTATGTGGAGGCCAATTCAAGTTTGTGAATCCACAGGCCATCCAGACCTCTGGATGGCCAGGAGATGCACCCGATTCTGCTCCTACGAGGGCTAGATGCCCCCATTGGAGCAGAATCGCATCACAGTGGCTGGACGTCCAGAAGGAGCCAAGATTCAGACACCCCGGACGTCCAGCCACTTCCCCGGATAGCTCAGCCGGGCTCCAGAATGGAGCGGCTGTGGCATGGTGTCCTGTTGCCATGCCACCACGGCTCCATTCAGGAGCCATGATCCCTGGCCACTGAATATAAACTTCTTTCCCCGCAACTCGACCCCTAATCTGGCCTTCCATGGCCAGGATCGGGCTGCAGGGAATTTCCTGCACCTCTTCACCTCTTTGATGGCGCCTGGCTCTGTGGTCCCCTGCCAACCCCGAACCAGCCCTGCCAACCGCCCACCCCTCCTACCCTTGCTCCTCCCCATTTCCCACACTCTCATGCCCACAAATTGAGCTCCCCGCACAAGTCGGTTATATGTGCGGGGCGCTCTGTGGCTGCCAGTCTGGTCCAGAGGTTTAGCGGGTCTGGATGTCCAAATTGGACATCAGTCCAACACAAAAGCACAAATCCACGTGCACCGATCAAACCCAGTCAGAAATGTGGATAGCACAGGAAGAATACTTTTATTAAACCACTTTTAGCCAATGGCCCGACACAGGCCGTGTTTCGCTATGTCTTCATCAGACCCGCTAAACTAGTATCAGAATCTACCCCATAGTGGTTGGTACTGAATGTCTGGATAATGTGAACTGCTTAGAGCAGGGTTTTTCAACCCAGCCCTCGGGATCCAGGTAGCCAATCAGGTTGTGAGGATAACCACAATGAATATGCATGAGATAAATTTGCATGCACTGCCTCCATCATGCAAGTCTCTCTCTCATACATATTCATTGTGGTTATCCTGAAAACCTGACTGAATAGGTGTGTCCTGAGGAATGGGTTGAGGACCCCTGGCTTAGAGTATTATGATCAGTGGTATAAAGACACTTTGACTCATGGCTCTCCTCCTTTCTGGATGCATCTTCCCCTTCCCTTATTCTTGGGGATTTTAAAACTCACATTGATGACCCTTCTGACCCTTATGCCTTAAAGTTCCTTTCCTAACTTTCTCATTTAACCTCCAACTGTGTTCTACTGCTCCTACTCACAAGCATGGTCACTGTCTTGACCTCGTCTTCTCCTCCAACTGTTCACCCTCCAACATCTCCACCTCAGTCCTGCTCTTATCTGACTATCACCTGCTAACCTTCACCCTTAACCACCCCCATCTTGGTCTCGCTCAATCTCCACCAACATGTTTTGGAATCTTCACACTATCAACCCTTCAGCTCTCTCCACTGCTGTCTTATCATCTTTTGCTCCACTATGTCATCTGAGTCCATTGATGAGGCAGTATCCTCCTATAATACTATACTCTCCTTTCATCTGGATGCACATGCTCCTCCCATTCCATGCCCTGTGAAGTATACCATATCTCAACCCTGACTGTCCTTGACAACCCACTACTCACATTCCTATGTCTGCTCAGCTGAGCACCATTGGCTTAAATCACATACCCTTGCTGACTATTTACATTTCAAATTCATGCTAATCTCTTTCCAGTCAGCCATAGCACTCACCAAGCAAGAGTACTATGTCCATTTGATTAACTCTCTTGCCTCTGACTCTCATCGTCTCTTTGCTTTGCTCATCTCTCCTCAAGGTTCCTCCTCCCCAGTCCCTCTTTCACTTTCTACCAAGATCTTGGCTGTCTACTTCCATGACAAAGTCTAAAAGATTAGCCTTGAATTCTCCTCCACTTCATCTTCCCCCTCTTCAATCCCAAATCTTTCCCTCACCTTCTATCACAATTTCTTCCTTTTCTGAAATCACTGAGGAGGAAACTGCAAATGTTCTCTCCTCCTCCAAATTGACTACCCGCTTCTCTGATCCCATTCCCACCCATCTACTAAGTGCTATCTCTTCTGCCATCATCCCTTCTATAGGTCATATTCTTAACCATTTGCTCTTCACTGGAACTGTTCCTGTGACCTTCAAACATGCTCAGGTTACTAGATCCTACCTGTCATTCCAGTTATCAACCTCTCTCTCTCCTTCTCTTTGCTTCAAAACTACTCAAAGAAGTGACTCACCGCCATTGTCTTGACTTTCTTTCCTTTCAAACCCTTCTGGATCCTCTGCAATCTGGCTTTCATCTTTTGCATTACAAAGAAATGGTTTTTACCAAAGTCTCCAACGACTTGGTCCTTGCCAAATCCAAACACCTTTATTTGTTCCTCATCCTTCTTGACCTTTCTGCTGCCTTTGACACTGTTAATCACCACCTTCTCCTCAATACCCTGTCTTTGCTTGGATTTAGGAGCCCTGTTCTGTTCTGATTATCATCTCTCCAATCACACTTTTAGTGTATGTTCTGGTGGATCCTCCTCTACTGTCATCCCACTTTCAGTTGGTGTACCTGTCTGGGGACCACTCCTTTTCTTTCTCTACACACAGTCCCTTGGTGCACTTATTTCCTCCCATTTTTTTCAGTACCATCTTTATGCTGATGACTCCCAGATCTACTGTACTTCTCTGTGCCTAAAATCTCTCCAAGAATCCAGGCCCATATCTCTGCTTATTTGGCAGTGCTGCCTGGATATCTCCCGCCATCTGAAATTGAACATGGTCAAAACTGGGCTCCTTATCTTTCCCCCTAAACCCACCTTCTCCCTTCCTCCCTTCTCTATTTCTGTGACTAACACTGTACTCCTCTCTGTTTTCTCAGCTCACAACCTTGGGGTCATCTTTGACACTATTCTCTCTTTATCTGCACACATTCAACAAATGTATAAAACCTGTCACTTCTTTCTCTATAATACTGGCAAAATTCATCCCTTCCTTTCTACACACATTACTAAGACCCTCACCAACTCACTAGTCACCTCCCATCTTGACTATTGTAAACTGCTCCTCACTGGTCTCCCTCTGAATCATCTTTCTCCCCTTCAATCTGTTCAGAACTCAGCTGCACGGCTTATCTTCCACCAATGACACTAAGCTCATGTAACCCATTTTCTCACGTCTCTTCACTGGCTTCCTATTCATTTCTGCATCCAGTTCAAACTTCTGCTACTTACCTACAAGTGCAGTCATTATGTAGCTCCTCACTGCTTTTCCTCTCTTATCTTTCTTTGAACTCCTCCTCGGGAACTCCGTTCCTCTGACAGATCCCTTCTATCTGTGCCCTTCTCTGCCACTGCCAACTCCAGACTTCATTCATTCCACCTTGTTGCTCCATATGCCTGGAACAAACTACCTGAGTCAATTCGTCAGGCTCCTGCTCTAGCCCTATTCAAATTCAGGCTGAACATCCATCTCTTTGAGGCTTCTTTTGGATCCTGATTCTCCTCATTCTCTAGTATACTGCTTATGTGCATCTTACATACTCTAGTCCCCAGTTTTGCGCTTCTTTTTTTTTTGTCTTGGTTAGATTTAAGCTGTGATGAGCAGGGACTGTGTCTTACATCTTTATGTACAGAGCTGCATATGTCTGATAGCACTAGACAAATGATTAGTAGTAAAGTAGTAGTAGTAGTAGATTTTAATAAAATAAATAAATTAAATAATGTGGTGATCAGCGGTACTATATGGATAGCAGTGATATTCTGTTGACTATCTGAATCGCCATCTAGGTAAGTTAGGACAGAGAGTTAAACCAGAGAATAGACTGAATATTGCCGTTGTCTAGATGATTTGTCATTCTACCCTTCTTCCACCCATACACTGCCCTGGCACTATCTAGATAGTACTGAGGTGCTCTTTAAGATATTGAATGGCACTATAAAGACCTTGCCGCTAAAAATCATTAGAAAACCCTGGCCAGCGCCACTTGATAGTAGCATCTACCATCTAGATAAGAGCACTGTTTGTTAATATAATTTCTACTAGATACGGTCTGTCTCTGAACGTGTATTTGTCTCACACAAAAAAAATGGATACGTTCAACGTTATCAAAACTATGGGAACTATAGGTTTCAAAAATCTTTAAGTTCCAAAAGCTTTTCAAAACATTCTAAATAACAACGTATATACAGCGAAAAACAGGTCTCAGAACTTTAGCCACCAAGAGACGAACGTCTACTGAAATGGAGACTTGGAACATCAATGACCTTTCTTTAAACTTTTCGCTGGTAATAAGTTAAGAACATAAGATCATAAGATATGCCATACTGGGTCAGACCAAGGTCCATCAAGCCCAGTATTCTGTTTCCAACAGTGGCCAATCTAAGTCATATGTACCTAGATTGGCCACTGTTGTTTTATTAATTTAATTAAACTATCACCCTCACCATGAAAGCTTTTTAGCTGGTAAACATTTCCAATAGTGTCAAAAATATCTACTTAAACTCATTATTCTATAGTAAACATCTGAACCTTTATGTCTCAAAATCAAGGTCAGAAAAGACACTAATCATCCACTTAGCTTTCATTAAGATGAGGACTGATTTTCAATTGCAGCTCAGCTCCGTGAGAATCTCAACGCTCAACCTGGGCACCACTGAGGCATTTCACAGCCACAGTTTCATCTGGAGATCTCACCCATCAAGTTCTACAATCGAAACAGAAACATAAACACATAATATTACTATCTACTTCCTAACCTCACCCATACTATAAAACTTAAAAACACTAAAAACCTCTCCTTACTTTCCAGCAATGCTGCCTGCGTCTACACTGTTTTCAAAATTTTAAAACTTCGTTAGAGTTTGTTTGAAACAACGCCGGCTACTACCTTCGCCAAGCGCCATTGACCACCTTACAAGTTGATTCAGACGCCACGTATGCGGAATGCCGTGCTCTAACCGCCCCTTTAAACTCCCAGCTGGTACATCAAATGACGTCACTCATAATTCAACCCACCGGTTTGCCAGTAAATCCCGAGGCTCACACTACCGTTAAACATTGACAAGCCTTCCAGGGTGCATCCAGCCATGGAAAAATAACCATCATCCCCTCAGCTATCAGCTGTATTGATGACCTATACTGAAACATAGCCAACTCACATCAAATTCTACCCTACAAATTACTATATACAAACCGCCCAATCAATAGAGGTATTTAGCCCGCCCGGACTAACCGTCCCAATCTATAAATCCAATGTTGTTCTCTAATTAAAAGTGTCTTATCATGTGTCTTACCCACGCTAGCATGATCAACCTTATCGATCACAAAACAACGAAGTTCCTCAAATATATGGCCCGCAGTTATACAATGGGACACGATGAGGGCTTCTACCCTACTATGTTTCAGTCTACTCCGATGTTCTCGTATCCATGTTCTGAGCATCCGCATGGTTTTCTCCACGTATAATAAGCCACACGGGCATTGAATCCCATACACAACACTTTCTGATTCACAATTAGTATGAAATCTCAATAAGTAATCTGTCCCACGATACGTAAAATTGGTTATTTCCAGAGTCACCTCACAGACATCACAATTTCCACATTTCACATTACCGCCACCGGTCGTCAGCGTTGTTCGAGGGACCAGAACCACCGGGCTAAGCCTATCTTTCAAATTTCTTCCTTTCTGCCACACACAGCGGATTTTCTTGTCCCCTACACCAGGAACTGCCCGAAGCACATTCTGATGTTTCCGTACGATTTTCTGTATCGATCGACTCAAAGGGGAAAAACCCGTGACTAGATTAATTTTATCTGAATCCCACTGTGCAGCCTCAGATGTAGGGCGGTGGGTTAACAATAAACTCCTGTTATTAAATAACGCTCTATAATAGGCTCTTTTCACCACTCGTTCAGGATAGCCCCGTGCTAAAAAATCTTGAATAAGACATTTAGCCAATTGTTTAAAATCTTGCACCTCCGAGCAATTCCTCCGATATCTCAAAAACTGCAAGAACGGGAGACTTTCTTTCAACTGCCGGGGATGTTTACTCGTGAAATGTAAGAACGTATTACGGTCAGTTTTCTTCTTAAAAACTGACGTTTTCCATGCGGAACCTCCCCGGGTAACCTCCACGTCTAAATATGTAATCATATCTTTGTGATAGACATAAGTGAATTTAATATGGGGATCACAACCATTGATCCATTGAAAGAACTGCAACAATCGTTCCTCCGGTCCTTGCCACAATAAAAACACATCGTCAATAAACCTTTTCCAAACCAGAAGGTTATTAGTAAACAGGGAATCACCCAACCAATGTGTCTCAAAAGTACTCATATAGAAATTGGCGATAGACGGGGCGCATGTCGCACCCATCGCGATTCCTGAGATTTGGTGATAGAGTTTACCTTCAAACACAAAGTAATTTCTGTAAATCGCCAATCGTGCTAGTTCCACCAGGAAATCTACCTGTTGATCTGAAAGATCCCCCCTCAGGGCCAAAGTATGCTGTACCGTCTCTAATGCTCCCTGCTGGGGTATACTAGTATATAAAGAGGTGACATCCATGGTGACCAGGATCGTATCTTGGGCAGTCACCCATTCAGACATGTTTTGTACAACCTCCAAAAAATGGGTAGTGTCATGTAAATAAGATGGTATGGTTGTCAATAAGGGGCAGAGAAAAGAGTCTAAATAAATAGACAGCGGCTCTAATATGCTCCCTTTCGTGGACACTATGGGGCGCCCTGGTGGTTCATGCAAATTTTTATGGATTTTGGGTACAGTATAAAACTTAGCCATACTTGGAGATACTGTATTCAAAAATTGAAATTCTTTTTTAGATAATAATTTGTTTTGTAGTGCTACCTTAGTGAGTTGCTGAATTGTGAGTTGCAAGGATTCTAAGGGATCCGCCATAAGTTCCTTATAGGTCGATCTATCCCCTAATTGTCTCCTCGCTTCTGTCACATAATAGTCCCGCCGCATAACCACCACCGCACCCCCCTTGTCAGCCCGCCGAATAACTATATCACTACGGTCCTTCAATTCACATAAAGCCTGAGTCTCTCGACGTGATAATGCTGTATCATGTAGCTTAGTGTGTTTCTCTGCATCCTGTATGTCTTGTAGAACCACTAAGCTACATGATAAAGTTTAAAGAAAGGCCGTTGATGTTCCAAGTCTCCATTTCAGTAGACGTTCGTCTCTTTGTGGCTAAAGTTCTGAGACCTGTTTTTCTCTGTATATACGTTGTTATTTAGAATGTTTTGAAAAGCTTTTGGAACTTAAAGATTTTTGAAACCTATAGTTCCCATAGTTTTGATAACGTTGAACGTATCCATTTTTTTGTGTGTTAATATAATTTAACACACATTAAATAATGCAAGCCACCTTATTCTTAATGGAGGCTATTTACTAATTAAGCTTAGCTTGAATTAAGGTATGTTCATGTGCACTAATGTATGTTAACTGGTTAAGCACATTAGTAAATGAGGCCCTTAACTTGAGCTGTCATGGCAGTATCTATCCAAAATGACCCCTAGACTCTGTTTCTGTGAGGACTACTTATAAGAATGAAGGAAGAGGGGGGGGGGGGGCGTGACAAGAAGGCGACCTGAATATTTGCTGCTCTGTACTTTTCTTGGATGGGGAATCAAAAAGCGAAGACTAAGGCTGGGAAATCTTCCTTGGATGCTCAGATAGTGTCATTATCCAGTCTGATGGATCGAATTTTGCATGGGGAGACCCCGATGCTGAGCTCTTGGGTGGGTCCTGCAGTTTCGATGCCGCAGCCAGTGGACTCGGCATCCATCACAGATGCTGATATCTCATTATCCCCAGAAGAACGTTGCCCCCCTCTGCCTCCCAGCGCAGGGGCGATCTCAACAAACAGATCTGGTGGGCCACTGCTGGAAGTCAGCGTGATGGAATCTGCCATTCAAGGGGGAGCAGCCACTGATGACGCCGGAGAGCTGCCTGCCCCAATTTTACGGGTAGCATCTGCAGAAGTATTTTGAAAGGGCTAGAGCCCGATGGAAAGGATGGCGTGAATGCTGGTGCTCCTTCCTCATTTCATCCAGGTTGCCTGCTGTTTTTCTTGTTGCTGTGCCTCTGGTAAGGCCCGAAAATTTTACTTTAGAAACTATTTGGGAATCTATTATGAATTTAACTGTTGCTGTGTCCAGCAAACTCAACAGCTTCAATCGAAAATTCAAGATAATGCAAATGTTATTGCTCAACACCAGATTTTGATTGAGGCTTCCACAGCTGAGCAAGATGTTAAAGTTAACCTAGTTCAGGATGCAAATGTTTCTATTATGAAAGACCTTGTTTCTGTTAGAGCTAAATTGGAAAATCTGGAAAATTTGTCAAGGGCTGTCAAACTTAGGTTTTTTAACTTTCCAAAATCTTCTATGGTTTCTCCCCGGGAAATGTTTCAGAAATATTTGACTGAAGTGCTACAGGTTCCTAAGCAGCTGGATCCTCCTATATCCAGGATTGTTGTAGTACCTTCCTATGGGGAGTAAGGAGTCCTCTGGGAATCCCCAGGGAATGGATACATTGAATGTCACTGCACTATTGGAGGACTTGCAATCTAAGACTGTGACCACTGCTATGCTTATGGTTACTTGTGCTTTAAGTTTGGATTTAGATTAGATACTGAAGCTTTATTTCAGAAAAAAACTAGTCCCTTTTTTAGGCCAGGTTTTTAGGGCCATCCTTGACCTTGCACGTGAAATACAAAAGCGCAGAAGAGAATTTCTTCTTTTAAAACCTGGTGTTCTACAGCTAGAGGCAATGTTTTTCCTTAAATTCCCCTGCAAATGTCTAGTTAAGTTTAATACTGTTAATTGTTTTTTTTCAACCTAATAAGTTGTCATTCTATATTAATGCTAGGCACCATTTGATTTCCTCTGCCACCCTTCCTGAAACGTGAAGATGCCATATAGGTTTGTGCAGGTTATTGCTGTTTTCCTTTTTTTTTCTCCTTAATTGTTTTTTTCTTCCCTTTTCCCTTGCTAGTCCATGTGTTCCTTCTTATTCTGTGGACTTATAGAATATAGCATTGTGATTTTTTTCTTATTATTTTTTTTGTATTTCATATTTTCCTTTTTCTAACAAGGGTATGCTTGATTTATTTCGAAAATTGAAAAAAAAAGAATTAAGGAAAATACATTTCTAAGTTAGCTTGGCACACAAGGCTTTACTTAAGTTGATTTTGTACAATGATATTTAGTACTAGCGATAATGACAGTAGCTGCTGCAAGACACCTACAATAAAATACATAGAAAGGTGTTTGCCACCTCCAGTGATGTTCTGGAGAAGTCAAGAAAGAACAACCAGGTCCAGCTTTAGTGGTGATGAGCTTAATAATGTGTTAAACAAAATAGTATTGCTAATGAACATATCAGTCTATCCAACCCTATTGGCCACATGTAAAGGGGTTTTATAGAACATAATACTTATCTAACCCAACTAGACTCACGACACCATCATGATAAATCTAACCCTCAACCTGTGTTGTCTTAATGTTGTTAAATACCCTCATGTTAAATGTTGTAAAGTACCCACATGTTGAATGTAACCCAATTGTGATGTAATGTAACTACTTTGATTGTAGGATAAGGTGGTATACACGTATGTCTAAATAAATAAATAAATATTCCAGTCCTTCTTAAATAGAAGAAGCCAGACCACTTTAAAGGAAGCAAAGCTGGGATATCTGTGGTGATATGGATGGGACCAGATAAAACCCCAGGCCCAGAGTGAGGAAAGAAGGTCCCAAGAATATCCTAAGAGTAAGTCTGTATAGAAGACTTGGTTGTAATCCTGTTTTGAGCATGCAAGGTAAGTCAAGCATGTTTTCTGTCTATAAATATTTTTCCTTTTGCTCTGAATATGTGCTCAACTGACCTTGTTTATGTTTACAAGCCTTACAAAGGTCCAGAAGCCTGGTCACTCAGATAAGCTACTATACCATAATTCTTTGAAATTCAGATGCTTGTCAAAAACTGAGCGCAAGATTAAATCTCTGCTGGACAACTGTTCCCTAAGATAGCCTTTCAGGCATTTGTGTAAAATGAAAAATAAACATTGAGTGGTTGGTATCTCCAAATAAAGGGCAGAGTTTGGAAATTTTGCAGACCGGACCCAGTATGAAAACACAATCTTTTTCTTTCTCTATATTCAGATTGATAGAAAAACACATTTATATACTTCCCAACATAATTACATTATCTGTTGGTTCAGGTTTCCTTGTTTTTTTTTAAAAATGCATCAAGTCAATGCTGACTCCTGCAACCTAGCAGCCTCTGGCTTTTCTTGGCAAGGTATGATGGGAAGTAGACCCCAGGCCTTTTCTTCCAAGGCAATGGAGGGTAATGGACTCACCCAAAGTCACAAGGAGTGCCAGTGTGACTTGAACCCTGATCTCTTAGGTACTAAGCTGTTGTGCTACTAGGCTACTCCTCCACTCCTAGTCTCCATTAAAGTCTAAACTTTTTCTTCTCTTTTTCAGAATCACTACAAGACAGATATGCTCAGCCTCCTGGTCACCTTTTCCAGGAGTCTTTCACAACACACTTTGCATGCATAAGGTAAAGGTGGATGAAGAAGTTGCATTCCTAAACCATTGAGGGTGGTACTAGTGATGATGACAGTGTAGATTTGCAGATGCCACCATATGGGTCTGAAAGAACTAACTGCACCGATGATTCCCTGCACATGTAGGAGACAGTTTGCATTGTTGGCATCATCCCTGAACAGAAACAAGCACAGCTTAGCAAAGTTGAGCAGATGGCGCTGGATCTGGTGCCAGAGAAGCAGTGAATTAAATGTTATACCCACCAGGTTTGATGCAGTGCCAGTTTGTATTGGTACAGAAGCTTCAGCCCACCTGCTTGTTGGCCTCATGATATCTGGCAGCCATTTCTTTGGGGGGGGGGGGGGAGAGGGGGTGATATGTTAAGCACAGCTAACAAAATTGATATTTAAAAAGTTAGTTACCAGCAAACAGGATTAAAATACATACAAATCTGGTATGTTCAGTGTTTTGTAAACTTCTCTTAGGAAGCTTTAACCTCATATTCTAAGGTAATGAATAAGGCAACAATCCAACACATATTTTGACAAGCGAAGTCTTGCCTTACCAATCTGCTACACTTTTTGAAGGAGTTAATAAACATGTGGATAGAGGTAAGTCAGTTGATGCGAAGGCACATTTTAGATGTGGAGATCAGGGTCGGCCCAAAGGTTTCTGCCGCCCTAGGCAGAAGCCCTGGCCATGCCACTCCTGCATCCCCCCCCCCCCAACGAGCAGCTTCCCCCACCAAACTATGCCAAGTCGCCACTGATTTTGTCTTCATGGGGGGAGGGGCCCAGTGACATTTTTTTGCCTACGACAGGTTATGTGCTTCGGCACACATGGCTTGCTGCTTCTGACCCCCCTCTTGCACAACTTCCTGTTGGGGGGATCAGAAACGGCAGGCTATGTGTGGCGAAGCACATGGCCTACTGTGGGCATTGTGCTGCTCATTAAGATCTGCCACCCTAGGTGGCCGCCTTGCCTGCCTAGTGGACTGCCGGCCCTGGTGGAGATTGGAATTGAGATGTCCAGGCTGGGATGTACACATTTCAGAAAGTTTTTAGAAAAAGCTCTGCCACAATATGGAGCCTTTTCTAAATAGTATAGGAATGCATGCTTATTTGTGCAAACATCAAGCTGGAGGAACCATTTCTCAACTTACATGTTTAAGTGCTGACACTTACACATGGGTGTGAGCCATTCTGAAAACCTGCATGTATAAATGGTACCTATTGAATGTTGCTATCTTTAATTTCAAAACAGTGGGGGAATAAGGAGGATTATCCCTTTAATCTTTCCTGTAAAGGACTGATTGAAATGTGCACTTTTCAAAACCTATAACGTGCCAGGGAGCAGCTGTAAATTCCAATGTGAGCAATTTTAGTGATACCCGTGCATTCCTTATGTGACATGGGAAATACACATGCAGATTTTTGATTTGCCCTAGTCACGGTCTCACCATGACCCCAAAATGCCCTCTTGCAATTTCTACATATTATGGAAAGCCTTATGCAAATGTAGCTCTTAAAATTGCCATTTCCATGTGGATGCCATTTCCACATGTAAATGCCAATTTTACACTTGGAAATTGTGAATAAGGTTTCTAAAATTACCCCATTAGATTTTCAGAAAGCATTTGACAAAGTTCTTCATGAGCCATTCCTGAGAAAATTGAACAGCCACGGCATAGAAGAAAATTACCTGCTATGGATTGGAGACTAGTTAAAAGAGAGAAAACAGAAAGTAGAACTACAATAAATGGTCAGTTTTTTCAGTGGAGAAAGGTGAATATGGAGTGTTGAAAGGATCTGTACTGGGACTGGAGTTTTGTAAAATATTTATAAGTTATCTAGAAATGAGAATAACCATGAGGCGATCACTTGTTCTCATGGATAAGCAGATTACAAATGTGGATCATTCCTGCTTTGCTTTAAAGTGTATTGACATTAATTAGACCTAATGATTCAGTTACATTGGTCTATGCATTAATAATGAATAGGTCTGATTATTCTATTTGTGTGCAGGACTTCCCCAAAAAACAACTGCCTGACTTCAGTTGATACAAAATGCAGTGGCTAGGTTACTGACAGGGGGAAAGTCATGTGACCATATCACTCTTCCTTTGAAGTCTCTACAGTACACTGGCTGCTCGTAACGAATAAAGTTAAAGTGTTATGCTTGGTCTTTTGAATTTTAAAAAGGCATAAACCATTATATTCATCAGAAATACTTGTTTTTTATGCTCTCCAAAGCGTGGATCATCACAGCAGGCAATTCTTGCTTTGCCTTCCCATATTCAATTGCAGCGTACAAGGCAAAGGACCTTTGCATATTTATGGCCTAGGCTATGGAACTCTCTGCTCTTGGTAAAGGTATGTTTTTTTCCCCGTTGTAGGAAATAGTGAGTAACTGTGATATATTAGAGGATTCTGGTTTAAAACAACTTGATTCCAAGAAGGCATTTGGCAGAGTGTTCTGGGAATATCTGTTTTAGCTGTTGCAGAAGTTTGGGGTGGAAGGTTATTTTATAGTGGGTGCATGTGCTCTACAGTGACCCAAGTGCTCAGATTCTAGTGAATGGGTGGCTTGCTGAGCCCTTCGGCCTACAGCGGGGAACAGGGCAGTGCCTCCTGCTCTCACCACTCCTGTTTATTCCTTCTCTGGAGCCGTTGGCGCAGAAAGTAAGAGCTGCTGAGGATATCGTGGGGCTTAAGGTGGGAAAGCAAGCCCACAAAATCAATTTAATTGCAGATGATATGCTGCTTAGTATGCAAAATACGGAAGAAAGTTGGGTGGCCTTGGGGCAGATTCTGAAGGAGTTTGGATCTTTCTCAGGATTGAAAATTAATATGGACAAATTAGAGGCCAGCATGCTCGAGGAAGGGGGGCAGGTGTGTGTGTGTGTGTGTGGGGGGGGGAGTATGTTTTTTCGATGGTCTGCAGACCCCCTTAAATATTTGGGCATTTATCTGCACTCAGACCTTAACCCTGGAATTACCGAGATTTTTTTGCACACACTGAATACCATTGGGGTCATAAATGACCCCATGGCGAATTGTAATTGTTAACCATGAAAAATTTAAACTAAACAGACAAAATATTATTCTGAATTAATTATTTATTATATGAAGGTTAAATGTTTTGAAATTTAATGCTTTATCATAAAATGACATGAAGAAGAGTTGCCATGAAAGCAGTTTTTGCATGCACTTTGAACACAGTAAAGTACTACAGTCAGTTACATGAGACACAGACAATTTCTGAAAGTTCTTTGCAAACATTGCGCTTGCAGGAGGTGCAAACTATATTGCTTTTCTTGTCTTTTTCTCTGGAACAGCAGTGACACCTTGCCCTTTTCTTTGGGATCCCGACATTGCAAACAGCATCGGTGGCTTCTTCAATGCTGGAAGAAGTCTCGCTGCAATTACTCTGAAGCAGCTGCTTTCCTAATTCCAAGAGGAATAGACGACGTCTGTGCTTTGACTTGGACTGCCATTCTGGATTTAGTGACATCCAAACAATGAAGGCGTTCAAAGCACTGATGTCCAATATGTTGTAGAAGATTGTCACTGGCCAGTGTCTTGTCATTCGTTCTGTGGTATACATGCGCAACATTTGATCAGGCCGGAAGGTCGGGGGTTCAAATCCCACTAGAGGACAGCAACCTTGGGCCGGAAGGACTGGGGTTTCTAGTCCCACAGGTGCTCCTTGTGGTCTTGGGCAAGCCACTTAACCCTCCATAGCCCATGTTCCCTGTAAAATAGTTATCTCCAAGTTATAATGCCCTGTTCAATGTAATTTCAGTTTGTTCAATGTAAACCGCACTGATGCAGAATAGCGCGGTATATAAGAGAATGTAAATAAATAAATAAATGAATAAATAAATATCTACTCCACCTTTACTAGAATTATAGTCCAAGATCATGCGTGGTTTTTTGTCTGGACGTGTGTTATCTACTTCTTCTTGATCACGCAGACTGCTCAGAAGAACAACCACTTTTCCTTTCTTCGGGCAATAGGAAACCAGAGTGGCGTCATCGCGAAAGGCAAACAGTGAAGTGAATACCCCTCGGCCCTTTGCTGTTACAAATTCTGGAGGTAATTCTTTTCTGTTCTTTCGAATTGTCCCCAAAAGTGTCATTTGTTTTTCTAGCAATTTCCGTGACAGGGATAAACTGCAGAAGAAATTGTCAACAGTAACATTTCTGTCAGTTCGCATCAATCCTTCACTGAGTTGCAGCACAACCCTTTCACCCTGATTCTGTTCCCTGTTTTGTCCGAGTTCCGTTCCTGTATATACTTGAAGATGCAGAACATATGACGTTGCACTGTCACACAACATCCATAGCTTTTTGCCATATTTCCCAGGTTTGCTGGGAATATATTGTCTGAACGGAACACGGCCATGAAATGTAAGCAGTTGCTCATCCACGGTAACATTTTCACCAGGAACAAAAGCGTCACTTAGAGTTGCTTCCCTGGTATCAAAAACGTGTCTGATTGGAGCAAGCTTATCCACGCCTCGTTGTTCACGTCTGTTGGTTGCGTCATCAAATCTGAGAGCACAAGAAATTTGCTGAAAATGGTAATGGGCCATATTTTTGCCGAAAACAGAACGACCATCTTCAAGGTTCCACAACTAAACTATGGATTCATTTTGTGACTTGTACACGCCTGAGAGGATCAGAAGTCCAAGAAAACGTTAAAATTCTCCGTCTGTCAAATCTTTCCAGGTGTCGTCATAAATGTGTCTTCCTTGTTTGCTCATCCACATAATGATTTCATTCAATAAGTTCTTCCTCATGAACAAGTGGAATGCTGCGAGAGGGCCATCAACATTTCGTACTGCATACCTTGTAGGACCTTGTTGTACGGGCATGACATTAGCTCTGGCATATCTTCCAGCAGCTTGCTTTATAGGTTTCCTGTTCCATGATGTGGCATCCTTAGATACATAGGCTTCAATGGCAACATTTGTGCTTATAGTTGATGACCTCTTAGCTCCTCTACGACCACAACTAAGATTCCTCACAGATGATACTGACAACGAGGACTCCTGCCTTCTTCCCCGTCCAGCACAGCCTCAACCTTTGCCTCGACCTGTAACTTGACTCTTTGCTGCAGGCGATGTTACCGACTCAACATCAGTCTCACATTCACTTGGCGACCAACTGCTGTCGCCATCTGAATCATGACTGTCATCATCAGATTTATCGCCCGAACTTGGCTGATTTGCTTCTTCGCTTGCTGAATATGCTGCATCATCAGACGACTCAGAGCCGTCACCGTCAGCATCTCGTTGCAATATTTCTCTTACTTGGGCAGCTGAATACTTTCGTTTTGACATCATAAACAATAACCTAAAATAAATAAACAAAGATAAAGTTGAATAAAATGCAAAGCAGTTTTACTATAGGTGTACAATAATCGTGATGAACGAGCTGAAAGCCTTTAGATTTCATCGGAAATAATGAGAGAACGTATGATATCAATTACAGAAAATGTGTAATTTTCATAAAATAAGAGTACAAAAAATAAATGATACATAATTAATGATAAATACCTTTGTCAGATCAAAAAATTCACAAAACTGCAAATTGTATCACGATCCAAACTGGACTTAAGCAACTGGGGTCAAAAATGACCCCACTGGTACTCTGTGCTGCAATTCATCACTAGCGTCACCTAGTGGATGAAAATTATTCGTCTCATGGTGCAATATAAAGAGAATATTGACATGTGAAAAGTCATAAAAAGATTGCATTCTTGAACAACTAGTTTCCGAGATACGCGGTGTGAAACTTGCAGTGGGATCACTTTTGACCCCATCGGTACTCCCAGGGTTAAGAAAGTTTACCAGTTCAATATTCAGGACAAATAAAGACTCTTTGCCAAAAATGGGCGGAATTGCCACTCTCCCGTGCTAACCTGTATGGCTATTATTCCCAAAATACTGTATCAATTACAAATGCTTCCCTTATGGATGCAAAGAGAAGATGAGCAATTTCTTAAGGGCACTATGCAAGCTTTCCTTTGGAGGGGTAGACGAATGAGGGTCAGTTATATAAAACTCATTTTGAGTTGGAAGAGGGAGGAGTGAGATTGCTCGACCTTTGGATATACAGTATAGTGCCGTGGCACTGATGAGGTCGATTTATGAGGCTTATACGGCAGCAGATCAGTATGCCCCAGGGTCCTTTTAAATGAATGGAGCAAGCCATATGGTCTGCTAAGTGTTTTACATTATAGGCAGGCACGGCTAACCACTCTGGCATATTAAGCACTGATAGTTCCCTTATGCAAGGCATGGAAATAGTGGGCAGAGAAACATGGTCGGAGCTGGGAGGTAATTCCATTCCTGCAACTGGTGGATAACCGTAGTTTTGAGCCTGGACAAGAAGGCAGGGTCTTTCGGGACTGGAGCCCTGGTGATAGGTTGAATTTGGGCAAGTGCTGAGCAGAGGGGAGGGAGCTTTTCCTTCTTTTGAATGCCTTACAACCCAATTGGAACCACAGGGGGTGCAGAACTTTCAATATTTACAGCTTAAGCACTACTGGAGGGTGTCAGAGTGGCGTGCCCTGGGGAATTAGCTCTCCGCAAATGTGATTCAGACTTTTGGAACCTGACTCCAAGGTAGAACACTCTATCCAATTGGTATAGAATGTTGCAAGATAGCCTCCCATCAATCTTTCTGTGGGAGCTGGCAAAAATGTGGACTAAGAGACGGGGGAAGAGATTGATGGAGTGCTTAAGAGAAGTACTTCTTGCAGATTCCAAAAATAAGTACTATAGGTTAATGGTAATGATCATGCTTGTGACGAGGAGGCAATTACAGGATTTGGTAGATGGCTTTGTAGCAGGACATTGTTGTGATTTTATATTTAAGGATTGTCAATATTCTTACTGTTGCCGTCCTTGTTGCCATTGCTAGGGTTGTTTAGAGCACTATTACTGCAGTTATTTCAGCTATTTTTGCTATTGCCTACCAATATATATCTCGTGCTTTTCAGTTGTTGTTGTTGTTGATTTTTCTTCATATGCTGTACTGACTGACTGTATTGTTCTTGGCCTGAGGGTTTGTTTATGTTTATGTTTATTAAAACTTGTTATACCGCTCAATACCGTAGGCATCTGAGCGGTTTACAGTAGATAAAATCAGGCAAGTTAATTAAAACAAGCGCTTTGGCTGTAGAAAAAGAAGAGGAAGAAGAACGCCATTAGTTGTGAGAAAAAGATGAGGAGAGAAAGAGAAGGAAAGCAGAGAACAGAGTGGAAGTTTAAGACAGGGAGGAGCAGTTTCATACATACTATCAAGGAGGGGAGGGAGGGGGAGCAGGGTTTCATGAGAGACATGGAGGAAAAAGGAGGTGGGAGGGTAGGCTAGGGAGGAGGATCAAACGCAAGACGAAACAGGTGGGTTTTGAGCTGGGATTTGAATGAGGGGTATGAGTCTTCTGCACGGAGGGAGGGGGGGGGGAGCGAGTTCCAAAGGTTCGGAGCCAGGAAATAGAAAGCAGAGGAGCGGGTTTGTTGTAGTCGAGCATGTGCAGGGGAGGGGAGTACCATGCGATTTACGTGTATAGAACGGAGGAGACGGGGAGAGGTACGAAATTGGATCTGATTTGCCAGGTAAAGGGGGGCGCCAGTGTGGATAACTTTGAATGTAAGGATTAGAAGTTTATACTGAGTGCGGAAGGAGATAGGTAACCAGTGATGCTGGTAGAGAAGGGGAGTGACGTGATCGAAACGTGATGCATGGGTCAACAGACGGAGAGCGGCGTTCTGGACACGTTGGAGACGGGACAATTGGGACTGAGATAGGCCGGCAAAAGAGACATTACAATAATCGAGACGAGACAGCACAAGGGTGAGCAGGAGAGTGGTAAGGGCAGAAGCATAGAGAAAGGGACGGACTGCCCTGAGTTGACGGAGAGAGAAAAAGGAGCGCTGTACAATCGCGGAGATGTGGTCTTTGAAGGTAAGATTGGAGTCGAGAATAACGCCTAAGTAGCGGAGTGTTGAGACCAGGGGGATAGGCTGGGAGGATAGGGAAGGAGCACAGGTGGGGGAAGGGCTGCCAAAGGTGAACCAGATTGCAAAGGATTTTGCCGGATTGATATGAAGAAAATTAGAGGAGAACCAGGAAACCACAGCAGTGAGACAGCGGTTAAGAGGGGTGATATCAGGAGAGAGCGGGTCAGTATGGTGGAGGAGAATGATGTCGTCTGCATAATAGTATGCAGAGATGCTGAACTGTTGGACTAGAAGGGCAAGAGGGGCTAAGAAAATATTGAAGAGAAGTGGGGCAAGAACAGACCCCTGGGGAACACCACAGGAGAGAGGGGTGGGGGCAGAGGAGGAAGATGCGGAGATGACAGAGAAAGAGCGGCAGGATAGGAAGGAATGAAACCAACGTAGAACCATACCTGAGAGACCAGCTTCCTGAAGACGGGAGAGAAGGGTGTGATGATCCACTAGGTTAAAAGCCGCAGATAGATCAAGAGAAACAGCCAAGGTGATGAGACCGCGATCATGAGCAATGTGAAGATCGTTGAGGAGGGAGAGGAGAACAGATTCAGTACTATGGCCAGGGCGGAAACCTGATTGACGGGGATGAAGAGTGAGAGAAAGTTCAAGATGGGAGGAGAGTTGAGAGAAGACCAGTTTTTCGAGGAGTTTTGAGAGAAAGGGTAGATTAGAGACGGGACGCCAATTAGAGAGGACAGAGGGATCAGAAGAGTGTGATTTCAGGATAGGGCGAACTATTGCATGCTTCCAGGTAGTGGGAAAAGAACCGGTGGATAGGCTTGTGTTAAGAAGAGAAAGGATGAATGGGGATAGGGCTAGAGAAGGTTCTAGGAGCCATTGAGAGGGGATAGGGTCAGCTGGGCATGTTGTTTTGCGGACAGTAGAGAAGGTCTTATTCAGAACTGCAGGTGTAATGGGGTCAAAAGAGGACCAGGAGTGTGACAATGCAGGAAGTAGGGATGGCGAGGAAGGGGAGGGGGGAAGGGGGGACTCAGAGGGGGGGGGAAAGAGGTGGAGGACAGTGGGGAAAAGTTTGGCGGAGAGTATTAACTTTGGATACAAAGAAAGAAGCGAGAGAGGATGAATCCGGGGAGGCAGAGATTATGGCAGGAGAGGGGGTAGACGCAGAATGTGTGGCTGTGGGAGAGCGTAGAACTGAGTATAGTTGACGAGATGAATTTGAGGAGGAGGAAATGAGGTCAGCATAATAGTTACGTTTTGCATCGTGGAGAAGAGTGCGGTAGTGATGATGGCAGGTATGGAAGTCAGCGAGAGTAACAGGAGATGGGTGCTTCAGCCAAAAACGTTCTGCACGGCGAAGGTGCTTACGGTGTAAAATTAGGCCATGGTGGAACCAAGGGTAGTGTGGGAGGCGACGGCGAGAGCGATAGGGACGCAGGGGAGCGGCAAGATCCAGAGTGGTGGAGAGTGATGAATGCAATTTGTGGACCTGGGTGTCGAGGGGGAGAGTGTCAAAGTCTATAGGAAGTAATGCAGTTGGGGAGGGAAGCTCAGAGAGGGTATCAGCAGTAATTCGGCGGGAGAGCGTGGAGGAGGAGGTGGTAGTAATGGAGTTTGAGGAGGAGAGGATGGATAGAGCAGCGAGATCAAAGAAAAGACACATATGGTCGGTCCAGGGAAAAGAGGAGGAGGAGAGGGATAGGGGTAGGAGAGGGAAAGAGACCGGAGCGATGAGGAGATCGAAAGTGTGACCAGCAGTATGAGTGGGGAAGGAGACAAATTGACGAAGGGAGTGGTCGGACAAGAAAGTGAGAAAGGAAAGGTCTCTTGCTGAGTAGGGGTCGTCGACGTGAATATTAAAATCACCTAAGATAAGGAGACGAGGATGGCAGAGGGAGACTTCAGAAATGGTAGTTAATAAGGAGTCCCAGGAGGGAGAGGGGAGTGAGGGAGGGGCATAAATTAGAAGGAAATAGTATGGACAAGAGGAGGAGTCCAGTCGTACAAGAAGGGACTCAGGGTAGATGGGAGAGGCTAAGGCGGGAAGTTCAGACAGTGAAGCAGAGGAGCGATAGATGACTGCGACACCGCCGCCACTTCTCCCTCGACGGGAGGTGGACAGATAAGAGTATCCAGGTGGGAGACACCGGTTGAGAAAGGGCTCATCACCCTCCTTCAGCCAGGTTTCAGTCAGAAAGAAGATGTCCAGGTTATGTAGTACTATAAGATCTTGAATTAGTGATGTTTTTGTTCGAATTGAGCGACAGTTTAAAAGGGCTAGATGTAAGAGCGAGCTGGGAGGGGTAGCGGAGAGGGGGGAACAGTGGGAGGAGGCGACACAGTAGGTTAGGTTAAGGGACTGCCGGGCAAGATGGCCGGGAAGGGTAGCAGAGGGTGAGGCAGGACGCCAGCCCCAATGCACCGGGATGGTGGACATAGTGAGGAGGAGGGGGAGCAACAGTAGAAGACCTAGTTTTGCGACGGGCAGAACGGCAGAGAGAGCTGCCTGTGAAGGTAGATATGAGGGGACTGGGATAGGAGGGCTTGGAGGTGGGGGCAGGGGAGAGAGCGTATGTGAACACGAAGTGAGAGGGGTCCTGGCCCCAGCACCTTTCCCCCGGAACTCGCCCCAAGGAGCTCGCACAAGGAGCAGGTCCTGCTCCTTGTGCGCGCTCCTTCGGCGCGCGCCCACGTGGCGCAGGGCGCGGCACCGGAGTGGATTTTATAGGCGGGAGAACCCAGCGTCACTTCCGGTGGGCGGAGACTGTGCCCGAGGTACCAGGGAGAACACAAGGGGTGGATACCTGAGCAGTTTGGAGAGCGTAGGCTACGGGAGCAGACAGCAGGGCAGGGAAAAACAGCACACGTTCAGTTAACAGGCAGACAAATAGGCAGCAGGAGGAGAATACAGCGAACAGCAGCCAGCCGCGGCACCGGAGTGGATTTTATAGGCGGGAGAACCCAGCATCACTTCCGGTGGGCGGAGACTGTGCCCGAGGTACCGGGGAGAACACAAGGGGTGGATACCTGAGCAGTTTGGAGAGCGTAGGCTACGGGAGCAGACAGCAGGGCAGGGAAAAACAGCACACGTTCAGTTAACAGGCAGACAAATAGGCAGCAGGAGGGTTGGGTCTTGGTTGGTGTACTGAGGTAAAAATCAATGAAGTTTTTGGAAAACCCCCAACAACTACGAAATATAAGACTACGGATAACTATTAGATACTGTACGTGGGTATCAGATTATAGATGATTATTATGTATGAATTCATAAGAAGGTGGATCAAGAGATGATATATTGGTTTATTATATTTATAGGGCCCAGTATCGCTATGTGCCTCTAAGGCATATAGCTGTCGCCGCCAAACTTCAACCCTGGATATTCAGTCCAGGGCCATATCTGGACACTGTCATTGTCTATCTGGGTTTGCTGCACAGCTGCATACAGCACAGAAAGTTAACCATGCAGCAGAGATATGCAGTTGCTGCCTGGTTAGCTTTGGCGGTGAAAGTTAGGACAGCTTTCACTGTGCCTAATTTTTGCAGCTGAGGGATAACCAGGCAGCGGCTGAATATCACTGCTGCATGTTTATCCTCGGGTACTGTCCTCGGAATGACCCCGACATGCTGCGATGCTAAGCAGTTAGCATTGGGGCGTATAGCGGCATTACTCTGGAATATTCAGCCGCACTGTGTTAGTGCTGCTGAATATCCCACTTAGGAGTATTTACACGGTTCACAGCTCTGTAAAACATGTGAATGCCTTTGGATATCGGGCCCATAATATTTACAGTTGTGGTTAACATTTTAGGCACCCTTGCATATCTTGAGAAATAATTGGAAATATTCCAACTGTAAGTCATCATAATATTTTAATAGTATGTTCAAAGGTTTACATCAAAAAAAGATGTCTGTGTAACTTAGCCATAGAACTTTCTGAGAAAAACAAACAAACAAAATATGATCTGGACAGGATTAATGGCATACTTCACTAATATTTGGTTGCACAATACTTGACAGTAATGACAGCCTCCAAACATTTCTTGTAGCCATCTATAAGTTTCATACATCTGTCTGCTAGTAGTTTCTCCCACTCTTCAACTACAATTTGTTCCAGCTCATGAATGTTTCTAGGATTCCTTTTAACAATGGCAGATTTCAGCTCTTTCTAAAAGTTCTCAATTGGACTGAAAACAGGACTCTTCGCTGGCCAGTGTAAAACAGTCCATTTCTTCTTTTTTAACCATTCTTTTGTACTTCTAGATGTATGTTTCTGATCATTGCCCTGCTGGAGGACCCATGACCTTCTAGGTAGTACATTTCATTCCAAAATACCTTGGTAGTCTTCTAACTTTGTGATTCCTTTAATATGTTCCTGGCCTCCAGTTCCTGAGGCAGCAGAACAGCTCCACAATATTATGGAATCTCCACCATATTTAACTGTAGGAAAGGTGTTTTTTTTAATTATAGGCTTCATTTCTTCACCTGTAAATGTATTGCTGGTCTGCATTGCCAAAGAGCTCAAGTTTGGTTTCATCTGTCCACAGAACATTTTACCAAGGGATTATGGTTTCTCAAGGTGGGTTTGGGCAAACATCAGTCATGCCTCTTTATGTCTGTCCATGAGCAATGGCATCCTCCTTGACCTTTGCCAATGAAATCCTTCTTTAATTAGTGCATGGCATGTGGTGCAGGTTGAAACCACCAGTCCAGATTTCTCCAGGTCAGCCATAAACTCTTTGGATGTTGTATGTTGTGTTTTTCCAACAGTTTGCACTAATCTTCAAAAACTTCTTGGATTAATTTTTCTCTTCCCACCACATCCTGGGAGGTTTTTGACAGTTCTATGAGCAGAAAACGTCTTATTAACATTGCAAACTGTAGACACAGGAATCCCAAGATCTTAGGAGATGGACGTGTTCCCATTTGAAGTTTGATACTTGGCGATAATGGCTTTTTTGACAGTCTTAGGCAGCTCTCTTGTCTTCACCATTGTAAAAATGGAACAGGGAGTGAATGTGGCCATTTTAAACATTAGAGCCATCATTCTTTGGTTGATTCAAGTCATGCGATATTGATCATAGGTGTGTCTAATATAACTGCAGTGGAAATCTGGTTCTTCTGTTCAAACTGGTTTGAATTGTTTATAATGATGCCAATAATCATGTCCTTAAATATGACCCCATTATGAGCATCGCATTGAATCATACGACTCCTTCACTGGTTTAAAAGATCTGGTGCATTGGGTTGAGACAGTTTCGGATGCCATGAATTGTGATACCGCGGGCCCTCTGACGCAAGGAAAGAAAGTTTTAAATCTTGAAAAAAACAAGATTTACCTGCAATTACAAGAAGGGACACATAGAGGGAGCAGGAGAGCAAGCCTGGAAGTGGAAGAACCACACCTCTATGGGCAGGACTCAGTAGCAGCTGCTCTGGATTTAAGCAGGGACAGAGAATTGCAAGAGAAGAAGCCAAGGCAGCCAAGGAGCCGGCCAGAGAGGCAGCCAAGGGGCAAGCCAGAGAGGCAATCAAGCAGCAACCCAGAGGGGAAGCACAGGAGGAGGCAAGGAGCTTGGCAGAGACCTTCACAGGAAGCGCAGGAAGCAGTGCCAAGGGAAGCTCCAGAAGCCGGAGTCAGAGACCGAGGTGAAGTCACTGACAAACCCAGAAGAGCTCAAGGAGTGAAAGCTACTGGGAGAGCAGGCCGAGCTGAAGGCCCAAGAGCAGGCCTAGAGGAAGGCCATACACAACTGCAAGAGGCAGTCATACAGAGGACAGCCAAGGAAGGAGAGGCTTATCCTTCTAACTGGAGAAGAAACCTTCAAGAGGAAAAAGGTACTTTTAAAAGTTTTTACAAAAGTAACTTGAAGGATGAAAGAAAGGTTCATAGCCTTAAGAGAGAGGATATAGCTGAGAGGGCGCGGCCCCTAACCAACTGCCACTGGGGTGGAGGTGGAAGACAGGCCCCTCCGCAGCAGCCTTACCTCAGAAGAATTATACCTCATTCTAAAACAGGAAAGATATCCTGGGATCGTTGGAAATTACCTGAAGCAAAAGACTTTCAGACTAGGCCTCAAGCCTTTCACAAGAAGCCTAGAGAGAAACAAAGGGCTAGCTTTTATCTGGATAATAAGGACTGTTTTAAACCAGAAATACCAGATAAGTTTTACAGGAAAAAGTTTAGTGCTGCCAGAGACTGGAAGAAGCAAACCTTTAATCCTGAAACAGCAGTAAGCCCAGGGAGTTATAATATACCTAAAAGCCGACGCCCCAAACTCCCAAGCCAGCACTGGGATACGGTATGGCATTCTTTTAGAAAACCAGGTTTTAACATCTCAGAGATCTCAGAGACCTCAGATACGGACCCCATAGAAATGGAATGGCTGCCAGGGGAATCTGAGGGTATTGAAGACATAGAACCAATGGAATGTGATTATTGCACAAGGAGATGTGTTTAAGTAAAAGGCAAACAAATCCCATGTATGCAAAGAATACTGGAAACCTTATGTTTTAAGTTGGTGACGGATAACCATGTTATTTTGAGTGTTTTTGCTGATTCACACTTTGATGCAACCAAAGTTTGTGTTCTGTTACTCATTACCTCATATTTTGAATTTCTTTATGCGCAAAGGTGAAATAAAAGCCTTTTCTTTACCCTACACTTGGCAAGAGTTACTTTTTAGGAAGTTGACCTTGAGGCTGACAATGAGGCCTGCTACCTCATTGACCCTCACAACAGGTCAACCCTGAAACCCTTTTTTTTCTTATGCGCTCCCCAGCCCCTGTGGAACCACTACGCCGCCACCAGAGGGGGCTGAGGGGGACATAAGTGGCGTAGTTGGCAGGATTTTTGGGGTACTCTTGAGTGTACAGAGCAACGTGGGCAACTACACAAAAGAGAAATAGAAGCTCTTTTCTTTCTTTTAAAAAAAAACAAAAAAAAAAAACAAACAAAAAAAAACTGCAAGTAAAACCCGGACCGTCCTGTATTAAAAAACCGGATCAGAAGGGAAAATCAGGAGACCGGAGCGGTTACAAGAAAGTGGACCGGAGTTAAAAACCAGGAGCGGAGTCCTAGGAATCCGGACCGGAGCTGAAAAAGAAGAAAAAGGAAAATCCTGAAGGTGGGAGGTCCTTTGGAGATTCCAGGAGCGGTGGAGCAAACCCTGGACGACTGCACGTATATTCCCCAAAAAGCTGATGCAACACTAGAGCAAGGTAAGGCGTATATAACCCTACCTAGTGTTGGACACCTGGGGAAGTTAAAAAAAAAAAAGTAGAGGGTCTGAAAAAAATATATTTGTGAAAGAGCCGCACTTGGGTTTTCTCTCTGTTTGATTTCTCAACAGGTACGATGGAGCCCAAGGAACTGTGTGCCTGGATGGCACACCAGTTCACCAAACAGGCTGAGCTGGCACAACAGAGCCAGGAACAGGCGCTAAAGGCGATGAAAGAGCAGCAGACACCTGTCATAGAAACTATGAGCGCATGGCTTGCGCAACAGCGAGAGGAGCTGGCTCAAAGCAAGAAAGAAGGAACATCACTCGTCGGACGGGTAAACCCTGAACACGGACACTGGTCCTGTTCGGACTTAATGATAGGGAAACTCAGTCCGAGTGACGATATTGATGACTTTCTAGACACTTTTGCTAGGATTGCGAATTCTGCTAAGTGGCCTGAGGAGCAGTGGGCCATACGCCTAGCGGCATCACTTACAGGTGAAGCGCTGGCGGCCTACAGGTCAATACCCCCAGAGCTAGCAAATTCATATCAGGATGTAGTAAACGCAATTAGAGATCGCGTTGGTCTTACGCCAGTGGCGTACAATAAAATGTTCAGGGCTGCTATGCTTAAGGTAGATGAGACACCTAAGGCATTAGGCCACAGGTTGCGTAGTCTTGCTTACAAGTGGCTACAACCTGAAAGGAGAAGTATAAATACGCTCATGGATGCAATAATTTTAGAGCAGTATATGAATGCACTACCTAATAGGGTGCAGAACTTTCTGATGCTCCAAAATTGTAGCAATACCACTGAAGCTATTGTGCTCACTGAAAGATACTTAGAGGCTGAAAAGGTGACACAGCCTAGTGTAAGTCCACGAAGTGCCATGGGATTGGAGGCACAAGGAAGGGGAAGTCCCTCACATCCTCCAGGTGGTAGGTGGCAGAGTTATAAACCCCTGGAGAAAGTGAATACAAAAAAATGTTTTGCTTGTGGAAAAAAAGGACATGTACAGTACGAATGTCATGCACGAACTGCCTTGGTGGAGGAGTCACCAAGAATAGTGCATGATGGGTTTTTGGTCAATGTAAAAATACATGGAATAAGTGTACAAGCATTGTTAGATTCTGGAGCCGACCAGACTATGCTTTCTAAAAAGTTATGGTCGACCATCCAGGATCATGGACTGTCGGTTCCAGAATCACCCGAGGGATATGTGAAAATTAAGTGTGTACATGGCGCAGCCACATGCTACCCCATTTATAGGTTATGGATAAAGGGTATGGGCATTAAAAAAGAAATGCCAATGGCAGTGGTGCCAAGGTTACCGCAGGACTTAGTCCTGGGCCGAGATTGGCCCCAATTTAGGAAAACTTTGAAGGAAGAGTGTTTGCCTCATGTTAAACCAGCTTCCACTGGCATGCCACCTGACCTTGAAAAAAACCCTAGATGCATCTCTAACACCGGTCGCGCGGAAGTTCGCGCACCTCAGTTGAATAGTATAAAGAGGGAATCTAACGCTCTAGTCTCTACGAGAGCCCATTCTCAGGATAGTGAGAAGCCTTCTTGTTCAAGAGAGACGACCCGGGACGATTTACCTTCGCATGACGAGCTGATAGGGGACCCAGCACGAAGGGGACGAAAGCCTAAAGCTATGCGAAGAAAAGAGAGGAAAAGCCGATCCCAGGGGAGAGCCGAGTTGGAGGCCGGAAAAAGTATGCCTTGGGTACCCGCAGACGTGGTAGAGAAATTTCCCTCCTTTAAAATGGAGCAGAGGGCGGACCCAGCTTTGGTCCGAGCAATCGAACAGGCTCAAGAAGACTGTGAGACCTACCCTAGGTTTATAATGGACGAAGAACTCTTGTACAGAGAAAGTAGAAATCCACGGACGGGACTGATCCGTAAGCAATTGGTCGTCCCGAGCAAGTTTAAACTATCTGTCCTCCGACTAGCCCATGACCATCCTACAGGAGGCCATAAAGGTCCACAAGGCACCCTGGACCAAATTTTAGAAAGATTTTATTGGCCAGGTGTTTTCCGGGAGACGGGCCTGTGTCCTCCCCCGACCAAACCAAGCCCCCCACACACATACCTTGTATTCCCTGCTGGTATAGTGGAGATTGGGGCAGAAGCGATCCTCCTCGCTCCTGCCCTGTCATTCGGCCAATACAAAATGGCCACCTTCAAGAGGTGCTGTCCTCTAGCCTTTTGCTAAGGGGCAGCACCGTGAGACCATGACCATCTTTTTCTGGTTCTATGAGCAGGGCAGGAGCTTATCGGCCCAAACAAAGATGGTCATGGGCTCTTGGTTTTACCCCCTACTAAGAAGCTAGAGGGCAGCACCTAGTGATGACAGCCATTTTGTATTGGCTGCAAGATGGGGCAGGAGCAAGGAGAATCACTCCTGTCCTGTTCTCCACTAGACTACCAGGGAATACAAGGTTTGTGCATGCCAGCTGGGAATCTGGGGCCTTGAAACCCCCACTCTTGCCATTATGTATCAGGGGGAGGGAGCTTAGCCCGACTGGCTAGCCAGGACTCTTTTCCAGTCAGGGGGTGTTGTGGGGAGGCGGGGGGAGCACACATTTGTATTTTAGATATAGTTGCAGATTGCAGCACTCTGGGACCGACAATATTGTGGGGGGGGGGGGGGGAGGAGGCCCGATCGCAGATGTTGGTGGGCATTGTAGCAATTGGGGCACAGAGTTGCTGATAGCTCTGTGCACCTGATCACTGCCATCCCTTTCTATGGATTTACCATAGCGACCCACGGTATCTGCCAAGGCAGGTTATGTGAGGTCTCTGCGGGATATCCAAACCTCCATGGTATCTGCAAGATCTCCCTTGGAAATGCTCCCTGTAGGTAATGTGGATGTTTGCCCCTTACTGCATGGTTTTGGCTGCTAAACTAACACGGTTTAGTAGACATACCCTTATGTGTCAAATTGATTAAGGCATGTAATCAAATAAAATCAAATAAATAAAAACAAATTGCACATGCCACTGTTATTCAAAGTTTTTAAATCACAAGCAGCCTGTAAGAAATTGCAGGAGGACCTTTTGAGAATGGGAGACTGGGATACTGGGCATCCAAATGGAAGAAGAAATTGAATATGGACAAGTGTGTTTTGATGCACATAGGGAAAAATAATCCAAATGATGGCTACACAATATTAAGTTCCATATTAGGAGTCATCCCTCAGGAAGGACCAAGAAATTGTCATGATAAAATACATTGAAATCCTTTGCTCAGTGTGTGGCAATGGCCAAAAAGGTAACAGAATGTTAGGAATTATTAAGAAAGGTAATTGTCACATGGATTGGACAATGTTGGTAACAGGATACTGGGTTTGATGGACCTTTGATTTGACTCAGTAAGGAGGTTTTTAATTTCTGATGCTATTATGAAATAAAATAAATCTTCAAAATTCCTTTAATATATTTAGAAATTAATTTGACAGATAAAAGTGACAGCAATAGAGTTTAGTACAGATACATTATACACTCCTAACTGTTAAACTTATTACAGAGCATGTAGTATAAAAGACTAGTTATCAATACTAAACGTATTCTCAGCAGAAAAACAAGTTTCATGCATTCTTACATATTGCAATACACCTATTTCACCTCAGATCTTATTTTAAGCCATAAGTAAACATGTGGAGCATAATTTTATAACAGGTCACCTAGGTCAGAAGGCCCAGGGGAGAAGTTACTAAGCTGCGGTAAAATTTTGTATTTTAGTGCAGCTTAATTTTCTGTAGAAGTCACAACCTTGCAGTAACTCAGCACCTCAGGTTAGAGACTCTCCCCAGTAAATGACGAATGCAACCTATGTTCAACCTTGTAAGCTGTGTTATATGTATTTTGCTTTCTGGAAGCATTAGGTCACTAACTCGCTGCCTGTTGCTGCCATGGAGCTTTTCTTAAAGGGACTGCTGCCTGATAAAAAAAAATGCATGTACTCTGTATTGCTCCATTTTCTCTGTTTCATCAGAGGTGACTTTTTGAACATTTATGTCTTTTTTGACAGGACTGGTGGTTCATATTGTAGAGCCCCACTCCCTGAAGAAACCTGTTGGCAAAACACCCGGTGTCGGAGTTGTGGCTTTGTTTTGGTTCTTGGGACTTCTGGACCCTCCACCATTTAAGTTAAGTTTCAGCCAAGTTCATTCTTTTGATCTCAAAGTGGCAAAACAGTGTGACAAGGCGGTAGCAAAAGCCAGGAGGATGCTGGGTTGCATAGAAAAAGGAATTACCAGCAGAAAGGAAGAGGTACTAATGCCATTGTACAAGTCGCTGGTGATCCTCACTTGGAATATTGTGTTCAGTTTTGGAGACTGTATCTCGCAAAGGATATAAAAAGACTGGAAAGGGTTCAAAGGAAGGCAACCAAAATGATTTGGAGCCTGCATCAGGAGATGTATGAGAAGAGACTTAAAGACCTAAATATGTACACTCTGGAGGAGAGGAGGGACAGGGGAGATATGATTCAGACCTTTAAATACTTAAAGAGTATTAATGAACAAACAAACCTCTTCCAAAGACGGGGAAGCTGTAAAACTAGAGGGCATAACATAAAGCTGCAAGGAGGTAAACTGAAAGGCAATGTCAGGAAATACTTTTTCACTAAAAGGATGGTGGATGCTTGGAATGCCCTCCCGATAGAAGTGGTGGGGGCAAAGACAGTGACGGAATTCAAAATGGCATGGGACAGACACAGTGGATCCCTTTATAGCAACAGGATAACATCAAAAGAAATACAAATATTTCAACAAATAGGGGTGATCTACACGGAGCCGTTGGTACACCCCTAAACAAAGGCATACGGAGGGGTGACCTGCACAGAGCGGCAGGTGCACCTGCTCTTGCCGCCTTCCTGGGCAGACTAGATGGACTATACTGGTCTTTATCTGCCATCATATACTATGTTACTATGTTGTCAGTTTATTACTAGAGCGACTTTCATTATGAATTTTCTGTTAATGCCAATTTTTGTTAAGAATGTTGAAAGAGACGTATAAGATGTTTTTTCTTTACCTGTGCTGTCTGTTTTGGCAGCTTTTTCCAGTTATTCTATTCTGGATAGCTGCTCCCACCTGAGTGGTTGCTTTTGCTTGATTTGTGGGTTGGCTGAGGTCTTTTTCCTCTTATTCCTCTATGATTACTGATGTTACAGTATGAATTTTTGTTTCTCAAGACAACCTTTCGGCTTGTAATGTTTTGTCTATTATGAGCAGAGTTTCTTTGGTTATAGTATAGCTCACAGAAATAGCCAAGAAGGCTCAATGGTTATCCTTGCAGACTGCCACTTCAGCCTCTCCCACCTACCACTACTTGCTGCCACTTAGTTGGGGGAGTGTTTACCACTGAGGTAGGTACCTCATTATGAGCAGCTTCAGTGGCCAGGCTGAAATCCTGCAAAATTGACCAGGCATGGTCCACATTCGGCATTTATGGGTTTAAACTATTCACTGTAAAACCCAAAGTAAATGGATACCTGTACCATACTGAACTCTTATCTACCTGTGTCACAGCCAGGGCCAGCATAAGGAGATGAGGTCGCCTAGGCAAACCTTATCCCTTGCAACCCTTTGGCTCCTGCTTCTTCTCCTTCCCCGATCCCCATTGCCACTGCTGCTGTCCTTCTCTGGGATCTCCAGTGGCAGCAACAGTCACAAGCAGCCAGCAGCACTTACCTTCAACCTTCAGCAGTGTGAGACTGTTTGCCAGGAAGTCGGCATTGGATCTTGGTGGGGGCAGAATGGAAACAGCCTTGCAATGCTGCGGGTTGAAGGTAAGCGCCGTGGGACTATTTTTGACCATTGTTGCTGCTGCCATCCCTGAAGAGGGGTGGGAATGGGGCACTCCCAGACCATTGTTGCTCTAGATGGCTGCCTAGTTTGCCTAATAGTCATGATGCTTCCTTAGGATTTCAGCAGAGAAATGACTGTAAACTTTTATTTTTTGACCATTCAGCTCTAGGGTTTGCTTGAAGCGAGCCAATGCCATCATATGCTGTTTCAGTGGGAAGCAGTGTAAGCATACAATAATATCCTGAGACTTATTGGAACATTGTGGGCCCAAGGCTTGATAGGCCCATTCAGTGGGTATGGTCTCTATGGCAGAAGTCTCATTGCTAGTTAATAGACAGTTGTGGTCAACATTATTGACACCTTTCTAGTTCAACCCCTTAATGTCCCATATCTCCTAAATAAAAGTGGCCAGTAAAATGGCTTTGAACTATATTTGCACACATGTTTGACACATAAAAGAATAAAATAAAACAAGACCAATTAAAAAATGAAATGGCATAAAAACTGGGACATTGCCAGGAAATGATTATTGGCGCCCTTAGAACAATTCAAATCAGTTTCAACAGAAGAATCACATTCCCATTACAGTAAAATTAGATACACCTGTGATCAATTGTCAGTAATCACATGACTTAAATCAACAATGAATGATGGTTCTAATGTTTAAATGGCCACATTCACTCCCTGTTCCATTTTCACCATGGTGAAGACAAGAGAGCTCCCTGAGAAAGTCAGAAAAGCCATTATCACCAAACATCAAACTTCAAAAGAGAATAAGGCCATCTCCAACTGTTGTAACCAGTAGGTTACAATAAATACAAGAATTACTTGGCGAGGCTGGGAGAGAGCACCAGAGCCTCAGATGACTTAAAATAAGTTTACTGTAATCCTGTGTTCTGAGGCTGTAGCAAGCCTATTTTAATGCTAAAAATGAAGCTCAATTTTAAAACAAGTCCATAAGGAAGCACTGAGAGTACTGGGAGAGGTGTATGGATCTCTTTAGAGAGCAGTCTTTCAGGAGGGAAATGGCAGAGACTGATGCAAGAAAACAGTATTTAAACTTACTGCTTCAGAGACTTATAGAAACAGCACCAAAACCTAAGAAATATTCTAATTTGATCTGGAAAAATACTTGTAACTGGAGATTTTGTTTTTTTTGTGCCCTTTACCAAAGCAGTGCTGGGGAACTATTTGCAGGTCTTGCAGAGGAAGAGCACTGGTCAGGTGGTCTTTGGGAATGTGAGAGAAGTGAAACTGAGTTTCAGGTTGAAGCTGATGAGGAGGAAGGGAAGGAAGTGTGTGTATGCTGTGAAAGATTAAGAGAACTGGAAAATGAGTTAAAAAGGTTTATATTTGTTAAGTAAATGGGTCTGCTTAGTGTTTAATGCCAGCTTATAAAGAGAAATGGAAACACAGAGAGAGTTAACAGACCCCGAGCTCGTATTTGTGCCCTGTGTATGAAGCACGGGTTTACTGTATTCAGGCTGTCTTGGGGGGATGGGGGGGGGGGAAGGATATACTCTAATAGCTCTGTACAGAACTTTCTGACTGATTTTTCATTTTAAAAGTTCTGGTTTGGACAGGACTAAGAGACTGTATTTATTTATTTATTTTTTATTTATTTATTTAAAGTCTCTTTTATACCGCGCTATTCAGCATCAGCGCGGTTTACAATAAACAATGAACATACACATTTCCAATAGTACTTTGTGTTTACATATGAACAGGATATTCAACTTGGCTAACAGGGTAACTATGTACAACAACAATATAAGAAAGTAAAAGAATGGAGGGTTTTTTTTTAGGAGTTATTTTAAGTAGGAATTGGATCATCTTTTGTCTGGAGAGAAATAAAACCAAAAATCCTAAAAAAGGATTTCTTTCAGCTGAACTGGAGAAGAAAAAGGGAAACTTCTCATGCTCTATAAATTGGAAAGTTTCTAAGGAATACTGGATTAAGCTTCTTCAGGAAACTAATGGTTCAGAAATCTAAGGTTGTAGCAAAGCTTCTGAGAAAAAATAAATATTTTAAAATCCTGCGACAGGGATCTTGTAGCCCAGTTGGAATCCTCAGAGCAGAGGGAGGAAAGAGAAAACTGCCTTTATTTGAAACAGCTTGAGAATTGGAAAAAGAAAGCTGTATTGAGCTCCTGTAAGGAACCCAAAAATACTGGAAGCTGAAACTATAGTGACGCTTCTATGGAAAATATATGTGTTTAATCCTGTGATGGAATCCTGATAGCTCTGCTGAGTCCTGGTAATTTGGAGCTCTCAGAGGGGTAGTAGTTCTGTGTGATATTGAAAGCAGTGCTGAGAGAGAGAGAGAGGCACTGCATTTAGACTACAAGCAGAAGGACACTGCCTAATTAAGTTATAAACTGGAAATTCCTGAGTTTTTAAAGGAATACATTTTATGACTGTGAAAGGGGAGGTATCACTGCCAATGTGTGTGGGGGTTTAGATAGGGACATTAAATTTATTTATTTATTTTTTTGGATAGGAATAGGACATCGGATCCCAGTCAACATAGTAACTCCCAAGTGACTGTGGACACAATTTTTAAGTTAGATTAGTTTTATTTATTGATTTATTAAAGTTAGGGGGTAGGTAAAGACTGGATCATCGTTGGACCAGAGGAATCCTGAGTTCCTGTGACATTGGATCTCCTGGAAAAGGACATCGCTGGACTTCTGGACAAGAGACTGGGCCCCTTCGCAAGAAAGTTTCTGGGAAGAAAGGTACCGGTGCATCAACATCTTGAGAGACAAAAAGAATTACATTTATGAGCTCACATTACCAATTGAAATACAGTCAGAGTACTCTGGATAATAAGAGAACTTACCTGTTAAAAGGCGGAAGTTCCCATATCAAGAAATATATTCATAGTAAGAGATAAATTGGAAGAATTAGAAAGAAAAGGAAACAAAAGAGGTTTCAAACTAATTATACTTACCTGAGAACACTGTAAAAGATGTATTAAGGAGAAAAACTGAAACACTGGAGTATTTTGGATTGGAAGACTACTGTGAGCAAAAGAGAAACACTGAATATTGATTAATTTCTAAGTTCTAAGGTGCCACCATGTATAAATACTTTATTGATTGAACTTATTTAACTAACTCTTAAAATTTCTGAATCTATCTTTAAGCTTGTTCAACAAGTTATTCAAGCTTTAATATATTTATCTGAGAATTCAGACACAAAGATGCTATGTGTACCATTCTTGCAAAATCTATCCTATCACAATAATTGTAACATCACCTTGGTAGGGGCTTATCCATATTAGTTTATTTTCCTGTCATCCTTTCTCCACCTAATGGGGGAGCTGGATGCGACAAAGTTAGTGACTTCTGTAAGCTTCTACCGGAGGGGAACAGCAGACACTGAGGTACCCACTTGGCACATTTGATTACATTATAACATCAGAGGTATTATTGTACGGGTATGACTGTGCCTTCTCTGGGAGTGGGGGACTATACTCTGTCTATAGTTCATAATGTTATTAAGAAGTTTTCTGCTCATGGATTTTGTCAAGATCCTGCTAGGATGTGGTGGGAAGAGGAAAATGAATCCGAGAAGTCTTCGAAGGTTAGTGTGAACTGCTGGAAAAATATCATGTACAACATCCAAAGAACTTAAGGCTGACCTGCAGCAATCTGGAGTAGTGGTTCCAACCTGCACCATATGCTGCGCACTAAAGAAAGACTTCATGGCCAAAGACCAAGGAGGACCCCCACTGTTCAAAGACAGACATAAAAAGGCATGCCTGATCTTTGCCCAAAACCACCTTGAGAAACCATAATCCTTCTGGGAAAATGTTCTGTGGACAAATGAAACTAAACTTGAGTTCTTCGGCAATGCAGATCAGCAGTACATTTACAGCAAAGAAATGAAGCTTGTAAGTTAAAAAACATTCTTCCTACAGTTAAATATGGTGGAGGTTCTATAATTTTGTGGGGCTGTTTTACTGTCTCAGAAACTGCAGGCCTGGGATGTATTAAAGGAATCATGTAGTCAAAGGACAACCAAGATATTTTAGAGCAAAATTTGCTACCTAGTGTCAGAAAGCTAGGTCTGGGTCGAAGATCATGGGTCCTCCTGCAGGATAATGACCCAAAACATATAATTAAAAGTACAAAAGAATGGTTAAAAAAGAACAAATGGACTGTTTTAAACTGGCTATAAAGGAGTCTTGATCTCAATCCAATTGAGAACCTTTGGAAAGAGCTGAAATCTGCCACTGGTAAAAGGAATCCTGGAAACATTCATGAGCTGGAACAAATCGCAGTTGAAGAGATGGAGAAAAAACCAGCAGACAGATGTATAAAACTTACAGATAGCTACAAGAAATGTTTGGAGGTTGTCATGACTGCCTAGGGTTGTGCAACCAAATATTAGGGACGGGTGCCATTAATCCTTTCCAGGTCATAGTTTGTTTTTTTTCTTAGAAATTACTATGTCTAAGTTGCACAGACATAGGCTTCCAAAATGATCCCCATAGTGTGTAAATGATCTTTTATAAAATACCAACCAGTGTAAAGATTTGTGCTTTGTCAGTAAGTCATGTATTTTGCTAGTTGGAGTGCACATGGGCTGAGTTTGGGCAAAGCATGGACTGCGCTTACAAGTGCATGGATAAGTTCTAAGCTGCTATAATTTATACTCATATCTGAGTACTATCAGCGTGGACATATACATAAGCTCAAGGGCCGATGTACAGTAAATATCTGTGCATTATGCCATTTAGGGACCCTTTTACTATAGCACACTAAGCAGTTAGTATGGGTTACATCATGCATTAACCGTGTGCTGTGACCCATGTTATACATTAGCGCAAGGTCAGCACAGTTAGTATGGCCCGATTTCAATATTGTGCTGCACGTTGTCAGACGGCTGCCTAGGGTGAGAACTTACACAATCTTGACGATGCATATATTCATATGATTCTTGCAAGGTATTGTGGGTATTGTAGTTCATTCACTCCCAAACACAGCTGATGACAATAATTGAGTTGTGAAACCAAGTGGTAAGGTCAATAAAATACTTCTTTTATTGATGGGGTTTAATTCACCCAGCACATGTATGCTTGATAGCAATATAAATGAGGTTACTTGCTTGCAGTGATTAAATGGATAACAAAAAGTCACAAAGTAAACCAGAAAACAACCTTCAGCTTGTCAGGCAATTAGCTAATGTTTTCTTAGCAAATAATTACCAAATACAAAGGCACAAAGAAAAGAATAAACTTTGCTGGTTAGGTTAACTTCTGCTTATTTTCCACGCAGATCTCAGCAGTGATTCTCCCTTGCTCACACACACAATCCGGTGCAGCTTTAATTACTATCAATTGACCAGCTGTAAGCCTTTAGCTGGCTGGCTGCTACTGTGTGAACCCAAATCCTGCTTTAAGAGCTGTTTGCAGTGGAAATAAAGAACAAAGTTAGGTTTCTTTGTGATGGCTGATGTGTTTGCTCACAGAAAGCTAGCAATAGCATTTAGATAGAGAACAGTCCATGTAAACTGTACTTTCATCTGCTGTATCTCCCCCTTCATCAATCAGCATAGGGTCACTATCATACATTGGCACAGACGAGTCTTTCATTAAGGCACTATCATGAGAATGCTTATTCCCTTGCTGCCATTCTCTATTATAGATAGGGTCTGGATCAGTGTTCATACCTGAGCCTCTCCTGCCATCATAATTCCTCTCTGTAAAGCCTGGCCAGTATGTAATCCAATTCTGATGTCCAGCCTTCCAATCTTGATCCCTGGACACTGGATCTCCTCTCACATACCTTCTGGCCTTGGTCTGAAACTCCCTTCCACGTGCAGTCTTCTCTCTTCCAGGTAGCCACTGGTGATTCCTATCTCTGCCATTCCATTCCTCTGGCTGAATCCAGTCCAATGGACTCTGCTGGCACTTGGAATACCTCCCAGTATGGGTACTGCCTTGGACTCTCCCAGACCATCCAATGGGCTTTCTTCTCTTCCTTCCAGAGAGTTTCCTTCTCTCTCTATCCGCTTGGCTTCTGTTTCTCCAGATGCTGCTTAAATCTGTAGCTGGGCTGGAGCTTGTAGCCGTTGCTAAAGCTCTCCCTCAAGCTCTTTCTGTAGCTGTTCTTGAAACTGTTATCTGAAGAATAAGCTCTATTCTTATTCTTTCCTAATGTGTGCTGCTCCCTAACACAGCGCACCTGTGTTGAATCAGGCCCTGCCCTTTGAGATGAGTGCTTAGGGATTACCTCATAGCTCTCTTGATTGCACACACATTTTCTCACTTCAGCCCCTCTCATGGCTGCTGGAAACCTGGTGCATTCTGGGACTGGTAGTTTTTTATAAGAAAACTCTGTTTTCTTACTTCTACCAGAACTGACAGGTTGCTTGTTCAGAGTCACATCATCTTTTCTATAGCTCCTACCTGAGCTATGATAAGCTTCCTTATCACATACCCCCCTGCTTAAGTTATTACGGACTGGTTTTAGTGGTGAAACTTCTTCTCTACAGTCCGTAATACGGGAAAGTGCATCCGCATTCTTGTGTAACTTCCCGGCACGATGTTCAACCTGAAAATCAAACGCTTGTAAGGCCATGTACCAGCGTGTCAACCTGGCATTGTGGTTCTTCATTTGCTGCAACCACTTAAGTGGGGCATGGTCCGTGACCAACTGGAACTTTCTCCCTGTAAGGTAAAACCTTAACGCCTGCACTGACCACTTGATAGCCAAACACTCTTTTTCTATCGTGGAATACTTTTGTTCAGACAGTGACAACTTCCTGCTCAGGTACATCACAGGATGCTCCTCCCCATCATGGCACTGGGATAGGACCGCTCCTAGCCCTACATCCGATGCATCGGTTTGAACCAGAAAGGGTTCTTGAAGTCTACTCCTTTCAGTACCGGTCCTGTACACAATTTTTCTTTTAATACTGAAAAAGCTTTTTCAGCTTCTGGTGTCCACTTTATCTGGTTTGGACAATTCTTTCGCAGCATATCCGTGAAAATGGCACTTCTCTCTGCGAATTGCGGTATAAACCGGCGGTAGTATCCAATAAGTCCTAAGAAACTTCTTAGTTGTTTCTTGGTTGTTGGAGGAGGAAAATTCCTGATGCTATCTATTTTGCTTAATAGAGGTTTAATTTTTCCTCTTCCCACTAGGTGGCCTAGGTATTTTACCTCCCTATTTGCAAAGGCACACTTCTTCGGGTTTAAAGTGATTCCCGCTTGCTTCATAGAGCACAAGACTGCCCTGATCCTCTTCAAATGCTCCGCCCAGGTGTTACTATGGATTATGACATCATCCATGTATGCAAAAGCATAACTTTGGTGGGGTCGAAGTACCTGATCCACTAACCTTTGGCAGGTAGCCGCTGCTCCATGCAGTCCGAAAGGCATCCTCTTGAACTGGAAAAGGCCAACGGGGGTGCTGAACGCAGTCTTCGGCTTCGACTCCCTGGTGAGAGGGATTTGCCAATATCCTTTTGTCATATCAAGGGTGGTTAAGTATTGAGCCTGTCCCAGCTGGTCCAACAGCTCCTCAATTCTTGGCATTGGATATGCATCAAAAACTGATATGGCGTTTACCTGCCGGAAGTCAATACAAAATCTTAAGGATCCATCAGGCTTCGGCACCAGGACTATGGGGCTATTCCAGGGACTCTTTGACTCCTCTATTACCCCCATGTCCAACATCTCCTGGACTTGTGCCACTACCTCCTGTCTTTTGGCTTCAGGCAAGCGGTATGGCCTTTGACGAACCAATTTCCCAGGTGGAGTTATTATTTCATGGGCCACCAAATGGGTCTCCCCAGGTGTGGGTGTCAACACATCTGGGAATTCCTTAAGCAACTTCCTAATTTCTTCCTGTTGTACCATTGTCAGGTCCTCACCTATTTGGGGCTCTGATTTTTCTTTACAATCAGATACCTGGGGTCCCAAATCTTCCTCTTCACTCACCTCCCTCTCTCGGGCACAGGTGGCAGCTAAGCTTTTAACCCCTTTGACATCAGTAGAACCAAAACCTTTGGCTCCACATTCAGAATTCTCTAGGGATGTGACCTCCTCCACAGGTGGAAAACCCAGCCTCTCACAGATCAATTGGGCAATTTTGTCTCCTGTCTTCACATGATACTCATTCTGTCCAAAGTTAAACAACAGAACTTTAATATTGCCCCTGTAATCGGGATCAATTACTCCCGCACCCACATCAATGAAATATTTAAGGGCTAATCCGGACCTTGGGGCTACTCTCCCATAACATCCAATTGGTATTTCCACTTGGAGACCGGTGTCAACCAGGGCTCTCCCTTGGCTAGGTACAGTCACATTTTCTATGCTGCATAGGTCAAACCCAGCAGACTGAGGGGTTGCCCGCTTAGGAGCTTGGGCCTTCTCAGAGACCTCATGGTACTTTAGGACGAATATCTGCTTTGGGGTAGCTTGGTCTTCTGGACGCTTAACCATCTTTTTAGCTGGGGTCTGAGGACTTCCAAATAAAGGCCCGGGAGCTACTACCATTAAACCTTCTCCCTCCTTCTTTCCTAGTCCTTCCACTAGACCCTGCTTAAATCTTGGCCAGTCTCTTCCTAGAACCAAATCAAAGGGTAGCCTAGGCACCACTGCTATTAGGACTTCCTCTTGTTTCCCTAGGCACTTAACCTTTAGCCTATAGGTGGGATATGATGATGCAGCACCATGAATGCATCTGATGTGAACTTGGCTTTCAGGGGTTCTAGGCACAAATCTTTCTTGGGCCTCTATCCTCTTCCAAAGCCTTTTTGACATCATACTCTGGTCGGCCCCAGAGTCTAATAATGCATTTGTGGTAATTCCCTGCACATCAACCATCAAAAGAAATCCTTCCTTGGGCTGTTTTAAATCCAGACCCATTAAACTAGTGTGTGTCTGGCATCTCTTCTTTAAATGTCCCAATTTCCCACACTTGAAACATTTCTTTCTATTCCACTGTGTCATCTGGTTTGATACAGTACATTCATTTTTAGAAACATTCTTAATTATTCCCTTTTCTGATACAGCACATCTAGCCTCAGCATCCATCTTTAGAGGGCCACCCATTCTATGGCAAGCCTGCGTGGCTTCCAAGAATCTCTCTGCTAGCATGGTTGCCTCTCCAAGATTTTGGAAATTTTGCTGTATAAGAAAATCATTCAAATCTTTAGGTACCCCAAGCATAAATTGTTCCAGCATTATAATATCTAATAACATTTCTACTGTCTTTTGCTCAGGCTCCAACCATTTTACAGCTAAACTTCTGATTCTCTGACTCAGAGCCCTGGGTGTCTCACCCACTTTCAATGTAACAGCTCTAAACATTCGCCTATACTCTGAAATAGACAACCCTAGGCGATCTCTAATAGCTGCCTTTACATCCTTATAATTCAAAGCCTGGGCTGCTGGCATTGCTCTGTAAGCTGCAAGTGCCTCTCCAGTTAATGAGGCTGCCAGCCTTACTGCCCACTGGGTCTCTGGCCATGCTAAAGCCTGTGCCACTCTTTCAAAAGACTCTAGAAAATCATCAACATTATCTTCTGGAGTTAATTTCCCAAAATTAAATGCCCCAATCCCTTGATTGAGTCCCACACTGTCCACATGTGGTGTACCAGTACTAACTGCTGGTCTTGCATCTGTTCCACTTTGGCTCTGCAGCTGAGCTAGAGCTTGCACCAGCTCAAGCACTGGCTTCTGCTGTTCCATTAAGGCCTTCATAGCAGTGTCCTGGGCCTGCTGTGATAGCTCCTGCTGCTTGCTAAATTGGGCTGCCATCCACTGAGCCATCTCCCTCGGATCCATCTTGACCCCTGCAAGAAATAAAGAAAAAAAAACCCAAAGAGCAGCACCTTCCAACCAGGTGTGTTTTTTTCAACTTTTTTTTTTTTTTTCAATTACCCCCCTGTGCTTACACACATCCACCACTAGACATGCCCAGGTACATATTACCGTGTCTCAGTGATGAATCCAGCTTTTCACAGGGTCTTTTCATCTGGGACAGCTTCCTGGAACAACCACTTTTCTTCCAAAGTGCAGATGAGGGAAAGAAATCTTCTTACAGCTTTAAACTTGACTTTTATTTGTAATCCACAACAAGTAAATCCTCTTGGTGCAAAAGCAATCCGAAAAACTACGCCATTTGTCAGACGGCTGCCTAGGGTGAGAACTTACACAATCTTGACGATGCATATATTCATATGATTCTTGCAAGGTATTGTGGGTATTGTAGTTCATTCACTCCCAAACACAGCTGATGACAATAATTGAGTTGTGAAACCAAGTGGTAAGGTCAATAAAATACTTCTTTTATTGATGGGGTTTAATTCACCCAGCACATGTATGCTTGATAGCAATATAAATGAGGTTACTTGCTTGCAGTGTTTAAATGGATAACAAAAAGTCACAAAGTAAACCAGAAAACAACCTTCAGCTTGTCAGGCAATTAGCTAATGTTTTCTTAGCAAATAATTACCAAATACAAAGGCACAAAGAAAAGAATAAACTTTGCTGGTTAGGTTAACTTCTGCTTATTTTCCACGCAGATCTCAGCAGTGATTCTCCCTTGCTCACACACACAATCGGTGCAGCTTTAATTACTATCAATTGACCAGCTGTAAGCCTTTAGCTGGCTGGCTGCTACTGTGTGAACCCAAATCCTGCTTTAAGAGCTGTTTGCAGTGGAAATAAAGAACAAAGTTAGGTTTCTTTGTGATGGCTGATGTGTTTGCTCACAGAAAGCTAGCAATAGCATTTAGATAGAGAACAGTCCATGTAAACTGTACTTTCATCTGCTCTATCTCCCCCTTCATCAATCAGCATAGGGTCACTATCATACATTGGCACAGACGAGTCTTTCATTAAGGCATTATCATGAGAATGCTTATTCCCTTGCTGCCATTCTCTATTATAGATAGGGTCTGGATCAGTGTTCATACCTGAGCCTCTCCTGCCATCATAATTCCTCTCTGTAAAGCCTGGCCAGTATGTAATCCAATTCTGATGTCCAGCCTTCCAATCTTGATCCCTGGACACTGGATCTCCTCTCACATACCTTCTGGCCTTGGTCTGAAACTCCCTTCCACGTGCAGTCTTCTCTCTTCCAGGTAGCCACTGGTGATTCCTATCTCTGCCATTCCATTCCTCTGGCTGAATCCAGTCCAATGGACTCTGCTGGCACTTGGAATACCTCCCAGTATGGGTACTGCCTTGGACTCTCCCAGACCATCCAATGGGCTTTCTTCTCTTCCTTCCAGAGAGTTTCCTTCTCTCTCTATCCGCTTGGCTTGGCTTCTGTTTCTCCAGATGCTGCTTAAATCTGTAGCTGGGCTGGAGCTTGTAGCCGTTGCTAAAGCTCTCCCTCAAGCTCTTTCTGTAGCTGTTCTTGAAACTGTTATCTGAAGAATAAGCTCTATTCTTATTCTTTCCTAATGTGTGCTGCTCCCTAACACAGCGCACCTGTGTTGAATCAGGCCCTGCCCTTTGAGATGAGTGCTTAGGGATTACCTCATAGCTCTCTTGATTGCACACATATTTTCTCACTTCAGCCCCTCTCATGGCTGCTGGAAACCTGGTGCATTCTGGGACTGGTAGTCTTTTATAAGAAAACTCTGTTTTCTTACTTCTACCAGAACTGACAGGTTGCTTGTTCAGAGTCACATCATCTTTTCTATAGCTCCTACCTGAGCTATGATAAGCTTCCTTATCACAACGTGTTGAAGTAGTTAGTAACACAGAAACATAAAAATATGACGACAGAAAAAGACCACATGGCCTATCTAGTCTGTCCTTCCATATCAACAACTACAACAGTCCCCTTTTTACCTTTAGAGATCCTCTGTGTTTGTCCCATGATTTTTTGAATTCAGTTACTGTCCTTATCTCTACCACCTCCACTGGGAGACTATTCCACGTATCCACCACTCTTTCCGTAAAGAAATATTTCGGCATATCACTCCTGAATCTATCTCCCTTCACCCTCATCCCATGTCCCCTCGTAGCAGAACTTGCTTTCAATTGAAAGAGGCTCTCTCCCTGAACATTTATGCCACGGAGGTATTTAAACATCTCAATCATATCACCTCTATCCCACCTTTCCTCTAAGGTGTACAGATTAAGATCCTTCAGTCTGTCCTCATATGCTTTATAATGAAGACCACTAATCATTTTAGTAGCCACCCTTTGCACCGACTCCATCCTGTTCACATCCTTTTGAAGGTGTGGTCTCCAGAACTGCACACTATACTCCAAATGAGGTTGCAACAAAGTCTTATACAGAGGCATTATCACCTCCTTTTTTCTGCTAGCCATTCCTCTCTGTATGCACCCAAGCATCCTTCTAGCTTTTGTCGTCACCTTTTCTACCTGTTTAGCTACTTTAAGATCATCAGACACAACCATGCCTAGGTCCCGCTCTTCTTTAGTGGACAAAAGTACTTCACCCCCTATACTATATTGCTCCCTTGGATTGCTGCAGCCCAAATGCATGACCTTATATTTTTTAACATTAAATCCCAGCTGCCAAATTCTAGACCATTCTTCAAGCTTAGCTAGATCCCTCCTCATGTTATCTACACCTTCCTGGGTGTCTACTCTATTGCAGATTTTGGTATCATCCGCAAAGAGGCAACCCTTACCTGACAGCCCTTCCGCTATATCACTAACAAAGATGTTAAAAAGAAATGGACCAAGGACAGATCCCTGGGGCACACCACTGGTAACATCCTTCTCCTCAGAGTGATCTCCATTTACCTGTACTCTTTGTTGCCTCCCACCCAACCAATTTCTAACCCAAGCAGTAACTTTAGGGTCTATCCCTAGGGTGCTCAATTTGTTTATAAGTCACCTGTGAGGAACAGTGTCAAAGGCTTTACTGAAATCTAAATACACCACATTTAGGGCTCTCCCTCGGTCCAACTCCCTGGTCACCGGTCAAAAAAATCAATCAGATTTGTCTGACAAGACCTGCCTCTGGTGAATCCATTCTGCCTCAGATCCTGTAATCTGCTGGACTCCAGAAACCTCACTATTTTCTCTTTCAGCAGCGTTTCCAATAATTTACTCACCACCAAAGTTAAACTAACCGGCCTGTAGTTTTCAACCACATCCTTACTTCCGCTTTTGTGTAAAGGCACCACATGGGCCTCTCTCCAGTCCTTTGGCACCACTCTCGACTCCAACGAGACATTGAAAAGGTCAGTCAGTGGAGCTGCTAGAACGTCCCCAAGTTCTCTTAGTATTCTAGCGTGTATCCCATCCGGTCCCATCGCTTTGTCTACCTCAAGTTGAGCTAGTTTCTCACAAACACAGTCTTCTGAAAATTGTTCAAGATGTCCCTCACTTCTGTTCCTGTTTGTGGGTGTTTTCTGAGGTCCTGCTCCTGGTTCTTCATCTGCGAACATAGAACAGAAATATTTTTTAAGCCATTCCGCTTTATCCTTATCAGCTTCCACATATTTCTCCCCTGCACCCTTGAGTCTGGCAATACCACCTTTGCCCTTCCTCTTCTCACTAACATATCTGAAAAATGTCTTATCTCTCCTTTTTATTGCATTGGCTATTTCCTCCTCCTTTTGAATCTTTGCCTTCCTGACTACTTTGCTAGCTTCTCTACGTTTTTCCAAATATAGATGCCTGTCTTCCTCTCTCTGTGTTCTCTTGTATTTCATGAAGGCCTCCTTCTTTTTCTTCACTTTTTCAGCTACTTCTTTTGAAAGCCATAGCGGTCTCCTTTTCCTTTTCCCTTTATTTACTATTTTAACAAAAAGGTTGGTTGCCCTTAAAATATCCCCTTTCAGTTTTGCCCACTGTTTTTCTACAATCCCCCAGCTGTTCCCATCGCAATAACGACTCCCTGAGGTATTGGCCCATCTTGGCAAAGTTAGGGTTGTGTTTACTAAACCGTCTTTATGTTACCTGCTCTAGTTGCAGCGATAATGTGAGGATTGCCATATAAGGTAGTGGGCATTTCTGTGGTAAGGTAGCAATTGCGGCTCATCGTGCGATAGAAGGTGCCCTGCCGTTATTGCGCTATAGAGGGTGCAGTGGCACGTTATCATGCTTTAACCTTAATTTTGCGCTGTGGCGTAAGATCAACAAAATAGAGGTGTAGCACACTGGTTAATACAATGACTGCTGATACAGCAGTCATGAGTTTGATCCCTCAGTTTGCAAATTTCATTAGACTGTCAGAGGCAATTAATTTTCCTGCCTCTAACGGTCAGACACATCTCAACAACCTGCACTGCCAGCCAAAAAAACCCTCACCCCAGTTCCGTAACCTAATGCACCTTTTAGGGCGCACCATAAGGCACATTATAGAGCACCACGTCATCCAAGGCAGTTCATAATTTGCCCCAGAGGGCGGCACGAAAGGGTGGCACCCCCCAAGTCAGCATATAACGTGCCCCATAAGCTGGCCGAACCAAAGGTGATGCTAAAGATGGCCCAAGGATGTTTATTTATTTTTATTTTATTTATTTAACAGTTCTTATATACCGCGCTATTTGTTATCAGTGCGGTTTACATAAAACAGATTTTTACTCAGACATTTAGGACATGTCTTGAGTTTACAAATAACAGGGAACGTAACATGGACTTACAACTGGGGTAAACTATGTACAATCCAACAGAAAACATGATTGCAAATTCTATTTACATTATGGTAACACATGCATAGATTATATGGTTGCATTAACTGTTCAGTGGGAAGTGTGAATGGTTTGTCAATGCGAGATCTTGAGGTATTGGGGTAGGCAGTGATTCGTTGATGAGTTCAGTGAAGTACATAGTGAACAGGTGGTGTTTTATGGCTTTTCTGAACTGCATAAGATCTATGATGGATCTGATGTTGAGAGGGGGTTGATTCCAGCATCTTGGGGCATATGATGAAAATGCTCTGTTATTTGTTGTTTGAGACCATTTTGTTGATTCACTAGGGATAACTAGTGTATTTTCAGCTGTTGACCTCCTAAGTCTATTGTTCGGGGTTTTCGTGAATAGATTAGAAATTGAGGATGAGGATAAGTTATTTATGGCTTTAAAAGTGGTGAGAAGGGCTTTATAAGTGATCCTGCAGTGATGTTAAGATGACCCAAGAAATGTTGGCTAAGGGCAGTAAGGTGGACCAAGGTTACAAGCATGAAATGTACGGGCCAAACACAGATGTAACTCTAACACTGCACAGAGCAGCAAGGAAAGCCAATTAACAAGTGATATAAGGAAGTAAATGTCAGAGGTGAAGGACCTGCCAAATCTGTGTGAGGGCCATGTGGCAGCTGGTAAAGTGGACAAATATAACGGGGGCAGCTGTACCAATGCACAGGGTGATGGTACTGTAAAGTGCAACAATGACAGTGTGTGTCAGAAGATGTGAATACGTGTCCACCAGAGGAGGTAGAGGTGGCCGGATAAGTGCAATGACAGGAGGACAGAGGAGTAGCAGTGCCATGCAGAGCAGACACGGGAGAGGCAAGCATGATGAGCCGCAATGCAGAAAAGGGTCACAGTGCAGGTCATGGGGTAGCAGCCTGCACATTAGGGCAGGATGCCACACAGCTGGCAGACACATATAGACAGACAGAAGTATAGTTGGCAACTGTGATGAGGGTATAATGTGGCAGCAGCACAGATCTGCACAGCTATGACTGTCACAGGAATGAAACGTAGTTGTGTACAACAGGCATACAATTAAAAGAGAATAGAGAGGAATTGAACCCATGACCAGTAGCACAAATTTCAATGCACAAACCTGTAGGCTACACCACCAACATGAGCACCACAGCAAAGGCTGCATACAGGAACACTGCAGGGCACCACACAAGAAGCCAGCTGTCTGCCAGGATAGGGCAACCCCCAACAGTAACCATGATGCAATGCACATGCAGAACCGGTGTGTACAGCTCATATCACAGTCTGTGATTGTGATGAGAGCCACATATAAACACACAATGACATGTTATGCAGTGGAGACAGCATGCAAAGGAACAAACACCCTAAACCCAAACTGCGGCAGGGGATGCTCTGTGGAGCAGGGCAAAATGGGGTACAGAACAGAAATGGAGCATGTGAGAAGTGAACCTGCAAACAGACATGTGCCAGACCAGCCCAACAACAGCAATGCCAATCACCCAAGTGCACTGCCCATATGGACAGTACAAAGAAAGAGTCATATGTAACAGCCAATATGCGACGTATAGGCTGCATAAAGGGCACACTGTGGTGTACAGTGAAGAGATGGAAGAGTGTGTGGAGATATGACGAGGCTGCAGCAATTGGATGGGCAGGTTAGCAGAACACAGGAAAGAAAAAGGAAAGGAACATATGGGAATCAACCTGGTAACCTATGGATTTCCAAACAATGTATGTGACCACTATCCCAAACAACCCCAACAGGCAGAATGCAAACAGGTGCCGACAAAGGCTACACTGTGGTTCACAGTACAGAGATAGATGTCCCCACTGCTCCACTGTCAACTCCAGACATCGCTCCCCTCACCTAGCTGGACCGTACGCCTGGATCATTATTTATGTTTATTTAATTATTTACCTATATCTCTTATATACTGCTCTATTTAAAATCAGTGCGGTTTACAGTTAACAATTCATTGTACAGAGCAGGAGGACCAATATCCAGTGTGTTTGCACCATGCACTTATGCAAAGCATCAGCAAATCCAGGCTGAAAGCTCACCTACTTGCTGCTGCCTGTGGAACCGAACTCCCATGATCTCCCTCCCCAACCTCTTTGTTCCACACAAGCCTGCACATGTACTGTCTTCTCAGAACTAGATTGTACGCTCTGATCAGTAGGGATTATCTCCTACATGTGTGTGCAGTGATGCGTATGAGGTGTTGCGCCATACAAATGCTCAGATGCAGTAGGTGTTCCAAAACATATTTATTGGCATATGTTTAAAGGCATTATACCTGGGGCGGAGCCTGATGTCCAGCGGGTAAGACGCTTCGCGCTGAAGCTCCCGAGAGGCCTACTTAGAATCCTGACTTAATACCTATACAAACTTACTATTTCGCTCCGGGCTGACCGGGGTACCTCGGGGGGGATGGCGGCCCATAAACCAGCGCGCTTGGACTTCGGGTCTCCTTCTTCTTCTCACGGAAAACGCTCCAAAACAGAGGTGTCCTCCCCACAGAAGATGGTTCCATTTCGTGAAAACCCCGAAATGCACCTGGAGATTTTGGAGGAACTACGCGGCGTGAAGGAATTGGTGCAGTCCAATGGAGAAGCGCTTAGAGCCCTGCGAGAAGACTTTGGAGTGCTCCAGGACCGACTTGAAAGTCTCTCATTACGGCAGGACAATATGGCGGGGGTCCTCGACTCGCACGCGGTGCGCTTGGGCGCACTGGACAAGGCCGAGCGCCAGATACAGAATCTGCAAAAGGAGTTAGAAGATAGCAATAATCGAGCCCGTCGCAACAATGTGAGGCTCATTGGAATACCGGAGGGGGCGGAAGCGGGAGATATGAGAGAATTCCTGCTCACAACTCTTCCCTCCTTGCTGAAGATCACCTTTCATAAAGAATTGGAAATCGATCGTGCACACCGTGTTCCTACCCACATGGCGCTCAACCGAACGACCCCCCGGCCTATTATCTTTCGCTTGCTACGATATCAACAAGTGGAACAAATTTTAAATGCTGCCCGGGCGAACCATCATTTGGAATTTGAAGGTCACAAAGTCTCCTTCTTCCCTGATTTGGCAAAGCCTACCGTTGACCGACGGAAGAAACTCCTTGCTTTTCGCCCTCGACTTCAACAGCTACAGGCTCGCTTTGGCCTGTTGTATCCCGCGAAGCTCCGAGTGACTCTCCACAACCAAACCAGGACATTCGAAGATCCTGATCTACTATCAACATTTTTAGACTCCAAAGAAGCAGAGCAGATGCGCTAATCCAACGACGTGGACTTTTATTCGCCGGCTCTGTCCGCCATTTTGAAGGGCCCGATGCGGCGGTCATAGTCAAGCACAGAGACTTCCTGGACTTTCTTTCTTTCTTTCTATGACTCTTGTTTTGTGGTCTCCTCTCCCTCCATGATGTGTGCCTCGGTCGGATTCGGAGCACGCACAGTCCTACAGGTTATGTGTTTTTCAATTTCGGCCTTCTCTGGGGCTTCTCCCCGCAGACACATGGTCGCCAGTAATTTTTGGGGTTCTGCTTCTTCTCTACCGCGCTGCGGTTTTTCTTTTTTAATGTGGGGCGCTTCATTGTATTATCTAAGCTTATTTTCTTTTATGCCATATGTACAGCCTGATACAGTCAATATGAGGGACATTGTGAAATTAGGTGCGCTATCATGCTCAGAATTTTTAACTTGTCTGAATGGCTTTATGTAAAATTTTATCACTCAACGTAAAGGGCATTAATAGTCCAATCAAAAGAAAGAAAATCCTTAGCTATCTTAGCCATGAGCATGCTGATTTAGCGTTTCTTCAGGAAACGCACTTAAACTCTGCTGAAACACTGAAACTCAATGTTAAGCCTTACATGGTGGCTGCCTATTCTCCCGCCGTTTCCAAACGGTGCGGGGTAGCCATTCTGGTTAAGAAATCTTTGCAAGCTACTGTAATTGATACTAGCGCTGACAAGGAGGGTAGATGGGCCCGAGTACATCTTAAGGTTGGAGATAGTGAATTTACATGTATTTGCATTTATGCCCCGAATGTGGACAACCCTGCTTACTATGCAAGTATTGCGCAGTTGGCACAGGCCTCTGCCAATACTCCATTAATACTTGGTGGTGACTTTAATCAAGTGTTAGACCCTCTGATAGATAGACAGCCGCCAAGAACGAGTAGTCCACCCAAGAGTCTTGCTACCCTTACAGCTCTGATGCAAGATCTTGCGCTGGTAGATATATGGAGGCTGCTTCACCCCTCCGACTTAGAGTTCACTTTCTTTTCTGCCCCCCATCACTCCCAATCTAGAATAGATTTCTTTCTCATTTCCAAAGCACTGATTTCTCAAGTAGACACGACTAGGACTCATCCTCTCCATATTTCAGATCATGCTGCCATATCTTTATCATTACGTGTCACTGCGCGGGACGATTCTCCCCGAGCTTGGTTTTTTGATAGATCCCTACTGGGTCAAAAAGATTTTCAGGTTGATATAAAGGCCGCTATCCAAGATTATTTTCATTTTAACTCACCCCATGACACAGCGGGCTGGGCTTGGTGGGAGGGTTTTAAAGCATCTATCCGTGCCACTATAACTAGCTATCAAATTCGGCAGGGGAAACAAAGAAAGCAGCACTTACTGATTCTAGAGCAGCAGATACAAGCTGGGGAGCGTCTCCTCACGTCCCGTACTGACCCATGTATTTTACTCCGTTTACAACGCTTGCGTTTTCAATACAATCAGCTTTTGCACACTGCTGCTGTTAAAAATATTGAATCACAACAAGGGCTATATTATCGGGAAAATAATCGTGCTGGCAAATTATTAGCAAATGCCCTAAAAGGTCGAAAAGAAGCCAAGCGTGTTACCGCCCTCCGTAATCCGTCGGGGGGGGGCTTGGTCACTAAAGATACCGAAATCTTAGAACTCTTTCGTGACTTTTATACTCGGCTTTATCAATCAGAATGTGATTTTGAGCCAGATGTATTTGAACGCTTACTTTCAGGAGTACAAAGACCGACCCTATCTGACGAAGATAGAGTGGCCTTGGACACACCATTTACTGTCTCAGAAATTCATTCTGCTATCAAGAAATGTGCCTCCGGTCGAGCCGCAGGCCCAGACGGTCTCCCCGCTGAATTCTACAAAACCTTTCACGCTGATTTAGCTCCAGTTTTGAAAATTTATTTTTCTGCTCTGGCCGAGGAGGGTTCTCCTTCTGGGTCCTTTTCAATGGCAAATGTAGTAGTTTTTGAGAAAGAGGGGAGAGACCCGCAACTAACAGCTAATTATCGTCCAATTTCCCTCCTAAACGCGGACTATAAAATCTTTGCCACCATTCTCTCTACCCGGCTCTCGGATAGGATGCCTACCTTAATACACCCAGATCAATGCGGTTTCATTCCTGGTAGATCAACTGCTGACAATGCTCGGACTCTATGCCATGTATTGACTACCGCAGTTAATCTCGATCGCCCATTTGTTGGCCTCTCACTTGATGCTGAGAAGGCCTTTGATCGCTTAGAGTGGCCCTTCCTGTTTGCAGTCCTCCGCTGGTACGGATTCGGGGAAGGTTTTCTCCGTTGTCTTCGCACCATGTACGCTCAGCCTACAGCCAGTATATGTGCAAATGCTTTAAAGTCTCAGCCTTTTCCCCTTCAACGCGGCACTCGCCAGGGATGTCCACTGTCTCCACTCCTCTTCGATCTTGCACTCGAACCCTTGGCTTTACTAATCCGGCAATCGGAGGAGATTCATGGAGTCCCCTTCACCCATAGGGAAATCAAAATTTCAGCGTATGCTGATGATCTTATGCTTTTTGTCTCTATAGACTCAGTACCGGCTGTCCTAGAGCAAATTGGTAAATACTCACAACTGTCCGGTTATAAGATAAATTGGACCAAGTCGGTAGCCTTTCCATTAAATCCTCTGCTTCATCAGGCAGATATGCAATCCTTCCCCTTTTTATGGCAACCTCGCATGGTCAAATACCTTGGGGTTCACTATTGTTCTCCTTTGGAAGACACTATCTCCTTCAATGCCAAAGACTTAACCTCTAAAGTCCGGGCGCTTACTCACCGCTGGACTCCTTTAACGCTTACCTGGTGGGGTCGATTAGAAACCATAAAAATGATGATTGTTCCGAAAGTGAATTATATCTTAGAAATGGTGCCCTGTCTCTTCCCTCGACGTATATATAAAGATATCGAGGGCCTTCTGACTAGATACTTGTGGCAAAACAAGACACCTAGGATAGCGAAACATAAGCTGCAAGCAGATAAGGAAAATGGGGGTGTCAGATTCCCTGATTTCCTGAAGTATCATCAATCTTTTCTTCTCAAACAAGGTGCTCGTTGGCTGGAAGATCCAGTACCGAGTAGACCTGTGTGGCTAGACATAGAAGAGGACCTTTGCAAACCGATTCCTCTTACTTTTCTCCCTGGTATGACTCTCCCATCAGACTCCCACTTTCCACCAATGCTTTTAGACACCTTAGGTGCCTTTAATAATCTCATGCAATCTTTAGACTCCCGACTCTGTCCGTTAGACAAGCTCCCACTTTGGTACAACACTCGATTTCGAATACAAAATAAACCGATGGCGTGGAGCCCCTGGTACACTAGGGGCATTTGGATTCCTAGTCAGTTGTTCCATGAAGGTCGCTGGAAAACTTTTAGTGAATTGCAAATTGAATTTGGTCTCCCAGCGAAACACTACTTTCAGTTGGTGCAACTTCAGCATTGCCTTAGGAGTGCTAAGGTGCTCCCGCCATCGGCCTCCCCTACACAAGGTTGGTTGGAGACTATCCGATCTATCGGTAGTTCACCGGGTGTAGCATCCAATTTTTACAAAACCTTATGTAATGCTATAACTAGGGATACCCCTATAGCGCAGAAAGCATGGGAGAGAGAATTGCATGTGACTTTGACCCCGGAGCAATGGAGCCTTGTCTGGAGTAGAGTGACATGGGTCTCCCGATCCGCCTCACTCACTCAGACACTCTTCTTTCTAGCCCACCGGTGTTTTTACACTCCTGACAGATTAGCCAAATGGAACACTACTCAGGGCAATAATTGTTGGACATGTCATGCGGCCATTGGTTCACTACCTCATGTTATGTATGAATGTCCCGCACTACAGTATTACTGGAGTCGGGTCTGGGATCGTATCCAGTCTATTTTGCACTTTCAAGAGCCCCTTTCTTGGAGGATAGTGGGACTTCGCTCAGCTGCGGGGATCCCCTCTCTTCCAAAAACGGCTTACTTCCTTTTGGACTTTATGCTAGGCATTGCTATTTCCCTAATTACGAAATACTGGAAAAATAGCTCCCAACTGAGCCCCAATGAATGGTGGAATCATGTCTGTCTCTACAGTAAATATGAACAAATACCTCGTATGTTTGCTTCCCCCATTCAGACTCCTCATCATCGGTCTAAATGGAAGATGCTCAATGACTATGTACATTCTGCTCAATGCTCTCATCTGACTGTCTAAATTTATATATATCTTTGTCTCATGATTATTCTGTATCGCAGATACTCTTTTGATTGTTTTGATGTACAATCACTGTTGTTTGGAAGCGCTCACATGCTGACATAATCAGCTAGAGAAGAAGCGTGGGGGTGGGGGGTAATTGGGTTTACTTTTCTTTATTGTATAATTGTTTTGTCTCCTTTGGTGTGTTGTTTCTTTTGTTTGTTGCAAAATGAAAATAAAAGTTTCAAAAAAAAAAAAGGCATTATACCTGTCACATATACAGTCTGTGAACATATTTTGCCCTCTGCACACCACACACCCATACGACTCACACCCCCTGGTGCCCATCGTGTCCGGATGGCTGGGGAGCTGCATTGCCCAGGACACCCTCACACAGCCTGCGGAGCTCCTCGGCCATCTGGACAATGGCGTCTACTACCTGCCCCAGGGCATGGGTCTGTGCCTGCTGTTCATGGGACACAGCACACATTGTGACAGACAGGTAGCGCAAACCCATGCCACCACACAGACACACCGTACCCACTGTCTGTGTGGTGGCATCAGAAGACCGTCTGTGGCGATGTGCGCCAGGTCCCCGTCCAGGAGGGCCACATCCCCGGCACCATGGGGAAGGTGGCAGGGGCCCATAGTGGGATGTGACGGCCCGTGATGGCCAGGACTGGCCACATCCCCCCCACTGCAGCCCCCCAACCCCCCACCACCACCTCACCACTGCCCACCCCCTCCCCCGGCTCCCACAACCCCACCCCCACGTCACCTCCCACCTCAAACTCCCCATCCCCATGCTGCCACCCCAACACCCTCTCCAAGGGCAACAAACCACCATCCACCCCCACCTCATCCTGTTCCCCCCTCCCCCCTTCCAGGCTGCAGGCCTCCATCTTGTCCTCCGCTGGCACAGCGATGGTCCTCAGAGGGACACGCCCCATGCCACATACCCCTGGGCCCTGGTGGCTGGGTCCACCCACAGGTGCCCCATTGCCTGTGGCCCCACCAGCAGCAGCATTCACTGTGGAGGGAGAACAAAAGCACTAGCACCATTTGCTAGGAACTGGGGAACATTCTGGGGAAAGGGGGGGCTCTTCCGAAGGGATGGGCTTCACCTTAATCAGGATGGGACCAGACTGCTGGCATTAACCTTTAAAAAAGAGATAGAGAAGCTTTTAAACTAGAAAATAGGGGAAAGCCGACAGTCACCCAGGAGCGCACGGTTCGGACAAAGGTATCCTTGAAGGATACTACCAAAAGCAGTGAGGTTCCAAAAGGGAGTATAGTAGCCCAAATGCCCTTGAGTAAGGAGCAGACAGAGCATAAAGATTCCCCATTACCCATGCCTACCAATAGCCAGATTAATATTAATAAAATACAGTCTCTAAAATGCTTGTATGCCAATGCTAGAAGTCTAAACAATAAGATGGGAGAATTAGAATATATAGCATTAAATGAGAGGTTAGATATGATTGCACTCTCAGAGACATGGTGGAAGGAGGATAACCAGTGGGACACTGTGATACCTGGATACAAACTATATCGTAATGATAGAGCTGAACAAATTGGTGGAGGGGTTGCACTCTATGTTAGAGAGGGCATTGAGTCAGAAAGGATTAAAGTTTTGCAGGGAACAAAATATGCTGTAGAATCTCTATGGATTGAAATTCCATTTATGAAGGGGAAGGTGATGGCAGTGGGAGTATACTATCGACCACCTGGCCAGAATGAACAAATGGATGATGAAATGCTCAAAGAAATCAAGGAAGCTAACAAAAGCCACAACAGAGTAGTAATAATGGGTGATTTCAATTACCCCGGTATCGACTGGGACAGTGTCACAGCAGGACAAGCTAAAGAGATAAAGTTTCTAGATGAAATGAATGACTGCTTCTTGGAGCAGCTGGTTCATGAACCGACCAGAGGGGAAGCCATACTGGACCTAGTCCTTAGTGGAACGCCAGATCTGGTGCAAGAAATAAGGGTGTTGGGACCACTTGGCAATAGTGATCATAGTATGATCATGTTTGATTTAATCAGTGGAGGACAGATAGTAAAGGAATCCACAGTACTACCTTTTAACTTTCAAAAGGGTGACTATGATAGAATGAGGAATATAGTTCGGAAAAAACTAAAAGGAGCGGTTCCAAAGGTTAAAGACTTACAGCAAGCTTGGGTGTTATTTAAAAATACTATCCTCGAAGCCCAGACCAGCTGTATTCCACGCATTAAGAAAAGTGGAAGAAAGTCCAAAAAACTGCCAGCATGGTTTAAAGGTGAGGTCAGAGAGGCTGTTGCTGCCAAAAGAGCAACCTTCAGAAAATGGAAAAAAGAGCCAAATGATGAAAACTGGAAACAGCACAAGCACTGGCAAGTTAAATGCAAAGCATTGATAAGGCAGGCAAAGCGGGAATTTGAGAAGAAACTTGCTACGGAAGCAAAAACACGAAATAAAGACTTTTTCAAGTACATTCGTAGCAAAAGGCCTGTGAGAGAGTCAATTGGACCATTAGATGATAGAGGGGTAAAAGGTGCAATAAGAGGAGACAAGGCTATAGCAGAGAGACTGAATGAATTCTTTGCTTCGGTCTTTACTGAGGAAGATGTAGGGGTGTTACCCAAGACTGAAGTGGTATTTAAAGGTGATACTGCAGAGGAATTGAGAGAAATATCGCTACACCGGGAAGATATATTACAACTATTTGATAAACTGAATAGTAGCAAATCACCTGGACCGGATGGTATACATCCCAGAGTGTTGAAAGAACTGAAATATGAGATTGCAGACCTGTTATTGGTAATCTGTGAACTTTCATTAAAATCATCTGTAATACCTGAAGATTGGAGGGTCGCCAACGTAACACCAATTTTTAAAAAGGGTTCCAGGGGTGACCCGGGAAATTACAGACCGGTGAGCCTGACGTCAGTACCAGGGAAAATGGTAGAAGCCATCATAAAGAACAAAATTACACAGCATGTAGATAGTCATGGCCTAATGGGAGACAGCCAACATGGCTTTAGACAAGGAAGATCTTGTCTTACTAATCTGATATGTTTTTTTGAAGGTGTGCATAAACAGGTAGACAAAGGTGAGTCGGTTGATATAGTGTATCTGGACTTTCAGAAAGCTTTTGACAAGGTCCCCCATCAGAGACTTTTGGCGAAGCTAAAAAGTCATGGGATAGGAGGCAGTGTACTATTGTGGATCGGGAACTGGTTAAAAGATAGAAAGCAGAGGGTAGGGCTAAATGGCCAATATTCCCAATGGAAAAAGGTGAATAGTGGAGTACCCCAGGGATCTGTACTGGGTCCGCTACTTTTTGACATATTCATAAATGACCTGGAAAAGGGAATAACTAGTGAGGTAATCAAATTTGCAGATGACACAAAGCTTTTTAAAGTTGTTAAAACCCAAGAGGATTGTGGAAAACTGCAGGAGGATCTGGATAAATTGGAAGACTGGGCATCCAAATGGCAGATGAAATTTAATGTGGACAAGTGCAAAGTTATGCACCTAGGAAAGAACAACCCACACTATAGTTACAAGATGCAAGGCTCCACATTAGAAACCACCACCCAGGAAAAAGATTTAGGAGTCATCGTGGATAACATGTTAAAACCCTCCGCCCAGTGTGCAGCGGCGGCCAAGAAAGCAAATAGAATGCTAGGTATCATAAGGAAAGGGATGGAGAATAAAACAAAGGATATTATAATGCCTCTGTATCGCTCCATGGTACGACCGCACCTTGAATATTGTGTGCAATTCTGGTCACCGTATCTTAAAAAGGACATAGAGTTATTAGAAAAAGTACAGAGAAGAGCCACCAAATTGGTGAAGGGGATGGAAGGCTACTCCTATGAAGAGAGGCTAAAAAGGTTAGGGCTCTTTAACCTAGAAAAGAGGCGGCTGAGGGGAGATATGATAGAGGTGTATAAATTAATGAATGGAGTGGAACGGATAAACGTGGATAAATTGTTTACGCTATCAGAATATAGAAGGACTAGGGGGCATGTAATGAAGCTACAGGGTAAACTATTTAAGACAAATAGGAGAAAATATTTCTTCTCTCAACGTGTAATCAAACTCTGGAATCTGTTACCGGAGGATGTAGTAAGGGCTGTTAGTATAGCTGGGTTTAAAAAAGGTTTGGACAAGTTCCTGGAGGAAAGGTCCATAAACCACTATTAAAAAGGGACCCAGGATATCAATGCTTGGCCTAGTACAAGCACTGCAGAACCTGTGTCTTTTGGGGAAACTGCTAGGTACGTATGACCTAGATTGGCCACTGTTGGAAACAGGATACTGGGCTTGATGGACCTCGGTCTGACCCAGTATGGCATTTCTTATGTTCTTATGTTCTTATGTCATGTGTTTTTCCACATCATGGAGACATAGTAGATAGCACCACAGGATGATGGTGCACATGAACATGCTTCTGTGCATCACACAGGTGGCCCACTCACCGTATCTATGGACTAGTGCCTCATGCTGCAGATGCCGCAGGAGGCCTGGCTGGCGCAGCCGCAGCCACAGCCCCATTCTGCAAAGATCCTCCACCTGGGGGTATAGCAATGGATACGGACAGCTAGGGACAGACATCTGTGGCCATCGGCTGATGCACATCACACATGGCTGTGGGTAGCAGGGGGCTGCACCTGCTGTACACCGTTGGTCCAATGCGAGTTGTTGCTCATGCCACCTACATGCGTGCATGTGTGGCTGAACTGCTGCACCTAACATAGCACCAGGGGCAAACACAGGCCTCTGTACTGAGGCATGAGGCCACCTGGGGCTACCGCAGACCTGCGCACATCAACTGATGCACCTGCACTGGTGCCAGGGTGACCCACAGACCTGTCTCTAACCCATGTTGTACATGCCGTATATGTGTGATGATAGCTGGCCACTGTGTTGCACACACAGATGTGTGTGGCCTGCCCCTATTCACCTACTTCATGTGGTTGTTGCACGGCCCGATTGAAGTGCCTGGTGAGGCGCACCCACGCCCTCTGCCTCTGTTGAGGAGGTGCTGTATAGAAGAGCATGGGAAGAGGCGCCTCCACCTGCTGTGTGTGTGGACCGCAGCAACTCATGGTGTCTCAGACTTGACAATTCACCATCCATCTTTGCTTTAGTGCAGGCCAGTAGCGCATGATGTTTTAATAAAGTGTCTGCTGAGTACAGCGTGTCCCTACGTGCGTCACGCAGCTGTGACTGAAGATGTGATGTGTGAAGTCAAGTTGGGCAAGAGAAACCGAGGAGGCCGAGGGAATCGAACCAGTATACAGAAGAGCAAAACACAGCTAACGCACCACAAGACCGAACCTCTGAGCCAGCTGGCCATACAGAAAGCCTGTGTAATGTCCATCATGCGTCGGATGGGCTGCACGGAGGGGACAATGCCAGTGAAGAGAAGACATGTGTGCGGATAGGTGACAGTGCTGGAGCCAGTCTATGGTGAGCTAAGCAGAACACAAGAAAGTAAAAGCAAAGTCATGAAAAGGAATGTGTGCAAATCAAACACACAACCTATGGTGGGACAATACAAGCCAGTAACCACTGTACCAAACAACCATAGCAAGCACAGTGAACATATGTTCCAACAAAGTAGATGTGTGCATGGTAACCCGGAGCACCCCATGCCGCTGGATGCGGCAAATCCCGTTGTCACAAATGCAAACATGTGTAATGTAGGTGGTGAAGGATGGGAACGCGAAATACATCAGCCATGAACTGTCCACCACAAACATACATACCTGGTAATACAGGACACACAAAACTGCACATGCAGATCAAGAACGATGTCATCAGGTGTACACACATACAGGGTGGCCCAATAAAAATGGAATCACCGTGAAGCATAGAGGTCATCAAAAACAACCACCTAATTAATGATATTCATTTTCAAGGTCGCTCATGCCAAGATGGTGAGCGGAACATGTGGAAACAAAGATTCATGTAGCTGTAAAAGCTTAATAATTAGACTATGTAAGCTTCCAATCTAATAGAACATGACACCTCTTTCTGGGCCACTCTGTACATATGTATCAGCTGTCCCATAGTATCAACCAAAGCAATGTACAGGGCATTGTAAACCCGGTCATGTACACTAAGGGCAGCAATGATCAACTGGATTCTGTCACAGCAATGTCACAGCAATGAGATGTGACACACACCCCAGTAGGAATCAAACCCAGGTCCCCTTGTTGCTAGACAAGTGTGTGAACCATTACGCCAACACACCACAGCATGCCATGAACACCTATGCATTTGAACATGTGTAGACAAGGAGGCAGCCACATCTCCAATCTGCCCCACCGCCACTGGCAATGAACACCAATGCCAGCTAAAGGCACAATACACATCCCAGGTGGTGTTGGAGAGTCACCGGCATGAGCATGCATGTTGCCAGGTTATAGAGATGCCCACCCATAGGAAGACACAGTGGTCAAAAAGAGCTGACATGCAACTGTCCAGACAAATGGGAGCGGCGAATGTACATGGTTTAAAATTGAAACCCCTTGTGGATGTAAGTTAAACCATCTGTGTACAGGGATGCATCAGCATAATGTCAGAGACACCACACACATCCTGTGTCTGACACAACACACACACAGGGCAATGATATCAAAGGTGGACTGTGGTTGTAGTGCTGTGAGTGATCCATATGGCATCGACGTACTTTATCTGCATCATCATGGCCAGAGCAACAGTGCACACAAATGACAGGGGGCATGGGCCAGCTGCATACACACCCACAAGGCGATAAGGTAGGGAGGGGGGATACTGAGGTGTAATGTCTTCATGCCATGCAGTGATGTGGATCCGCAGTTCACTGGCAAATGAACATACATGGCAATGATGTCATGACCCAATGGGCCAGCAGCACCCCTCAGCTGTGTCGACCATACCATATGTGTGTGTATCAGTGGGTCATACAGCAATGTAGATGTCCAGACAACAGTATGTGATATGCACAGAAAGAGCAGATGTCGAATACACACATAAATAAACACCTTTAATCATCAAATGGGATCAACACAGCAAGACCACACGCGGCCATCGCAAGCAAGGCTCCCCCGATTGGGGTTGAGCAACTGAGTGGGGCCAGTAAACCCTCCCCGCTCGGAAGCTCCAGCCCAATTGGGGCTGTGGGAGGTAGAGCAGCAACATCAGAAAGACGCCGCCGGCAGGCGGACTCATGCCGGGCGGGCCCAAGCCTGAGGGCCTCACCATAGGGCCCTTTGGCGTGGCCCTTAGGCACGGACCAAGTAGCGGACAAGGATCAGCGTCCTAAGCCCTCATCTAAGTTGACTCTGCTACCCTGCCTTACCGGGACAATCCACTACCTGTAAGTTAACTCTGTTATCTGGCATTGCCTCAACAATCCATTAATTATATAAGTTAATACTGTTACCTTGCCTGGGCAATTCATTACTTGTAAACTAACCCTTCTGCCTTGCATTGCCTGGACAATCCATTGCCTATAAACTAATCCTGCTACCCTGCCTGGACAATACATTGTTTGTAGATTATTTGCAAAAAACTTGCTACCCATTGACTGCATTGTAAAATAAACCTCCCTGCATAAGCCTATTAATCACCCCATAACTAGTCTGCTAACCAAAAACAAATGACACAACACAAGGAGCAAGGAGATCACTATTAATGCAAAACTACACCTATAAAACACAACTTGAGTTGAGCCCAGGTCAGTAAACCACAAACCCTATCCCAGGTCAGTAAAACACATTTTACAAAATGTACTTCATTACTCACTACCTCATGGCCTACCTCACACTCCTCTACATGTTTGCACCCCACACACATAGCATCAGACTCAACGAGCAAATCCCCTTGTTCAACATACATACCACCCAACCCAGAGGCACACCAGCATCACACATATCCAAAGAACTCCAACAAAGTATACAGCCCACAAACCATACAATGCCGCATGTAATACACCCTCTCACCACACAGATAATGAACACACAAACCCAATCATAACAGCAGACATCAGGTGTGCTCTACTAAACGCCAGATCTATCAAAAACAAAACAAATACTATCCTCAACATAATCCACGACAAGAAGCTTGATATAATATGCATCACTGAGACTTGGCTAGATAACTCAGACCAGGTCATATTAAACCAAGTAACCCCAACAGGATACACGGCATTTAACTGCATCAGAGCACAGAAGAGAGGAGGAGGCGTACTAATACTTACCAGAAAGAAATACAGATTCAAAACAATCGCCGCCACTAACACAACCAAATCTAACACACTCACTATAGCCAACAAGTACCTAACCATTGCCCTCACATACAGACCACCTGGAACCACAACGGAACACCTATCCACAGTAATTGAAACAATATGCACACATAACAGAAGACACAAACCCCTTGTTGCACTAGGAGACTACTACCTAACATCCGCACCCACCAGAGAAACCGCAACGTTCTTAAAAGGCATGGAGTCATTAAAATACTGCCAGACAATTAACGCCCCAACGCACCAACATGGTACAACCCCGGACTTGGTCTTCATGCCAATGCAACTAGTAGAACAGAACAAGACCACAAAACCAACAATCACGCCAGTCCCCTGGTCAGACCACCATGCAATTGAATTCACCATGACCCTGAATAACCCTGCCCAACGCAAAGAAGATGAAAGAATAACTATACCGTTCAAAACATTTGACAGAGACCCATTCATAAATGACATCACCACACAACTTCAACAGGATCACGACACCCTGGACCTAAACATAGAAGAATGGAATACAATAATATCCAACGCAGCATCTGACGCAGCCATCAAAGAACCTCAAGCACGCAAGAGACCCAACGCCCCATGGTACGCACATGAAATCAGAGTTGCAAAGTGCACACTCAGAAGACTGGAAAGAAAATGGAGACGGGATAAATCACACAACCTCCTAACCCAATACAGAGACAAACAACAGGAATATAACAATCTAATAAATGAGCGTAGACAGCAACACCATACCAACCTAATCATGAAATCTACTAATAGACCAAGAGAACTCTTCAGCATTGTCCAAAAGCTCACCAAGGATGACACGCAACAAAGTACCCACCATCTTGACTCACAAAAATATGCAGACTACCTGAAGTCAAAAAACACCAAACAAACTTGCTCTACATCACCACAAACAAATGATCACACGACAAAAAAGCAACATCAAACATGGGAGAACTTCAACATACCAACAAAGCAGCAAGTAGAAGACATTATATCTGGACTAAACACAACAACTTCACCATCAGACCCATGCCCAGGACTTGGATCAAAGCTACAAAAAGCCAGCTCTCTCACCACATCCATAAAATTGTCAAAGACTCACTCCAAGGATATATGCCGCAAACCCTAAAGCACGCACTGATACGACCAATACTTAAAAGTAACAATCTGAGCCCATCCGAACCAAAATCACATTGTCCCATCTCCAGCCTTCCATTCCTTGCTAAAATCATGGAAAAGGCAGTGCAAAAGCAACTTCAGGACCATATAGATATCAACACCCCACTTGACATACATCAGCATGGATTTAAGCCCCAACATGGCGTGGAAACACTACTCACCTCCCTCTTTGACAATCTCCTAAGAGACATAGACAGCATAAAAAATGGCTACTTGCTAGTGTTCATGGACATCTCGGCGGCCTTCAACACTGTGTCACACACTAAGCTAATGCAACACTTACAACAGATAGGACTATGCAAGAATACCCTGAAGTGGTTTACATCATACTTAGAAGGGTGAACGCAACAAGTCAAATGTGACCAAAAGAAATCACTATAATTCCCTGTCACGCAGGGAATACCTCAAGGCTCAGCCCTATCATCAATGCTCTTCAACATCTACATACAGCCCATATGCAACATCATCAAGCACCACAAACTACACTATCACATTTATGCTGACGACATCATGGTATACGCTCCAATCAATCTACTAGCAGTAAACACCACAACAATAACAAAATGCCTCGAAGACATGAATGGCTGGCTCATAGCCAACAACTTAACAACTTAACAACTTAACGATAAAACTGAGGCAATGTTTGTCACCAGGAGCCCCACCTTCATACCTCCACAAACCATCAGGATCCTAGATAAAAACATAGTAGTTAAAGAAGACGTTAAGTACCTGGGCATCACACTACAGAGAGCCTTGAACTTAAAGTCCCACATCACCAAAACCGCAAACAAGGCATATCTTCGATTGAAAACAATCTGACAAATCAAACCAATGCTCCATCAAGACCACTTCCGCACAGTGTGCCAAGCACTCATCACACCACTGCTTGATTATGGAAATTCTCTATATCAAGGCCTTCCTCAACAGACACTACACCCACTACAGATGGTACAAAACATCACAGCACGCATCATTACAGACACACCAAGGACCGAGCACATCACTCCCGTCCTACAACAACTACACTGGCTCCCAATGGTGGCAAGAGCTAAATACAAAACAATCATGATCGTCTTCAAAATCATCCACCATCTCTCAGCAGATGTACTCCAAAATTTTATAACAAGGGACATCAGCAATAGATCAAGAAGAAGTAATAATGACAACATGATCGGCACACCTGCAGGCTATCACAAAACCAAACAAACAACTTCAAAAAGAGCACTTTCACTATTGGCATCCACACTATGGAACTCCCTCCCAACGAGTCTGAGGGCGTTAGATGACCTCACAGACTTCCAGAAAGACCTCAAAACATGGTTATTTATAGCAACATATGAACATTCAGGCAACATCCCCTACCCAAACAGAAATACTACTACCTCCACCAACTAAGCACCCACCCACACACACAAGTCTATCACACCAAGTGATTAAATACTTTCATGTTAAATGTGACCTTAATTGTACTGTCTAAATGCTGTAAAATAACTGTACCATCTAAATGCTGTTAAGTAACTGTATTGTCTAATTGTGTACATGTACCCTAATGTTAAATGTAACCCTCCAACTGTTATGTGACATGACCACCTTGATTGAAGGAAAAGGTGGCATACAAATCTGTTTAAATAAATAAATAAATAAAAATGATGACATGGCAACAGGTACGAAAGGCACATGTTGACAAAGAAGAAACACAGCACAATTCCACAGTCACACCAAGTTAGCACAATGCAGAAGGCCTGTGGCAATGGGTGCTGTGTAAAGAGGAGCATCATAGATATGACAATTAACACGGAATGCACAAATGTAGTCTGAAATGTAACCCACCCAGTACAAAGAAAGGTCCACAGTGGTGCACCAACCCACACATAACCCACACCGGCACATGCCCCAGGGTAACAATGGAACAAGGCAGATGCACATGCACTGTGTACATTGAAACAAGCCACAGGGCTGGGCCGGATGCACTGTAACACCCCCTGTGAGTGTCAAACAGCAATCACACAAGTTGGCACGCATCACAGTGATCTGGTCACAAACTGAGCATCATGGCCAAGTGTAAGGTAGGCAGTCAAATAATCATGACCCACACCATGTACCTCCTGTGCCACATGCGTGGCTGCATGCAGCTGTTGAACACAACAGATGTGGAGACTGTGTGAGGCCCGCCACCCACATGGGGTGCACACATCAATACAACATCACAAAGATGTACAGCACACAGTGAGTATGTGAGTTTCTGCTGCACATGTATGGACCGGTACACAGTGTCCACAGTCCAAATTCCACCTGCAACACCACATGACCTGTTACGGCAGCCTCAGAATCCATGTCCGTGCAAAGTCACGCATGACATAATGTGCCACAGTAAAGCTAAGGTGGTGTGCATCTCCTGCGTTGATCAGGACACCCAGCCAAAGCAAACCAGCAACCGTGTGTAGGTCAACCATGTCCTGCCAACATATCAGTACAACAGGAATATCCTGCAGAGGTGTGAGTCCACCCACAGAGGTCCATCAACCAATGGCACTATTTCCCAGCGAACGTTGAATGGAGTTTTGCTGTGCTTCAACAGGTTGCTGATGGCGACCGAGGATCCACTATAGGCGATGTGCTCTGTGTGTTGGCTGTGGCTTGTGGTGAAAAGAGGATAAAAAAAGGTCATGGTATGCTGCACACAACAACAGGTCACATTGCAGAGAGTGAAACCACAATACGTAGGTACGGAAACCTCGGACAGGCAAACATGGCCCGATCATTACACTGCACACAGTGTATGTTGATGACATCATGAGATGGCACTGCAAATCAGGCTGCCAACTCAACATGGGCATGTCTTTGCACATTGCATAAAGGCATCCCAGAGGTCCACAGCATGTCCAGTAGTGCTGGTGCACAGAGATCCCACATAAAACCACTATGAAACAAACACTACAACACGAACATGTAAAGACTGATGTCCTTCATAAATGATCAAAGGTGCAATCTACCATCTGTGTGCAGCAGGTGCCTGATAGGGACTGTCAGGGGAAGGCAAAGGGCACAAAAGGTCACAGGCAAAGGCAGAGGATGTCAGAAGCAATCCGTTGAATCTCCATGTCTGCATGTTCATCCATCATTGACATCTGTCCAAGGTATGGCGCCATGTGTGAAACAGAAACGTAGATTTGTAGTGCTCTGTCAGCAAACAAGAAACAGGTCAGTCAACAGCGCCAGACACATGTGGAAAACCATGCGCACAACCTACACAAGTGAAACGGCAGAGGGTTAGAGATAGAACACTGGTCACCAACACACGGGTGTCCAGACATATCACAGGACCAGATAATGCAAAATGACAACAGAATGTACCGTTACATAGACACCTCAGTAACACATACAGACACACACAGTGAACATGCCTCAAGTAGCATTCGGGCTGTATGTGCACAACATGAGCCCAGTGTGGACATTCAGGACAGTGCATGCTGAGTTACACTGATGCTGTATAATGTCACAATGTCAGGGAAGGGTGTAGGTGCCATCCACCACCACCACCACACTCTGGCCAGGTAGACACCCACAGCTCGGTCACATGTGTCCCAAATACAGTGTTCCAAATACAGAACCTGTCACTAACAAATCTCCATGTGTGATGCGCCATGAACAGGTAGGGTATAGGAGCGCAGCACAAAAAGGTGTACAACAACATATGTGCAGTGCACAGAGAACAACACACATGAGCAATGCTGTAATGGCACCACCGTACACTCACCAGTATATCCACACACTCCAGTCCCCAGAGGTGTGACTGACCTACACACAGTTTCCATCGCACCACAGTATCGGACAGGCCCAGTGGTTCATCCTATGGAATCCAATAAACAAGGCAAACATACAGATGTCATGACAGAACATTGCATCACACACGGCAGCATATACATATATAATCATGGGCATATCCGCACATATGCAGTACGTACATGTGAATAGCTCCTCTATCAGACGTTGCCTGATCGCTGTCCCCTCATGTGTGTCAGCACGGACATGTGAAGGAGGGCACACAGGATCCTCCTCAAGATCCTCATTAATTTTGACAATGTGTGCAGGATGCAACAGGCCAGAATAATACGTGCCACAGTCAAGGGTCAGTATTGTAAGGCCCCGCTGATCCTATCCAGACACCTGAAGCAACTCTTCAAAATGCCAAATGTGCGCTCCATGACTGAGCGGCTGGAGGCATAGGCCTCATTGTACCCCATCTCTGCACGTGTCCATGGAAGATGCACAGAGGTCAGCAACCAGGCATGACACCCATATCCCGCATCACCTGCAGAAAGAAATGTGGAAAGGTCTATCAGGAAAGACAGGGCACACAAATGCACCCAAGCATCTATGTGCGTCCGGACAACAGACAAACTAGGACATGTTTCCATGGTACAGCTTGGAATGCCTGGGCCAGGGCCTCCCACTGTTGCCTATCATTAGGAATCGCTATATAATTCCTAAACCGGCTGACCATGGCCCGCAGTACCTGGTGGAGACAGCATGAGAAGGTGGGTCTGCTCATCCCACCCACTGTGGCCACCAAGGATTGGAAACAGCCAGAGGCAAAGAAATGTAGGGCAGCCAGGAGCTTGGCCAATCCCGGTATGGCATGTGACCGTGCAATCTGGGGCTCGAGGACAGGTCTGAGACCCTCATAGAGCTCCACGATAGCTCCGGTGCGCAGACGGTAGAGGGAGATGACCTTATCCTCACGCATGTCCTGGAGCATGGGCGTGGGCCTGTAGAGGCAGGCCAGGTGAGGTCGTGCCTCTGCATGCCTTCAGCACCATGCTGATACGACGGCGGGCTGCGGTGCCTCCACAGCTGCAGGTCTGAGTTGCAGTGGGACTGCACCCATTCCCAGGACCACAGCCCCAAGGAGACCATCTCCCTCACCATGCAACTGCATCCCGTCTCCCATCTCCAATGCCAAAAATGCACATCCAGCATCCCACAGGTGAGCCATGATGACATCAGTTAGAGGCTGGTCAGATGCTATATACAGCGTGGGGTGTGGCAACTAATCAGATGAAACATAACACACCTGTGTCTGCAGTAGTATACACCAGCAGGATCCTGGCAAATAACATCATATTCACAGAAGCTTAAATGATGAATGCACATATGAGCGCATGTACATACGTGTGTCACGCACAATGAACGCACGGCACACAATTGGACAGGAACAGGAATGTGTGGACAGGATGGTGGCTGGGGGGGCAGGGCATCTCTGGACGGCAGGAGGACGGTGCCACAGTGTGCATGTGGATGCATTTGTGATGAGCACAGCGGGGCCACCACATGCCAATGCAGGACACACCCACACATGCACCAGCTCCACACTGGCAACCATTGCACAGCACCAGTCATGGCGCCATGGCCCCCTAGGAACCCAGAAGCCAGTCTAGAAGCATGATATCATGGAAAGACAGAGCCTTTATTAAACCAATGACAACCTGACACAGGCCGTGTTTCGTTACCCTTTGTCAGGGGTTTGTCTGGCATATACTCTGTTGAAGATCATTAAAACAGAAGGTCTTATACCATGCTGTTTTAAACTATTAGGAATCTGTATAATCTTCTCACCGGCAGCAAATGCTTGTGACCATGAAAACACAATGTGTTGGGTTGTCATTGGTTTAATAAAGGCTCTGTCTTTCCATGATATCACGCTTCTAGACTGGTTTCTGCATCCTACGTGATGTCTGCTCCTATTGTGTTGCCCCTAGGAACCCAGGGCAGTCACCCATGCACACGGATGTCTGGCACACACAGGGCACACATGTCCCATCCACCAGTGGACCCATCCCCCCCCAGCCCCACGAATAGAGGCATACTTGTGGGTGTTGCACCTACGCCGATGTATGCACACGCAGGCACCAGTGGGGCGCCCCTGACATCCAGGGCACCCACAGCTGATGGCGCAACAACCATCCCTGTACATGTACAGTCCCCACCCACAAGTATGCCACCTGGCTGGTCCCACAGTGACATGGTTGTCCTGTGGCCCAGAAAGTCCATTGTGCTATGCAGTGTGAGGGATATGTAAGGGAATGGCAGGAACCCCACATCCACACAGTGTACCCTATTTCACCACAAGGGATGTACAGGCCCAGGAGATGGAGGAGTGGGATGGCCACCTACAGCCAGTGCCTAGGACTCTGCCAGAGGAGCATTACTCTGGTACATTGCTGCGTGAGGCTGCTGCAGGAGAGATCGTGGAGGTACCACCACGGGCGTGCCCGAGGGTGGCCCTGGTGTGGCTGATGTCAGCCCTGTGTTGGGTGCCCCAGCACCACCAGGGCCCATCCCGTGGCCATGCCCGCCAGTGACAGAGGAGGTGCTCACTGCCATGAGGGCAGGTTCAGTGGTGGCGCATGAGGACGCCATGGGTGAGGGACCAATTGGTCAGACACTTGATGCATGTGTGCGGGTGGCATGTGCAATCCATGTCTTACGTGTCCCACTGTGTCTCTCCCACAGGCATACAGCTGTCCTTGGACAGAATGTTGAGGGAGCTGCGGAGGCAGTGGCACACATCCTGCTGCCAACTCAGAGAGTTGCACGCACTATGGCATGCCAATGACTCCATTGCCGCCAGCTCGGTAAGGATGGCGGATGCATTGGAGGCCATGGCGGCTCGGTGGCCACACCCTGTAACAGCTGCACCCGGGGTAGCAGCACCACCACAACGGGGTGGGAGGGGGAGGGCTAGGCATGGTAGGGGGCTGCAACGATGCCAGTAGTTGCCGTTGTTAAGGTGTATGATGTCATCAAATAAAAACTCTTCAGCTTATTCTTGTGTCCCGTGTTTCATTTAGGAACTCCATGTTCACCCTGTCCATCATGTGGTGGCCTGTTCACAATAACCTTACCATTGGTCGGGGTGACATTTGCACGCCGTCCCTTATCCATGGCGCACAACCAAGGTGTCCTGGGGTAAGCCATGGTGCCATCACACGCATGTCTGTACTGCACTGCACTCATGCTGTGGACAGTGCTGGGTGTGCACTGTTCGCATGTCTGTGTCACCATGCACCTGACCTTATTTGTGCTGCACACACTGGAATAGTACAGCACGGTGATGGTTAGGTGACATCTGTCTGCCCCCATGCATATCCCCCTCCCCTGCCATGCAAACGGTAACATGTATGGGACTGTTGTCATGCACCCAGATACACAGGAACATACCCACACGTGTCACAGGCACTGCATTAACATGTCAGAGAATGAGACACATGACCAGAATTATGCCGTAATAAACTATTTACATACATTTATTGTGTGGCAACACTTGCTGTAACGTACACTTTTTTCCTGCTATGGCCCGGCTGCCCCTATCCCCAGTGGTAGTGGCAATCAGGGGGGGCACAGGACAGCACAGGGCAGGGGTGGCACGTGTCATCCTGGTATTCACACACTCTGGAGGCTGCCATGGGCATGTGGCTGATCAGCTGCACCTGCCAATGAGTATATTGCACAGCCTGCGCATCTGGTCAGCCATCACGCTCATGGCCGCAGCCATCTGGGCCACAGTGCGGGTATTATCCCTCAGGATGGCACCCATTGCATGCATCTCTGCTACCATGCGGAGGCCGCACTTGCAGCCACACAGACACACGTCACCCCTTGTCTGCGTGGATGCATGTGCAGACCACATGGCAGGGGGGATGTGTGTTGGGCTGGCGCCCAGTGGGAGGACATCTCCGGCACTGAGGGCCAGGTGGCAGGGGCCCCCAGTGCCCTGTGGCTGCCTGTGCCCCACCAGACTGGCAACACCTTCCCACCCACCAGGCCCTCCCACCCCCCACCACCTCCCCCACACCTGACACCTCCCCAACCTCCTCCCCCACCTCACCATTCCTCTCCTCACCTGCCCCACCTCCCCATCCCACTCCTCACCCACTCCCATCTCCCCATCCCCCTCCTCACTCGCCCCACCTCCCCCTCCCTCTCACTATCCCCGGGCTCACAGGAGCCACCCTCCCACTCCATGCTTCCGTCTGGACCCTCCAGCCCTGCCTCCGTGCCATCTGGTCCCTCCACAGCTTCAGCAGGGTCCATGCCCACTGCTAGCTGCATGTGGCCAGACGGCCCTGCTGGCCCATCTCCTGCATCAGCGTCTGCTGTGGAGGGAAATCATACATGAGTTCTGGGGTCATGCATCCTGCACTTCATGCATATATGTCGTTTAGCAACACAGCATGCTGTACCATGGAAACGTGTTGTAGAACCGCACACAGCCTGCATCACTCACCGGCACCTTGTGCCTGCTGCTCCTCCAGGACCCGCTGTAGAAACACTGGATGTCTAGCCCTCAGCTCGCATGCCTTCTTACGAAGATCCTCCACCTGTAGGTACAGCATGGTATGGGACCATTAGGGAACAGGACTCCATGTCCGTCTGCTGTAGCAAAACACACATGGCTGAGTGACGCATGATGCTACCTCTACTGTCTCCTCTCTCTGCACTGCTAGCTGTTACACCTTACACCCGCGTGTGTGCGGGTGGACCTGCGCATGTCAGGCCTGTCCCCTAGGTACCCTGTGTGCCACCCTCCTGGCACCCCAAATAGCACCAACGGCCAATTGTGCCTGACAGTACAGTGCCACGCCTTATGCACCCTTGCTTTGCTGCTGGTCATGGCGACATGACAGTGGTGTTACATGGTGCCATTATACATGCATGAAGTACCAGGGGGTGGCACATCCCACACATATACACTGAGTCCGCATGTTGGCGTCATCAATCGACCTGCCTATAACACATGTCCAACATGTGTCAGGACTGCCTGTCCCTGTGGAACGTTGCGCAATGGCATGCACGCTCCTCATGTGACAGAGCATCTTGCCATGGCCACAGAAGCAGACACACCTGAGTGGGGCCAGGGGGTGTGGCGCCACATGCACCCTTCTGTCTAGGGACCAGATAGGGATAGTGCTGACATGCACAATTGTACAGTTGCGATTACCATGTCATCAGCATGAATACTGTGACCTATGTAAACAGGCCTGGGGCCTCCTAGGGATATGGCTGACCTGCACACTGCAGCTGGTGCAGCAACCTTACCAACAGGACTGAAATAAAGCCACTGTAAACAGGCCTTGGGCCTCCTGGGGATAAGGCTAACCTGCACACTGCAGTTGGTGGAGCAACCTTACCACCAGGATGAGTGACTGACCTCTATAGACAGGCCTTGGGCCTCCTGGGGATGAGGCTGACCTGCAAACTGCAGCAGGTGCAGCCACCTTACTAACAGGACTGAAATATGGCCAGTGTAAACAGGCCTTGGGCTTCCTGGGGATAAGGCTGACCTGCACACATCAGCAGATGCAACTACCATACCACCAGGATGACACACAGACCTCTGTTGTCAGGCCTGAGACCTCCTGTGAATAGGGCATAATTGCAGACATCAACACAGGGGCCTGCATTGATCCCATGTTGACCCGCATACATGTCCTTTCCCACAGTTCAGCGTTTGATATTCCTGTTTGTTGCAGCCTATTCTGTTGCACTCCTGGGTTTGTGTGACCTGTCCCCATGCACTTACCTCACGTGGGTTGTCTGCCTGCCTATTATAATTCCTGGTGATGCGCACCCAGGCCCTGCACACCCTGTTCAGGTCCTACCTGCGGGAGGAGCCTGGGAAATGGTGCTCCTGGCGTCTGCAGATCATCTGTGCCAGGAGATGCAGGTCTGTGCTGGTAAACGCTGGCCATCTTGATCTGACGTCCATTTTGTTTTGCTATTTGTGGTCCATGTGCTAGTGACATACAAAAAAAGGTACATGCTTGTTCTGGCACATGTACTTTGAACTGTGAGGCCTGTTGGTTTACAGTGACCTTTTATAGATTCTGAATGCACTACTCATATCTGCATGTCTATGCTCCATGTGTGTGATGTGCTATTTTCCCATCCAGGTAACATAGCGGTATCCTCTTCTGGGATTTGAGCTCTGATTCCATTGTTGATGGGTGCATTGCTTAACCACTGCACTACACACAGCAGTTTCTGTTGGTTTGATGGAACATAATCTTGTGGCTATTGGCGCTTTACGTTCCCACATATCCAGGTTTCAGCCATCGCTGCCTAGTACGCGTTCAACGACGACTCTGATTATGGTGCAATAGAGCGTGCCTTACGGCACTGTACACTACCAGGCACTTGATGGGCCTGCTGACATGTTATATGGTGCCCTAGACTGTGTTTTGAGGCACCGTATGACCTAAATCACCTTCGGGTGCTGTAGGCGCCTTATTTGTGTGTGTCTTATCCAATACGCGTCTGGTGTCTTGCAAGGTGCCTTGTCATGCGCCTTCTCAGTTACCTTATAGGGCTTCTTAGGCACTCCTGGACAGGGCACCTTAGAGGGCACCCTGGGTTATGGGAACATAGGTCACGGTGCGCTGACAATGCTACGGTGCCCTGGGTTGGTGTGGCCTAGTGGCTACACATTTCCTGAAGTTTACATGCATGACCTGTGAGGCATTGAGACACATGTAACCCTTACACTGGATAGAGCACCAAGTAAAAGGCATTGTACAGAGGATTTAAGGAGGCCAAGCTGTGAGCTGCTGGACCTGCCATATCTGCGGCCAACACATGTGGCTGCCAGTTATGGTGAGAAACATATTGGGGGCAACCATACCACACCACAGGGGGTTGCCAATGTAATGTCCTGAAAAGACAGTGGGTGCACGATCTTGGGAATACGTGTCCCCCAGTGTAAGTGGAGGTGGCAGTATTGCTACAATGATGCGTGGCCAGAGGTGTGGTCGTGGCATGCAGATCAGACACATGTGTGGCAAGCAGGAGGAGGCGCAATGGCAGAAAGGGTACCGGTGCAGGCCATTGGGTGTTAGCCTGCACAGGAGGACAGGATGCTACACTGTCTTACAGATGCAGAAAGGTGAAGCGCAGGTTTGCTGGCAGCTGCAGTGCGGGAATTATGAGCTAGCAGCACAGATCTGCTAAAAGATGACTGTTACAGCCATGCAAACTATTAGAGTGGGGCAGGCATGACAGGATGCAAGAACGAGGAATTAAAACCATAACCACTGCCCAGAAAGGCTTTTCACTAACCAGTAGCCTATACCTCCATGGCTTGTCTCACAGCAATGGCAGGGAACAGAGGGACTGCAGGTCAGCGCACAAAGTGCTCTGAGTGCCAGGATATGTAAAGACCACCAGTACCCATGATGCAGTTCACATGCTGATTAGCTGTATACAACTGATAACCCAATGGGATCTGCTCAGTGTCCGGTACCTCAGCCTGAAAAACAGACCGGACACTGCCACAGAGCAGCTACAGACCAGGGTATTGTGCATATTCAGAGTTCACCCTGAGTGATAGGGTGGCCGCACAGCACTAGGTCGGCAGCACATGTGCTGCTGTTGAGCTGTCCTGCTGTATGTCCCCATCACTACCACTGTGTGCCAGGTGTTCCCTGCAGTGCATCTGAAGGTTATTTGGCATCCATCTGCATTACACACTCACATATGACCCTCTGGGTCAAGTCACCACCCAGATTATTGTGTACTCATGCAGATATGAGTAGCGCATCACACACATGGAGCAACGTTGTGCCATTGACACCTGTTATTCAGGTGGAGGGGGCATCTAGACACACACCATGTTTGTGTGGCTGTGCCTCTACAGGTTGATGTAGTATACAGTGCATACCCCATAGCACCCTAAACACCATTTTGGCAGTTGAGGGAGTGGAGCAATGGCTGTATGACCAGCAAACCCCATCCTGCTGTCAATGGACAGCACCCCAGGGTTTGTGGCCCACAGCCATAACTGTGACTGGGCCAGTGACACCCCAGCAGTACTCCACTGCCTCACACCACGGTTTGCTATTCACCAGCAGACTGCACCTGCAGCACCCTCAGGGAATTCCAACCATGCACAGACTAGCTGCAGACAGTCCACTAGGCAATCCATAGTGCATGATCACAGAAGACCAACATGCATCAAGCAAATAGCCCTGTGCTTGCCAACAGCACTGAGAACACCCAGATGTGACACAAGACACATGTTGTATAGCACTATGTGGGAACATAGACATCCCATGGTCACTGCTCGGTCAGGGTGAGAGTTACCTCACAGCATGACATGCTATGGCCTCACTGTCCATGCAGGTAGTGGTTGGCCTCTACAGTGTCCCGGCCATTGACCTACACCCTGTGTAGATGCATCCTGCCCAATCCACCCTGTCCGTGCCATACCCACAATGCCTCGCTCCTCATTATGTGCATTTGCAGCCTAGCACTGGTAACAGTGGGACATTGTGGGCCCTGTGAGGTGTGGCCAGCCACAAAACAATGCCTGGACATACACATACACATATACATACACACTCTCCTAATGCATCATTGTGCATAGATACGGGTGGTTGGCAAGGCTCCAAGGCACACTGGTCCTAATCACAGTGCCGACTTTGCTCAGCTGTACAGGAGATAGTAGTTGTGCACTGGTGCTAACTGCAGCTCTGTGCTGTAGCCAACAGCATGAACCGCCATGACGCTTTGGAGAGTGGAGGCTGTGTGAGTGGGTGTTTGTCTCCCTGTTTGCCGCTGCTTTGGGGATTACACATTCTGATGGTTTATCTGCATTGTAGGGTAAAACATGAGGGCGTGCTGTGCGAAAGCCACAGCTGGGACACAAATCTGTGACTTTCTGTTCCAGGACACACTGTCTGTGTGTACTGCAATACCCTGCTGCCACAGAAGGGCTGTGGTCCCAGTGGATACCTTTGCCTTTCATCTTCCAGACCTTGTCTGTTGCACTGACCATGATGCCCTGGAGGAGGGCATGGCCTTGGTCCCCTGAGGGCAGGTGTCACTGCCCCATCACCACCAACACCCTCTCCCACACCATGCTGACATGCCCATATGCTGTTTGTGATGGTGGTGCGTGGTCCCAGGCCATCCATTGTACAGGTAGGTGGGTGCCTAGCATCTGGCTTCTGGGGTGGTGGGGCCTACCTGTACACCCCCACATCCCCCTCCCATCTTCTCCTGCCACTGTTATGTCCCTTCCACATGGGCTGATGCTGTTTTTGGATGTCAGGTTGTTGATCCCGCAGCTATTGGCTAGGGTGGACAAGGTAGATAGCTGGTGTTATGCCAGCAGACTATGGACTGGCTAGGGCATGCAGTATGGGTATGGTATACCTGGCTTGGACTACTGGGTGTACATCTGTTTCTGATGACATGTAATCACACTCTGCACTGCCTTCCAGGAGCTATAGTAACGGGTGTTTGCTTAGTTGGTTGTCTGGTCTATTTTGGACGTAGCCTGTGGAAGGTGCAGGGACCCTTGTAGGCATGATCCCCAGATGTGCATTGCTTGCCCCATTACAGGCATTGTGCTTCCTGTGTGACGTTTGGGGTACCTACAGGCCATGTGTTCCCTGGATGCGACACTGCAGAGCACAGTCTGATGTGCTTGTTTGGCCATGGTCATATGCTGTCTTGCTGCTGGTTTGTTTCTGTGTTCCTATGTGCCACATAGGCGGCTGCCTGGTCCCCTCTGCACCCTGGCTGAACTCACTGCCTGTCCTGCATGCAGCCTGTGATAAGGAAGCTTATCATAGCTCAGGAAGGAGCTATAGAAAGGGTGAAGTGACTCTGAACAAGCAACCTGTCAGTTCTGGTAGAAATAAGAAAACAGAATTTTCCCATAAAAGACTACCAGTCCCAGAATGCACCAGGTTTCCAACAGCCACGAGAGGAGCTGAAGTGAGAAAACGTGTGTTCAATCAAAAGGGCTATGAGGTAATCCCCAAGCACTCATTGCAAAGGGCAGGGCTTGATTCAGTACAGCTGCGCTGTGCTAGGATGGAACACTCATCTCAAAGGGCAAGGCCTGATTCAGCACAGCTGCGCTGTGTTAGGGAGGAGCACTCATCTAAGCAGAATAAGAGTAGAGTTTATTCTACAGATGACAATCTTCATGATCACCTTGCATATCCAGAGAATGATCATCAGTTTCATCTGAAGGATCATCAGAGGCAGAAGCCAAACCGGACGAACAGAGAGGGAAAGAGACCCTCTGAAAGAAAGAGGAGAAAAGCCTTTGAGAGGTCTAGAAGAGTCCAAAGCAGTACGTATACTGGGAGGTATTCCAAGGGCCAGCATACACCATTGGACTGGGGAAAACCAGAGGAATGGTGCTGCAGAGCTAGGAATCACCAGAGGCTACCTGTGAGGGAGACGGCTGCACGTGGAAGGGACCCTAAGACCTGTGCCAGAAGGTATGTGAAGAGAGATCCAGTGTCCAGGGATCTGGATTGGAAGGCTGGACATAAGAACTGGACTACATACTGGCCAGGCTATATAGAGAGGAACTCTAGCAGCAATGGAAGCTCAGGTATGAACACTGATCTATGCCCTAGCTATAACCTTGAAAGACAGCAGGGAAACCAGTATTCTCCTGAAAATGCTCCATTGAGAGATTCATCTGTGCCAATCCATGATATTGAATCCATGCTTGTTGAACAAGGGGGAATAATAGCAGATGAGGATCCTGTTTATATGGACTGCTCTCTATCTAAACTCCGTTGGTAACTTTCTGTTATAAAGTACAGCAACCATCACAAAGAAATACAAATTTGTTCTTTAATCTACTCAGAAAAGCTCCTGAAGCAGGATTTGTCCCACACAGTGGAAGGCAAGCCAGCTAAGGGGTTTCAGCTGGTAACTGCTAGCAATTAAGCCTTACCTAATTGCTTGTGAGCTAGGAGAGAATCACTTCTGTATCTATGTGGGAAGTAATCAGAAGTTAACCTTGAAAAGAACAGTTTGTTTCTTGCTTTGTGACTTTTCATTTGTTGTTTTCCTGATTTTAACTTTGTTTTTCCAAGTTAACACTGAAAGCAAGTAACCTAATTTATGTGCTACCAAGCATATCTGTGTTGGGAGAAATAACCCCATAAATAAATATCTTATTGGCTTTACCCAAGAGCACAACTAAATTATTGTCCGCAGCTGTGTCTGGTGTGAATGAACTACATTGCCCACAATACCTTGCAAATCATATAGAAATATGCACTTGCCAAGAGTGTGAAGATTCTCACCCAGGCAGCCGTCTGACAAGCCCCATTTGCAGCATCACCATAGTGGCCTTTCATACCTGGCTACTATGCTGTTGCTGCACAGGTAGCACTACTATCACCTTTCTTGGGTTCCCTGCCTATGCTGTACATTGTTGACTGAAATGGTTTCTCCCTCCTGCAAATGTACCTCTAACGCGAGGTTTTCACTCGCGGTAATGTTCTGGTAATGTTAAGATTAATGCGTTAGTGTAGCAGAGCCTCTCTCCGCCCACTCCCAGCCAATTGACCCCTTCTCTCCACCATCTCTCCACCCCTCACCGGTCCTTAAAGCAGCTGGTAAGGTTTACGCACGTTATGTAACGTTAACGTGCGTTAATGTTACTTAACATGCGGTACCATAGATGCTGTTACGTTACCGCAGTTTAGTAAACATACCCCTTAGTCTTCCTAAAGTCTAAGATCTTCACCTTTGAATGGAATCTAACAGCCCTAGTCCTAATACTGAACCACACCATCTGGCGATCACTGGATACAAAATGATCTCCCACTACAACAACAGAAACACTTTCACCATTGGTAAGCACCAAGTCCAGTATGGCCCCTTCACGTGTGGGGTCTGTTACCAATTGCCTGAATAGTTCTCCCTGTAGAGAATCCAGGATCTCTTTACTTCTAGATGATACTGCAGCAGGAATGTGCCAATCAACATCTGGCATATTGAAATCTCCTCTCAGTAGCACTTCCCCTTTCCTGGCAATGCTGCGTATGTCTTCAATTAACTCTCTGTCCACCTCTTCCTCTTGTGAGGGAGGTCTGTATATCACACCAATGCAAATAGATTTCTCTTTCCCTCTTTCTAGTTTAACCCACAATGCCTCCTCTCTCCCTTTTAAGCTCTGTAACTACAAAGCTTTAATAGTAGTTTTTACATATAGTGCCACTCCTCCTCCCCTTCTTCCTACCCTGTCCTTTCTGAATAAAGTATAGCCAGGTATAGTTACATCCCAATCATGGTTTTCTGTGAACCATGTTTCTGTAACTGCCACTAAACCCAAGTCAGCCACTCCCACCAAAGCTTCAACATCAGGGATCTTATTTCCCATGCTACGGGCATTTATACACACTGCTTTCCATATGTTACCCCTGTAATCCCATTTCCATAAAGGTATTTAGGAGCATGTTTCCTAAAGCATCTTAACGTAGCAGCGGCGGTATTATCGTGCAATAAGTGACGTTATCGCGTGCTTTTATCGTGTGATAACATCACTTATCATGCGATAACATGCCTGCGGCGTTAAGGCACCCTAACGCCGTGAAATCCGTCCCTAAAGGGCGGAGGAAGGCTTCCCAGAGGGCAGAGAGAGGGTGGTCAATGGGTGGAGAGTGGGAGGGGAGAGGCTCCATGCACACTAATGCTGTGGAATCCGAGTCTGAAAACTAACGCCAGTGAAACCCTCACATTAAGGCACATTTGCAGGAAAGAGAAACCATTTCCATCGGCAATGTACAGCAAATCCAGGGAAACCTAGAAAAAGTGATAGTTGTGATACATGTGCACGGAACAAAAAGGCACAAAATCACAGAAAATGACCTGAACAAAATTTAAAATCCCCATAACCAAGCTGGCCAATAGTGATATTAATGAGAAACATTAAGAAACAGTACTGAGAAAGCCAAAAAATATATATATCATGACTGGAAGGGTCTATGCTCTGTCCCCCTACAAGGTGAATGAACCCACATTGAAATAGCTAGCACTGATCAGGGTTTTCCCTTTATATTGGGCAGGTTTCTTATGGTGTGCACATGTGCTGCAACAGCAGGGTGGGCATGTAGGAAAGGGCAACTGTACAGATGCTGGAAATGGGATACAGAGGGCTGCAGGCGGCACATGCTGTGGTCCAGCTGGGGCACAGTGCGGACAAGGCAGATGCCTAGGTGGCACATAGGAATGCTGAAACATAGAGCAGCCATACAGCAACTGATGAGGGCCCAACATGGGCACGAGTATGTTTCTCACAGTGTCACAGGGGATAGTACCCAGCAGGTACCCACAAGGGCACAGAACATTGGCAGGTGGTGGTGGGGGGGAAGCACGGACGTCTATGCAGGCACTCCTACCCCAGATCCCACACCATAGGTAGCTGCCTACCGGCACACTGGATGGCCTGAGACTGCGCACCACCAGCACCACCGGCATAATAGCATGTCAGCATGGTGGCGGAAGGGTGCTGGTGGCGGAGGGGGCAGTGGCATCTGCCCACAGCAGACCATGGCCTAGCCCCGTTTAGGTGGGTGCCGTGCACTGCAACAGACAGGGTCTGTCTGACGAACAGTCATGGTATCCCCAGGGAATGAACCATCCCTGTGGCAACAGTGTGGTGCAGTACACCCAGCCAGTGTGTTCAGGAGCAGAAGATCACAATTTCAAGTCCCAGCTGTAGCACCTGCCAACCCAGTCCCCATATTTTACCCAGTACTAAACCGTGGTAATAACGACAGAACCTTTATTGCAGATAACATAAACATGCCCGAAACACCTATATTTTACCCTACAGAGCACAGACACCATAAACATGTGCAATACCTAGAGCAGAGTTTCCCAACTCCAATCCTGGAGGGTCAAACACCATTCAGGTGTCATGCTTTCTCTAATAAATATGCCTGTGCTGCATTTGCATGCGCCGCCCCCATGGTATGCAAATGTATCTCATGCATATTAATTAGGGACAGCATGAAAACCTGAACAGTGTTTGGCCCACCAGGACCGGAGTTGGGAACCCCTGCCCTTGAACAGAGGCCAACAGGGGTACAAACACCCACACCCACAGGCTCCACTATCCAATGCCTCATGGAGAGGCAGGCTGTTGGGCCCTGCGTGCAGCAGAATCTCCCAATACTAGCACTTGCATACCTTAGCAATGCCGCCTTAAACCTGGGAATACATTACACAAATATCAAAAGGTTGCTATGATTAATTGCAGATAGCAATTCCTAAGTTAAGCACAATTTGCTGATTGAGCTGCATCATAGCAACCTTTCTGATATCTGTGGAGTTTGTTTCAGTTCTGGTTTCTGACAGTGTTTACCACCCCAGGGAGTGACCCCAACAGTATTGCATACCATAGTCATGCCTGCACCGTGCTCAGGACTGGTGTGGTGGCCAGGGCTACCAAAAGCCTCTATATTTGCACAACGCTGGCATAGTTGTGGGAGTGTGTGTCTGTCTATCCAGTGTGTGGTGGCTGCCAACACCTTACTCAGCCCACACTGCTGGCACCTGTTTCCAGTGTTAGCCTGCCAATGTGCATAATGAGGAGCAAGGTACTGTGGGTATAGCCTGGACAGGGCAGCCTGGGCAGGATGCATCTGCACAGGGCATAGGCAATGGCTGGGACATTGTAGTGCCTGGCCACCTCCTGCATGGACAGGGTGGCCACAGCATGTCCTGCTTGGAGGTCACTCTCACCCTGACTGAGCAGTGACCACGGCATGGCTAGGTTCCCCCATAGTGCTAGCTGGTATTTTTCTTAAGTGGTATTTATGGGTTGTCTTTTCTGGGGTCCAATCACTGACTTATCTGCTTGGTGGGTGTGCTCACATCCCAGTTTTGGGTGCACACATCTCCTCCAGGAACATGCACTATGGACTAGCTAGCAGACTGTCTGCAGTTAGTATGTGTATGGCTGGAACACCCTCCAGGGTGCAGCGGCTGGAGAGTGTCAGATAGTGGTGGGGGGCAGCTGAGCATTTCCAGGCCTTCTGTCTGTCTGCCATTGCCTTATGGATATGTACAGATCTGCATGGACTGCCTTGTAGGGTGTTTGTTCCTCAGCAGGACTGGGATTGATGGTCCCCTCTACTGTCACCATTGGAGGGGTGTAGAATGTGGATCTGTTGGTAGGAGATCCTGTTCCCCACCCTGATCTACAGTGGGCAGGTTGGGTGGTGGTACATAATATGCCTTTGGGTCCAAACGCCCCCCCTTTTGCTTAAATCATGTGACCATGGTACACACACAGGATATGCCCTATTCTGGGTGCATCATAGTCCATAAGGGCTAGACATGACTGAGAAATACAGACAGACACAGGTGTATTTACAGGAACTACCTAGCACACACTGGCACTGATGGAGACCTGCAGCTTGGCCTATCTCAGTCATACCAGGTGCTGCGGACCTGGTGCTGGGCACCCCACCTCACTCTCAGGGTGAGCACAGTACCCCCACAATGTGACGGTCTGTAGCTACTCTGTGCCAGTGACACACATGGTCAGTTCCCCCTACCAGGCCTAGGTGCTGCGGGGGTGCATACCCCATCTTGTGATCATCTATAGACTGCTGATTTGCATGTACCGTGCATCATGGGTACGGGTGGGTTAACCTTATCCTGGTAACCACAGCAGACAGTTTGTGTGGTGACCTGAAGTCCTTCTGTATCCAGCCAGGTGCTTGCTAGTAGCTATAGAGATGTAGCCCACTGGTTACTTCACTGCCTGTGGAGCCAGAGGTCATGGGTTTGATCCCACAAAAACACACTCACAGTGCTGTAACCTTAAGGTGCCTCATAAGGCGCCCCATAAAGCGCCCTATAAAGCGCCTTATAAGGTGCCCTATAAGCAACATTATAGGGTGCCTTGGTGGACAGTGCACTTTATAATGTGCCCTCTGAAGTGCCTTATAGGGCGCCTTATACGGCACCTTAGGTTACGGCACTGTGAGGATGTGTTTGCTGGCAGCACTAATTTAAATTAAAAAAGAAAATGCCTCAGACAGCACTGATTTAAAGTAAAGGGTAATGCCTCAGACAGCTATATTTATTAAGCACACTGGGGGATCAAACTCATGACCCCTGCTTCATCAGCCAACGTATTAACCATTGTGCTACACCTCTGTTGTTGTGTTTGACAGTCAACGCGCCTAATTAAGGTTAACATGCAGTAATGTGCGCGGCTCCCTCCATCACATGATAATGTGCGTGGTGCACTTTATCACTCGATAATGTGCATGGCGCACTTTATCGCTTGATAATGTGCGCGGTGCACTTTATCGTGCGATAAGACGCGATTGCTACATTAAGACCGGAATGCCCACTCCTTTTATGACATCCTGGACATTATCGCTGGGTGCACGTTAAGATGGCTTAGTAAACATACCCCTTAATGTATCACCTACCTGGGGGCTTTCTTCACCCATTCCCAACTAATCTAGTTTAAAGCCCTCTTCAGTAGATTAGCCAGTCTACTACCAAAGATGCATTGACCCTTCTTGGACAGATGAATGCCATCTCTGCTCTGCAACCCTTGGAACAGCATCCCATGGTCTAGGAAACCAAAACGCTCTTAATGACACCATCCACACAGCCATGCATTCATCTCCAGGATGCGAGCCTCTCTGCCTTGGCCTTTACCCTCAACAGGGAGGATTGAAGAGGACACCACCTGTGTCTCTCTACATGTGAAGGATTTTTCAGAGTGGAGAATGGGCATAAGGCAATGGCTGGGACATTGTAGTGCCTGACCACCACCTGCATGGACAGGGTGGCCACAGCATGTCATGCTGGGAGGTCACTCTCACCCTGACTGAGCAGTGGCCACGGCATGGCTAGGTTCCCCCATAGTGCTGTACAGTATTTTTCTCAAGTGATGTTTATGGGTTCTCTTTTCTGGGGTCCAATCACTGACATATCTGCTTGGTGTGTGTGCTCATATCCTATTTTTGGATGCACACAGTTTTTCCAGGAACATGCCCTATATACTAGCTAGCAGACTGTTGGTAGTTAGCATGTGTATTGCAGCAACATCTTGGAGGGTGCAGCGGGTGAATGTCAGATAGTGGTGGGGGGCAGCTGTGCTTTTCCAGCATTCTGACTGTCTGCCATTGCCTTAAGTGATGCGTACAGATCTGCATTGACTGCCCTGTAGGATGCCCGTTCCCCAGTAGGACTGGGGTTGATGGTCCCCTTCATTGCCACCATTTCAGAGTTGTAGAATGTGGATCTGTTGGTGGGAGATCCTGTCCCCCACCCTGAGCCACAGAGGGTAGGTTGAGTGGTGCTACATAATCCGCTTTTGGGTCAAACACCCCCCTTCACCTATAACATGTGACCTTGGCACCCACACAGGATATGCACTCTTCTGGTTGCATCATAGTCCACAAGGGCTAGACATGACTAGGAAATACAGATGGACACAAGTGTATCCTAGGTGTGTTTGTAAGGACTACCAATCACACACTGGCACTGATTGGGACCTGCAACATAGCCTATCTTAGCCAAGCCAGGTGCTGCGGACCTGGTGCTGGGCAGCCCACCTCACCCTCAGGGTGAGCACAGGACCTGCACAATGTCACGGTCTGTAGCTACTCTGTGCCAGTAACACACACGGTCAGTTCCCCCTACCAGGCCGAGGTGCTGTGGGGATGCATGCCCCATCTTGTGATCAGCTGTAAACTGCTGATCTTCATGTGCAGTGCATCATGGGTACGGGTGGGTTTACCCTATCCTGGTAACCACAGCAGACAGTTTGTGTGGTGACCTGCAGTCTTTCTGTACCCAGCCAGCAGTGTGTTAGTAGCTATAGAGATGTAGCCCACTGGTTTCTTCAATGACTGTGGAGGCAGAGATCATGTTATTTAATAAGGCTGTCTGAGGCTTTTCCTTTTAACCCTGGGAGTACCGATGGGGTCAAAAGTGACCCCATTGCAAGTTTCACAACGCGTATCTCGGAAACTAGTTGTTCAAGAATGCAATCTTTTTATGACTTTTCACAAGTCAATATTCTCTTTATATTGCACCATGAGAGGAATAATTTTCATCCACTAGGTGACGCTAGTGATGAATTGCAGCACAGAGTACCAGTGAGTTCATTTTTGACCCTAGTTGCTTACGTCCAGTTTGGATCGTGATACAATTTGCAGTTTTGTGAATTTTTTGATCTGACAAAGGTATTTATCGTTAATTATGTATCATTTATTTTTTGTACTCTTATTTTATGAAAATTACACATTTTCTGTAATTGATATCATACGTTCTCTCATTATTTCCGATGAAATCTAAAGCCTTTCAGCTCATTCATCACGATTATTGTACACCTATAGTAAAACTGCTTTGTGTTTTATTCAACTTTATCTTTGTTTATTTATTTTAGGTTATTGTTTATGATGTCAAAACGAAAGTATTCAGCTGTCCAAGTAAGAGAAATATTGCAACGAGATGCTGACAGTGACGGCTCTGAGTCGTCTGATGATGCAGCATATTCAGCAAGCGAAGAAGCAAATCAGCCAAGTTCGGGCGATAAATCTGATGATGACAGTCATGATTCAGATGGCGACAGCAGTTGGTCGCCAAGTGAATGTGAGACTGATGTTGAGCCGTTAACATCGCCTGCAGCAAAGAGTCAAGTTACAGGTCGAGGCAAGGGTCAAGGCTGTGCTGGATGGGGAAGAAGGCAGGAGTCCTCGGTGTCAGTATCATCTGTGAGGAATCTTAGTTGTGGTCATAGAGGAGCTAAGAGGTCATCAACTATAAGCACAAATGTTGCCATTGAAGCCTATGTATCTAAGGATGCCACATCATGGAACAGGAAACCTATAAAGCAAGCTGCTGGAAGATATGCCAGAGCTAATGTCATGCCCGTACAACAAGGTCCTACAAGGTATGCTGTACGAAATGTTGATGGCCCTCTCGCAGCATTCTACTTGTTCATGAGGAAGAACTTATTGAATGAAATGATGATGTGGATGAGCAAACAAGGAAGACACATTTATGACGACACCTGGAAAGATCTGACAAGACGGAGAATTTCAACATTTTCTTGGACTTCTGATCCTCTGAAGCGTGTACAAGTCACAAAGTGAATCCATGGTTCAGCTGTGGAACCTTGAAATGGTCGTTCTGTTTTCGACAAAAATATGGCCCGTAACCGTTTTAATCAAATGTCTTGTCCTCTCAGATTTGATGATGCAACCAACAGACGTGAACAATGAGGCTTGGATAAGCTTGCTCCAATCAGACACATTTTTGATACATGGGAAGCAACTCTAAGGGGTGTGTTTACTAAACTGCGGTAATGTTACATAACGTGCGTTATGTAATGTTAACAATCGTTAATCTTACATAACATGCGTCATGTAATGTTAACGTGCGTTAACGTTACTTAACGATCGTTAATGTCCCCGGCCGCGGTAAACACCGCAGAAGGTGGAGAGAGGGTGGAGAGAAGGGGTCAATGGGCGGAGAGTGGGCGGTGAGAGGCCCCTTTCACACTAACGCGCTGAACTGAAGGGCTGAATCCTATCACGAATGAAAACGTGTCGTTAGATGCACATTTGCAGGAGAGAGAAACCATTTCAGTGTCAGCAATGTGCATCCTAGGCAGGGAGCCCAAGAAATGTGATAGTAGTGCTCCATTTTCAGCAACACCATAGTGCCAAAGTATGAATGGCCACTATGGTGATGGTGCAAATGGGGCATAGTGGGTCGCAGGTGGGACATGTAGCATGGGCAGCTGGGGCACAGGGTGGACCAGGCGGGCGCCTAGGTGGCACATAGGAACATAGAAACCGGAAATCAGCAAGACAGCAGCTGACCAAGGCCAAACACAATCCACCTATATCTATCTGGTTCACCATAGCCAATAGTTGCTAGGGCACTGACCTGACATCCCCCCAGCCATCCCGCCCCCATGTGGAAGAGACATAATATTGGTAGGCAGTGATGGGGGGATGTGAGGATGTCCATGTATGGCCCCCCACCCCGGGATCCGCTCCATATGCAGGCGCCTACCTACACAGCGAGTGGCCTGGGACTGCACACTACCAGCAAATGGCCATGTCAGCTTGACAGGGGGGGGGGTGCCACCTCCCTGCAGTGGACCTAGGCCATGCCCTGCATCAGTACATGGTGTGCAGTGCAACATACAAAGTTTGGCTGAGGAAAAGTACAGGTAGCCCCAGGGACTATTGTGCATCTGTGGCAACAGTGTGGTGCAGTACACCCAGCCAGTGTGTCCAGAAGTAGAGGGTCACAGGTTCAAGCCCCACCTGTGGTTCCTGCAGAGCATGTCCATATGTTTTACCCTACAATGCAGATACAACAGCAACATGTGCAAAGCCCAAAGCAGCGGCGAACAGGGGTACAATCACCCACCTACACAGGCTCCACAATCCAAAGATGCATGGAGGGTCAGGCTGTTGGCCCCAGCATTGAGCTGAAGTTATCACCAGAGCATTACTTCTACCCCTGCACAGTTTAACAATGTCAGCACTGTGAGCAGGACCAGTGTGACGGGCAGGGTTGCCAACCACCCCTATCTTTGTACAATGCTGCAATAGGAGTGAGCATGTGTGTATGTCTATCCATTGCTCTGTGGCTGCCCACCCTTCACTGGGCCCAAAATGTCCCACTGTTACCAGCGTTAGCCTGAATAGGTGCATAATGAGGAGCAAGGTATTTTGGGTATGGCCCGGACAGGGCAGATTGGCCAGGATGCATCTTCACAGGGTGCTGGGCAATGGCTGGGACACTGTAGTGCCTGACCACCACCTGCATGGACAAGGTGGCCACAGCATGGCATGCTGGGAGGGCACTCACACTGACCGAGCAGTGACCATGGCAGTCTAGGTTCCCACATAGCACTCTACACTATCTGCCTCCAGTGATATATTTGTGTTCCTCAGTCCTGGGGTTCCAATCACTGAGTTGTCTGCTTGCTGCACATCGTTTTTCTGTGAGCAGGCTGATGGACTGTCTGCAGTTAGACTGTGCATGGTCGTAACACCTTTAAGGTACAGTCTGACTGTGCTGTCTGCTGGTGACTGGCAGACAGTGGTGGGAGGCAGTTGGGGTTTTCCAAACCTAACCCCAGCATTGCTGCTGGTCTTCCAGTGAGAGGTATGGTTCTGGCCACCAACCCTGGAGGGCTGTCTCATACAAACAGGATGGAGGTTGTTTCCCCGGGGCAGGGGCACCTGTTCTTTACCTACAAAAAGGGTGATGTGGGCCATTTGGGGTATGTAGTATATACCACTGTGACCTATAAAGGCACTGCTGCACACACCTCATGCAATTCTTGGAACCCCCTGATAACAGCTGCCCATGTCAGCCAGACCTTAACACAGGGTACACACCAATCTGGCTGGTGTCTGGTCTCACAGGGCCACATGTGACTGCAGGATACAGGTGGACACCAAATTACCTTCGGCTGCACTGCACGGAACACCTATCACACACTGGTAGTGATGGGGATGTACAGCAGGACCTATCTCTAGCACCACATGTACTGCGGACCTAGTGCTGGGACCCAATCCTATCCCTCAGGGTGACCACAGAACCTACACAGTGGCATGGTCTGTAGCTACTCTGTGCCAGTATCACACACTGTCAGTTCATCTTTCCAAGCTGAGGTACCAGAGAGGTGCAGACCCCATTTGGTGATCAGCTGTAGACTGCTATTCAGCATGTGCATTGCATCATGGGTATGGTGGGCTTACCCTATCCTGGCACTCAGAGCAGACAATTTGTGCGGTGACCTGCAGTCCTTCTGTACCCAGACATTGCTATGACATACACCATGGAAGTATAGCCTACTGGTTAATACAATGCCATTCTTGGCAGTGTTCATG